>CM067216.1:155285364-155370369 GCA_034190945.1 Octodonta nipae
TGAAAGTTAAGGGTTATTTGATTCTTTATTGTTTCTGTTAAATGTTACATAGTTATATTGTCCTGCTATATTCTCTGATTTAGTTGTTATGAAGTATAAAACAGATTCCATTTCGTATTTAATTACCACAAACAAAATGTCTGTTCTGATTATATATATATTAAAAAAATTCTCTTTTTGAGGAATTGACTTGGACTAATTCTAATTCCTCTAATTTAAGCCTGTTCTATACGGCATACGTCTTCTGACTAGACTGCAATCGGCTTGTCAAGGTGAATTGGAGTTGATTTTGGATTGATGGGACGGTTTTTATACGCTGCAAGCAGTGAAGTTGGGTGCCGGAGCCTGAACTGTCTTGCCACTGAAACAAAATACAATTTATAATAAAATATTAACCAAAATTAATACTTTCTGCATAATAATAGGTACCTCAACAGAAATGAATACCTTCTCTATAAGATAAATCAAGACTGTGTTTGATGCATATTGGGCATATTTTAAAATATCAAACATTGGGAGGTTTGTATCAGAATCTGATCTTCACTGACATATCACATTTAACTACATTCATTAAGTAAAGGTGACAAAGCTCATGATAGTTCAAAATTAAATTAATCAGAATAAAGTATCTTTCAATTACAATGATTTTAAATTATGTTTAAATATAACTAAAAACATATATTATTATTTAATGAATTATGCTTTCAATGATTATGAAAATTGTATTTATTTTTATATTTTGACATCACGTTTATGTAAACACCGGTATTGTTGAGGTTGGAATATTGTGTGCTTTCCAACGATCTGCTGCATAATTTTGTGATGACAAAATCCAAAATGAAGTGATGGATCCTAATTTACCAAGAAAAAAAAAATTAATTTACTGAGATTTGCACTATTGATCCTAGGAGTGTTTCTTGCTTTAAACAATGCTTTTTGTTTAGAAATATCATAACTTCCATGTAACGACAATATAATCGTAAAAATATAAAAATTTATTGGTCGAAAACCAGTAAAATTGGCACTATAAATACCCTTAAAGCAGTAATACAGGTTATGTTATTGAAATGTTTTTACTACACTATACCCATACAAAAACTACCAAAAAAACTATTGAGATTGCACTTATTCACTTATTTACTAACAATAATTACATAACAAACTATATACAGAATATTTTATTTCCTTGCAATAAAATTTGCCATAAAAATAATTTAGTTCGCCAAAATATGTGCGAAACCAGGCAGCTAAATTATTTTCAATGCCCCATGTTCAAATTTGACAATAATTAGGTGAAGCCTCAAACCGTTTCTATTTCCACTTGTGTTATTATTCTTAATATTTTTTGGGTGATTCTCAAAGGATTAAAAT
This sequence comes from Octodonta nipae, assembly GCA_034190945.1. Lineage (NCBI taxonomy): Eukaryota > Metazoa > Arthropoda > Insecta > Coleoptera > Chrysomelidae > Octodonta > Octodonta nipae. The sequence continues at coordinate 155,286,736 of CM067216.1, forward strand.
GGCCACGAACTATAGATCATATTGGCCCGCTACAAGTTTTAGAATTATATAATTATATACATCAACAGGACAGCCTAAATGGGATGGACGTCCATTGAGGAGGTAAATTGGTATTTTTTATGTTCATTTGGATTGTATGTCCTCACAATGGTTTCTAAAAAATACAGATAAGTTAAATAATTGAAAATCAAGGTGTGTATCTAAGAGCAGTTTGTGGAAACTGCCCGGAACACTAGTTGCCTTCCTATAGAAAAAACTCTCTCGCAGGATTAACTGTAAAAAAGTAGGTGTGCGGTTTTGTCAACTAGTTTTCCTGCAAAATATGTTTGGATGCGTTTTGTGTGATACTTATCTATTTGATGTGAAGTTTCGATTCCTTTTCAGGAATCGTTGTTAAAAAATCTTTTTTAAAGCAATTTGTACAATATAGCAATAATACCGGTATCTCGATAGAGGGTGTCCCATTTTCTCCATTATGTTAACAACATGCAGACACTTTCTTTGATCTTCCTTTGTTGTATTGGTGTTCTTTTGTTATAAGTTGGAGAGGTCTTGATGTTTCAGTGGTATATGTTTACACTGTACACACAATTTTTGGAACTTTCAAGTAGCGTTCTCCGCTTTTGTTTTTGTCAAATTTGATCTTAGGGTATTATTTGTTTTAAAAATCGTTTTTATTTGGCATTTATCTTCAATACGTCTTGTTCTAAAACTTCTTCTCTCAAACGTAACCCTTTCTCAAAAATTTCCTCTGTTGACGAAACTACTTTTTCTGTGTCATATAAGAATTTAATGACTCCTTTATACTTTTAAGATGCTATTACTATATGTTGGTTTTCTATGAATACTTATAGTAAAATTGTTGTTTGATCTCTCAAACAACAAGTCCAAAAATAGAAGTTTATTTCCATTCTCTATTTCAACAGTATATTTAATTGTGGATCCTTTGTTGATAATCGTGACTAAATAGGAGTAAAAGTCGCCGATGTTATGTTTCCATATTTAAAAAATATCATCAACATAGGCCACCATACTTTAGGTTAGGTCAAACAGATAAGTATCACACAAAATGCATCCAAACATATTTTGCAGGAAAACTAGTTGACAAATCCGTACACCTACTTTCGTACAGTTAATCCTGCGAGAGAGTTTTTCTGTAAGAAGGCAACTAGTGTTCCGGACAGTTTCCACAAACTGCTCGCAGATACACACCTTGATTTTCAATTATTTAACTTATCTGTATTTTTTAGAAACCATTGTGAAGAGTGAAAATCCAAACGAACATAAAAAATACCAATTTACCATTCAGGAACTATTTATAGACCCTCCAGAAATGATTAGCTAGGGAAAAAACGCTCCAAAAGTAATTAATTAGTATGTGAAATGGACATGGACGTCCATCCCATTTAGGCTGCCCTGTTGATGTATATAATTGTATAAAGTTCTAAAACATGAAGCGGGCCAATATGAACAATAGTTCGTGTCCCTTTTAATTCTTTGAGGATCACTCAAAAAAGATGAAGAATAACACAAGTGGAAATAGAAACGGTTTGAGGCTTTACCTAATTATTGTCGAAGAATCAAACATACTGGCATTGAAAACAATTTAGCTGCCTGGTTTCGTAAATATTTTGGCGAACTAAATTACTCTTATGGAAAATTTTATCGCAGGGAACTAAAATATTCTGTATTTAGTTTATTAAGTAATTATTGTTTGTAAATAAGTAAATAAGTGCAATCTCAATAGTTTTTTTGGTAGTTTTTGTATGGGTATAGTGTAGTAAAAACATTTCAATAACATACTCTGCATTACTACTTTAAGGGTATTTAAAATGCCAATTTTACTGGTTTCCGACCAATAAATTGTTATATTTTTACGATTAACATTCAAAGTGTACAAAGCCATAGAGAAGTGCGCACATAATTAGGTTAATTTCGTACAAGATCGCCCACTCTTACGCACGAGATCACCACCTCTGACACACGAAATCTCCTCTCCAGAGGCTAGTCTGTGGATTCGCCCCTGAATTGAGCTGAACAGGGTATTTTTTTGTTAGATAAAAATAAAAATGCTCTATAAGATTCCGAGCAGATATATGGAAGGTAGTTAAACAACTTAGAATTTATAAATATTTAGAACTTATTCGTGCAACTGACTCATGACAAAAAACCCATACTTTATTTAGTTTATTTTTTTACTAATCGTTTATATGTAATACTAATGAATCCAAAAATTAACACAAATGACTAATTCAAATCTCGAAAGTTTCAAGAAGTCATTCGGGATATTCAATATTCAACTATTTACATATTCGTAAATACATGATTAATTTGCATTGCTTCTACTTATCTTAAATTTATTTAACGTCAAGTAGGTTGAGTTCAGTTTGTGTTATGCAATGAACTCAAGCAGTTGTACTTTTAATGGCTTTATCATGTTTATATTTTGGGTTGATAATTTTTACTTTAATACTGACTGGGGATTCGCAGACTTGTACGTCATTTAAAACTGTATTCGTTCAATTCAAAAGTGAGAATGGAGAATTTTTCAACAAAACTATTAATGGATGCATAGAAAGAATTAAATTTGATGACAAACTAACAGTAGTGGAAGCTTTAATAAGAAAACAAAATGACATAATTAGATTAGGACGCGACTCTATTCGAAACATGATACGGCTGTCCAGAATTTCCTTTGTTGGATGCGCCTACTTGGAAATAATAGAACCTGGTTGTTTTCGCAATGTTCCTAATCTTCGAAAGGTGCAAATTACATTTTGCAAGCTTCGAAACATTCCAAAAGGTAAAGTATATACCAAACATTTTGCACTACTGCTGCATTGACACAACGAAGTGTTTTAATTTGTTTATAAAATTTGAGAATACCCTATTTGTAGATAGTTGAATAGAAGACATCCAATATAGTACCATATAATATAAGGAGACGTCATTATTTTATTATTATTTTTTATGTATATATTTTTATAATTAGATGATCATAGGGTAGGTTATTTAAAATTGTATAGGAAAATAATGAAAAATATTTGAAAATACTTAGTTATCTCAGGTTTACAAAAATTGCTGAAGTTTTTAATTAACCGTAATGGATTAATAAGCATGACTATTGACTTCCTCCTTAATTAAACACACTTGGAAGAATAGTTTAGCTATTTTATAGTTTCTTCTGGCAATGATGATATTTAGCAAGGTGTGAAGATACACACGGTGTACCATAATGTAGTGCATATATTTTGATAGGTGGTAGAAGTGATCAGTCATTTGTAACTCAAAACTTTTTTCATATTTTCTTATATATGATTTATATAAGAAAAAATTTATTCAAAGTTGCCAACCAAAGAGAAGCACTTACGTGTGTATTTAACTATTTAATTGGAAAAGAGCAACAATTAAACAGAACAATAAAAAATATATATTTAATTCTTATTATATTAACGACAAATTAATTTATATTTTCAACAAAGTTAATAAAACAGAAGAGATGGCAACACTGGGTTAAATTCATTTTCGTTTAGTGTCAAAAATAATCTGATATTTCTATTTGTTTTGCATGTATTATTTTGACGAGCTTGGCTTAGCTAAGAAAGTTAGTTTTATGTCAATGTTAAATTGAACAATTGTGTTATTCATTTTTGTTGATGCTAACGAAATGACTGACTGACGTTAAGTATGGAATAAAAAACAACTGAATTTTGGTGATTTTTTTTTTTTGAAATTGCAAATTCATGTTACTTTTATTTTTTTGGGGAAGTTCAATGTAGATCAATAAGTTATTATTACTTCAGTAAATCAAACAACATATTCACATTTTTTTCACGGAATGTTTTCTTTTGAAAGAAGTTATTAATAATCTATTGAAGATGAGCAGTCATAACATGTCACAAGTGAATAGAGTACATACAAGAACTACATATTTCTAAAAACCATCATACAAATTCATTTCACTTTTTAGTAGGTTTACTCTTTCCGTACCATACAGTTTTATGCATGTATCGCAAGGTTTCCAGATGTATCATTTCAAAAAAAAAAACGTAATAATGGAATAGGTCCTTAATTATACAAGACAAATATATCCTTGATAGGAGTTTTTAGTCCATACTGACCAGTACTGCCAAAATACCTGTAGTGTTCCACCCTACAATGTTTTAAAGGTATATTGTACCTTTTACACTATATTGTTTAAAATTATGCTGCAGAAAGTTCAATGAGGCTCTGAAGTTATTGATTCTTGTTAAAAATATGTTCAGTTGTATTTGATCGCCAAAATTACTGCTCACATGTTGAAGTCAAAACAATGTTGGTGCCAAGATATTTTGTACAAGTCTTCTATTTACCAATAATGGACGATGCATCACAAAATAAAATTTTAATGGCCAATTTTAATGTGCATTGACATTCCCGAATGTAATATTCACAAAATGCTCTTGGCTTTAATTCATCTCCCGATTTTAGTGCTTAGCAGATTCGGAAGTTGTGTCGGTGTTTCTCAAAATAAAAAGTGTTTTGGCGTTCCACTTCTAACCGAAGTTTTTGTTTCTAATAACAACAGTTGATTAAATGGGCAAATAAATACATTGACAACTATTTTTCTGTAAATTTTCGGGTTATTTATTTAAGCACATTTCCTCAGCTTCTCTAGTATTATTATTATAAAATGTAATACTATAACACATCAAGAGAAATGTCTAACCATAGCTAAACAAATTGAAAGACAGCGTATGTAAATAGATTTTGTATTCTGTCTGAAGTAAATTCTCGAAGCTCGCTAATCTTTCCTGGTTGATTTTCAGATAGTATGATTTTATTTTTTACATTTGATGATCATTAATATCCAATAAAATCTATTATTAAAATGATATATTACCTATATTTTTCATTTCTATTAAAATTTTAAATATTACCTTATGGAAAATGATAGCTCATTTGAAAGGTTTTGCTAATATTAATTTTATTTGGAATTAGGTAAATTTTGATGGATAAATTAAATAAAATTATTAGTTCACACTTAACTAAAGACTTCAGCCGGCTTCTGGTTAGCACTCAAAAAAGTTTTTTAATGTTTTAATAATTGTTACTTTGCAAGTAAGTTCTGCTATTCTTTAAACCCGACAAACTAGCAGCTGTCGTAATAATTGCTGAATTTTTTAATGAGAGGTACCCAGATAGGGAAGTTAATATTTTCAATTGCAAAAAAATTCCACAGGTGTTTGATTGGCTTTTCGTGAAGATTGTATATACCATAACACATAACAACTGTTGTTAAAAAAATTATTCATTAATTAATTATAGGAAGTGTTTAAATTTGCAAAAATGGCAATTTTGGCAGTTTTTGTAACTTTTCAGCAACGAGTGAAAAGTTCTAGTCTCGGAAGTAAGTTTGTTTTATACGTAATTTCAATAGCGACTAAATGGTAGGTTCATATAGCCGATTAGATAATTAGCTATTGAGTTATTTGGAAAAAAAACTGTAAAAAATACGCAATTTTCAATCGTCAACTTTTATTGTATAAGACACGTTAAAATGTTGAAACTCGGCAGAATCTTTCATTTCAAGGTAAATCGAGGTAAATAACTGGTAAGTAACTCAAATTTACGGCTCAGAAGGTTTTCTGGCAGATCTGTTTTTTCCCATGACTTTTGATTTTACGTGAAGTTTCCAATTGTCCCATTTTGCGCTAAATTAATATTTTAACTATTTGAAAGGAACATCCTAATTATCAGTTCTTTCAGTACAACCCCTCGTAAATTAATTTTCTGTTGGTTTTGTTTCATTGTATGTAAAACAGTTTGAAAGCCTGCATTCTGGTAATAAGAATTAAATAAAATGTAGTGTTAAGAGAAGCACCTACCCCTCATTTTACTACTGCGTTTCAAATTGCTTTGATTTTTTTCCGAATACAAATGCCATGCCAACTGTCAAACTGTTTGCTGATAGCCCAGGGACGAGAAACGGTGGCATATAATAGTTAGTCCATTTTAATTTTATTTTTGGGTTTAGCGTGCATTTGTCAGAGGACGCAATATTATCTTTTAGATATCAAGGGGGGTTAGTGTTAAGTTAAATTCAAGTTTGTGGGATTGCACCCTCACGGCCGCCAGCTTGGAAAAAGTCGTCCAAATGATTTATATGGTTTATCTTACAAACTATAGGTCTCACAAAAAATATTTAACATTTTTTGTTGCAAATAAAATTGTCTACAACTTTTGTTAAGTGACTTTTAGTCGTACAACCATAAATAAAAGAGTTATAAGTGAAAATCAATGAAAATTTGAGAAAAAAATTTGCCGATATAACTTTTTTTAATCATTTTACAAAAAATGCATCCTATCATTTTTATAAATGGTATTTTCACTTTTTAAATATATTCATTGATTAAGATTTTACAGCGCTGCGACATGAATAATATGTAATGTCTATTATGTCAAATCATCCAGTTCATAAGGCCGAATTCGAACTTAGTCTTTAACTTATTTTAATTAATTGCTATTAAATTACGCAAAAAGAACATTTACTGCTTCAACCTTTTCAGAAAAACTTTGGATAATGTAGCATAAGACTTATGCTACTTCATCCATGCCCATAACTCCGGATTTAATAAAGATATCGGGATGTTTCTTGTGCCAGAATTAGTTGCTAATTAAGACTTATGCCACATGAGCCTCTGTCACCGGATCTTGAATCCGTTTTAAAACAACGAATCATTGAGAATGCAGAGCAGTATCAGATGAAATATTCAGACGAGTACGACAAGAATTTACTTATAGGATGCATTGATATCTGCAACTAGAGGAAACACATTTTCAACACTTGTAAGAATTTGTTACAGTGTAAATGTGAATTAATATTGTTGTATTTTAAACCCAAACAAAATTAATGTGGCTGAGTAGGTACTGTCAATTTTTTCATATGAGCTATTACTTGCCACAAGGTCCTATTTAAAATTAGAGACCACAGTGGCCCTGTAACATCAACTATTACTGTTACGTCCTCTGTTACCACTAGATAAGTTTACAATCGTTTATTTTCACCCTCCAAATTTCACCACTGTAGGTATAACCGTTCAAAAGATACGCGGAGGACGGGATACAATTAGTTATTTTGTTTTTTTTTTTGTTTTCAGATGTTTTCAATTCTATTCCACAGTTAGAAATTCTGCGACTGAACAACAATTTGTTGAACACAATCCATGACCAGGCATTCTCTAATTTATCTTCACTCAAAAGGATATACCTAAATAACAATAATATTGACCAGTGGAATAAAAATTGTTTTTCAGTGCCCAATATAATTGAAATTATTGACCTTAGATTTAATAAACTATTTACTCTACCTCATAAGGCTTTTACGACGTTAACTCAGTTGAAGCAAATAAACTTAGGATACAATAATTTAGAATCAATCAGTTTGAGTGTTTTTGAAAATTTGAGCAGTTTGAAATTTGTGAGTCTAAGTCACAATAAAATAAAATTTATTGATAGCAGCAGATTTAATGATCAGCTAGAATTGAACAAATTGGAACTACAGGGCAATTTGTTAAATTTTCTCGTAGAAGATGTTACAAGACACGTAAATGCGAAAATCATTAAAATATATTACAACCCATGGAGTTGTAAATGCCTGGAAAAGATGTATCAATGGATTCGCAAGAATAACGGTAGCTTGGAAAAAGACAATGATTGTCATGATTCAAATATACCGGAATGTGTGGTCTCAAAAGTTCACCCACAACAGTGCATAGAATTAATTGAAGATGAACTAACTAATCGCTATTTGGATACACTGAAAACCATACCAAGAGCAATGGACAAATGTGAACTGTTTGATCCTGGTGTTGCTGATATTGATTATAATGATTAGAATAGCAGGATATTGTTAAAATATCAGATACAACGTTGTTAAGTACTAATAATTTGTTATGTTTAAGTTTAGTATAAAAAGCAGCAATTTTTCTTATTTCCTACAATTAATAATACTATTTATAGAGCGTTATTTAACAGTGTTAACTGCTATTCTTCTCTGTCAATGAAGGTGGCAAATAGATTTAGCCTTACTATTGTATTTTCTATAAATTTAATTTATGAAATTTGACTGGTTCAGAAATAAACATGAATAGTCCTATCCCACTCCATGATTCTACATCGATCTGTTGATTTATTGAAATGCAATACCGTAGTATTAATAGACGAAGATAATTTTGTCGGCATGCCAAACAAAATATGGCACCAAGTAATTTTATTTAATACTTTATTATTTATTATTTAAAACAAGTACGTCTACAAAGAAGTTTGATGAATTATACAGCAAATTAAAGCTAATTTTCTTGTCTATTGGATGGTATTTCAGATCATCTGATCAGCCATCTTCTCAGGTTCATTTCTGAATATACCTAGTACTCCCTTATTCTTTGCTATTTGTCTCTATTAAATGATTTTCGGATCCACATTAGGCCGGTAGTTCTTTTCATGTCATCAATCCTTCGCATAGGGGGGAGGGGGGCGCTTTTTGGATCTCTTACCCAGCTTCTATTTTAGGATTCTGTAGGTCCATTTCTTTCTTATCTCTTGCGACAGGGTCTACGTAGTTTTATTTTAGCTTTGTTATTGATTCGCCAAAGTATTTTTTTTTATATTTCGATTTTATTCGATTGCTTATTTAAAAGTATCCGAACATAATAAGGGCCAGAGGTGGATAGTTGTATGCAACTGCAAACTCAAAATGTATTGGTTCAATTGATCTTGTCCTGGTAATGTGCATAATGCTAGAAGAAGAATAATACTTAAACATAGAGTGCGTGAGGAATAGACGCATGTACTAGTGGAATCGTAACGCTGGATAAGATAGAGAGGAAACCGAGGTGATATCAGAGTTAGACATGCGATAAAACTTTTTTTCCGGTGTTTTTGAGACCAGCTAATACGAATTCGTAGTCAGTTTTACTCAAACACGTATCAGTCTTCAGTAAATTGCTGAAAAAGGTTCAATGGTCAAAAATATACGGGAAACCATAGCATGTTTAGATATGATACTATTTTTTGTGGACTGATGTAATTTTTTAAATTACAATTCAATTTGACTTTTGATTGCCGCTGTATATATATGTTATATCCGTCATAAACCACACTTAGAATATTTACACCATAGCAACAATATAATAATAATTTCTCATAAATATCGTATTACATGTCATATTTCACGATATAGCAATTCCCGCGGACAACGCTTGACATCCTCGCACGTGTAATCTGCTGATTACCAAGATTATAAATTCACATGCGACGATAGCGAGCGTCATTAAGTGTTTTAAGTTCATTAAGTTCTAGTTTTAATTTTTGTAATTCAAGTAAAAAGTTTTTTTAATTAATTGTGTTAGTAATAATATAAAAATTAGCGCAGTCAGTAGAATTATTCCTACACGGCAAAAACAGGAAAAAACCTCACTCGTCGTGGTGGTTTCTAAACCTTTGTGAAATAACGACCTTCGAGCTGAAGACACAACTGCGAGTAAATCAGCACCAGTAACAAGCCAGGCTAACCAGTGCGGCCTAACAGAAGACTCCAATTCGAGATTTATACTGTAAGAATCACATTTAATTTACACTTAATCATTTTTATTTTATTTTTGATTGACCATTTCTATCATCAAAGACAATTTATTTTATCATATTTATTTATTTTTATACTGATTTATTGATTTTTGATTTCCTTTTTAACTAATTTACCTTTTCCCTACACTATATATCGATAAAATATTTCGCAAGATATTAACAAGGTTTTAAAAATTTTTCACAACAAATTATTATTATCCCTTTTTGATAACATTTTATATACTTTTAATCTGATAGCAGAATTCTCATTGTGCTATTACTATTCTTTTTGTGTTATTGAATTTTCTAATATTGTGCAATAATCGTATTCTAAATAAAAAATGGCAACTACTAGACAAGGTGCCACAACTCCAACGGTAGAACCTTACAAAATTTCAGAGATATTTGCGATTATTCCTGAATACGACGGGAATCCCATTTTCCTTAACACTTTTATTAGCTCTTGCACAACAGCACACAACATGGCTGATGCTGATCAAATAGCATTATTAATCCTTCACATAAAAAACAAATTGAGAAGCCGTGCTGCTGAACTTCTAAATTCCCGGAACCCATTAACTTGGGACGACCTGAAAACGCTTCTTGAAACTCACTCTGGTGATTCACAGGATTTGTCTGCAATAATTCAAGGTCTTCAGAGAATTCGGCAACTTCACAATGAATCCGCATTCAAACACACGAAGCGAAAATGCACGCAGCTGTTAATAAACAAAATATAACTACAAAAGAAAAAGACGGACAAATTTCACTCATTGACTCTATGGCTCTGAACAGTCTTTTAACAGGTCTTGAGCAGAAAATAGGGCAAATTATACGTGACAGCAATCCTGACGACATTATAACTGCTGTTTCTAGAATAAAACGGAAGATACAACTGTGTCACTTAGGAAACCAAAAGTTTCTAGTGACACGTAACCAACAACAAAAACGACCAAACGCTACAACTTTTATAAAGCAATGCTCGTTTTGCAAACGGATAGGGCATTCGTTTAACGAATGCTTAACTAGACAAAGGCAACAACAGCCAAACTCGAATTTTCACAATAATAATTTCCAACAATTTCGACCTAATCAATTTTCTCAGATCGCAAACCAAATGCGACCCAACTTTGACCAGAACAGACAACAATTTTAACAAAATCGACCCTCAACTAGTGGACAAAATCACGGTATCATCAGCCCTCGACCCAATCCAAACATTTTCAGGAATCAACAACAAAGGTCCCATCACTTTAATCAGTCAGATTTTTATAACACTCCAAACTACACAAACGACTATTTCAACAATTACCGTGACTCTGAATACTTTCAACAAGACGAATACCCACATTTGGCTACTTTCAGTTAAGTCAAAGAATCTCTTTTACATCAATCTTCAAGCTCAAAACTTGAGAAAAATTTCCAAACAGATCTACTGAAAACGTTGTGCTACAAGGTATCACTAACCAAAAAATTCTCATACGCAAATCCACTTTAGTCTCGTTCAATCTAACAGATCCACAAAAAATCTACATATGCGATCTAGACATCGAATTCGATGGCCTATTAGGATCCGATTTCCTGGTGCAATATAATTGTGTAATAGACTTTAATAAGAAAGTTCTCGTCACAAATTTCAAAACAATCCTGCTCATGAAAGTTACTGATAAGACATTATCAACCAACATCCAACCACAAATAAACGACCAAACAATTCCTAATACCATCAGTATCGAGCCGCGGACAGAACGCATTTTTAAACTTATGTGCGATTTACGAAATACGGACGCCATTCTAACTTCCACCATGAGAGAAAACGTAAGATTACCAAACTCTTTGGTCCAGGTTAATGACAAGGGTAAATTTTTCACCTCTATTTTAAATGCAAAACCCAAAAATTATAAATTTCAACATAATCCAATTAGAATCCATTCAGAATCTTTCTATTAACCACTGCGAACAAATCTCATTCGGAAACAATTCTAATACAGAGAGACTAACAGAAATTCACAACCAACTTCGACTCGAACACCTCAACGAGGAGGAGACATAATTAATCCAACAACTTTGCATCAATTTCTCGAACATTTTCTATTTAGAAGGAGACAATCTTAGTTTCACTAACGAAATAAAACACTCTATTGATACAAATAACTCGAAACCCATATTCACCAAATCTTATCGCTACCCCCAAATCCATAAGGAAGAAGTTCAAACTCAAGTCTCAAAAATGTTAGAACAAGTTATCATTCGCCCTTCAAATTCCCCTTGGTCTTTCCCTGTGTGGTTTGTCCCAAGAAAACAAGACGCATCCGGCAAACAAAAATGGCGTATAGTCGTGGACTACCGAAAACTTAAGTATCCCTTACCTAACATATCGGACTTACTGGACCAACTTGGCAAATGCCAATATTTTACTATACTAGATCTTGGTTCTGGCTTTCACCAGATCGAAATTGAATCCAAGTACATTCAAAAAACCGCTTTCACTGTAGAGAACGGTCATTTTTAATTCGTTCGCATGCCTTTCGGTTTGAAGAAGGGTGATGCACAACATTCTCATCGGAATCGAAAACGAGAGATGCTTGGTCTATATGGACGATATAATCGGTTACTCACCAACTATACACGACCATTTGGGCCGACTGACTGAAGTATTCAAACGACTTAGGAAGGCAAATCTTAAGATTCGGCCTGATAAATGCGAATTTCTCCACAAGGAGGTCGCATATTTAGGACACCTCATTACAAAGGACGGATTAAAACCGAACCCGTCCAAAGTCGAATGTATACTGAACTAACCGCCGAACCATAAAGACATTAAATCTTTCCTTGGTTTAGCTGGTTACTATCGTCGATTTATCCCAAACTTTGCCAAAAAGATGATTCATTTCATTTTAGTGCAGACTGTGTTGACTCCTTTAACAAATTAAAACAAGCTCTCACGTCCACTCCGATCTTGATCTATCCCAACGAACTGCAACGAACCTTTTCTTCTAACTACAGACGCTTTGGCAATCGGCGCTGTACTTTCGCAGGGACCAATAGACAAAGACCTGACCATTGGATATGCCTCTAGAACTCTCTGCAAAGCACATACTAGATACTCCTTCTGGCCATCGTCTGGGCTGTCAAACACTTTCGACCAATAATTTTCGGTTGCAAGTTTAAACTTTCCAATAAACCCCCTTAACGAAAACGATGACACCGACTTGGAAGAAACTGAAACACATAACGAGGATGACTTAATATTTGCCGAATTTCGAACATTCGTAGAACGGTACAAGACTATCTCACTCATAGACTACAGTAAGATCCAATATTCTTACTGGCGAATTCGATAACGCCCTACTTAAAGATCTTTGTAAACTCTTCGACATTAAACTTTCATATTTAAGTGTTGGACATCCGCAATCCAATGGATCATTGGAACGCTTTCACTCTACTCTCGTAGATATGTTACGAATTCATAAAGCAGAACATCCCGATGAACACCCCTTTAACATTTTGCCCTATGCGGTAATCGCATATAACAACTCTGCCAATAAGAAACATGGGTTCACACCCTATGAACTTATCTTCGGCCATACTTCCAGCAGACCCCCACAGAATTTATACAACGAAAAAAACCTTATTACAAAATACATTAGAGATCTCAATAATAGAATTTCCCATTACTATAATATCGCCCATGAAAGGACAGAACAACAGAAACAAAAAGCTAAAGTCCGATTTGACAAACACGTTTCGGGAAACCCTACTAATTATCAAGTAGGTGATAAAGTGTACATAAGAGTTTCTCAAATTAAAGACAAACTGCAGAACAAGTTTAACGGACCTTTCGAAATACTAGAAATCCATAAAAATTCAGCAACTCTATTAAACCCCCGAACTAACCAAAATACGAAAGTAAACTTTGATCGCATGAAACCATTGATGGAAGACTAATTTGTTTACAGGGTCATCCTGCTGTTCGGATCAGCAGCATCCCAGTTCGAAATAAAAACCATAAATCACACAATAGGCATTTACTTTAACGAGGAAGCACGAATTGACGTTTCAAATTGCAAATAGACACTATTAGTTCATAAAAACCATTCAGCCCTTGAACAAGTCTTCAAAACTAATAACAGACTCCTTGACACATTAACAAGATCTTTTCTGATAACCTCAACTCAATGCACCTATTCCGTGCCGAGGTCCAAACTCACTTAAATCTACTTAACCAAATTTCTAAATACATAAAAAACAAATTTAGCGAAATTCATATGGATCCTAGGAGATATAAACGCGGATTAATAGATGGTGCTGGTACAATCTTCAAGGCAATAACTGGCAACGTTGGCGACATTTTCGTAATTTGGGAACACAGTCTTGAAGAACTAGATAAATTATTAAATGACAAATAACAAAGAACCAACTTTCAAATTCACCCTAGAAATTGAACAAAATAATAAACTGTCTTTCCTAGACATATTAATAACAAAAACGGAATCTTCATTCGAAACATAAGTTCATAGAAAACCTACTCATACTAACAGATACCTAAATTTCAATTCAAATCATCCGAATACAGTAAAGAAAGGTGTTATTAAGTCATTATATGATAAAGCAAAGACCAACTGTTCTGATAATAATAAATAAAGAAAAACAATTATAAAAAATGTTCTCACTGGAAACAATTACCTCACAAAATTTACCAACCAAGAGTAAAACAGACTTGAACAGAAAACAAACCTTCCGATCAACCCAGAACTGCTCTTATTAACACTGCTACTCAGAACAACCACATTACATTTACAACTATACCATACATAGAGGGTCTGTCAGAAAGATTGAAAAGAGTGAGCAACATATTTAAAGTTAAAACAACATTCCAAACAAGAAATACACTGAAATCACTAATATCGAAAACAAAACCAACCAACACAACTCAGATTTCAAAAAACTGCATATACAAGATTCCTTGCGAATGCAATAAATTTTATATTGGAGAAACATCGAGACCATTAAACGTACGAATAAATGAACACAAGAATTACATAAAGAAACGACAATTTGAAAAATCGAAAATTTGTGAACATGCATGGGACCTAGGCCATAAGATACAATTTGACAATTCAACTATACTTCACAAAGAACAACATAACAGAAAACGAAAAATAAAAGAGTCTACCTTAATTCTTTTGAATGAATGAATGTATTGTTTCCACTTTTGTAGAATTCAATCGTATCTGGTTACCGACAATTAAGGAAGAAATTATTAATGGTCATCTCCTTTTGAACAACCCAGTCTCGACATAGTTCATAAGGTTTTTTCTAGGTTTTCCCTTATGACGTTAATGGGATCACTGAAACATGAGAATTATTTGATCGCATTTTTGGCGAATGCGCTATCTTATAACAAGGTCGTACCTAGGAACGCCATTTATAAATTCTAAAGACAACTCTTTTAAATTCTTCCAACTTGAAAGCTGTTTAACTTAATACATGATCTTTAGCATTCTTTGTGCTACCTGTATATTTAAAAACAACAAAATTTTTTATTATGTCAACTTAAATGTCATAAATCAAACTTCCAATTTCCAATTTACATTTTCAATACATAATGTAAAGCCATTGACAACGAAGTCAGAATCGATTTTGAAACGTTTGGTAATTTCTTTCAATATACAACTTTTTACTTCAATTGTGGTGTTATTCTAAAGAAAACATAAAAATAACAAAGTAGACTGTCTAGACTTATACCAAAGTTACCACCTATCCTAGAGGAGAAAACAGCCGAAGATATCCAGCTTCAAGTAAATAAATAATTTTGTAAATATTGATTATTACGTTTTCCCGTTTACCATCTTCATTATTTTATTATTCATATTTTTAATCAACATATTTTATGTAATAATGTGTATGAAAATTTATTATTATCTTTAGATTATTATTTTTATTATTTTAATTACCTTATGTCTCATATTTCTTTGGAAATTTGTATTAGCTTAAGATTTTTATTTCTGATTTGCTTTTGTACTTATTTTTATGCGGAAAAAAGCAACTTTTTGTTGGTAAGGGGAGTTGTTATATCCGTCATAAACCACACTTAGAATATTTACACCATAGCAACAATATAATAATCATTTTTCATAAATATCGTATTACATGTCATATTTCACGATATAGCAATTCCCGCGGACAACGCTCGACTTCATCGCCCGTGTAATCTGCTGATGCTTAGCTTGCAAAACCAAGATTATAAATTCACATGCGACGACAGCGAGCGTCATTAAGTGTTTTCATTTCATTAAGTTCAATGTTATTCAATATTGTTATTTTCAAGTTTTAAATTTTGTAATTCAAATAAAAAGGTTTTTTTAAGTTAATTGGGTTAGTATATATATATATATATATATATTGTTACATATATATATATATATATATATATTGTTACGAAATTTTCCCAAAGCCGACCCTGTGTCCTTTCAGCACGACAACAAACGCTTTACGATAAAAAATACGATTCTCGAAAAGACTCGGCAGCGGAAGGAGCGATGATTATTTTCTACTGGAGAATTCCACGGGGATTATAAAAGAAGCACGCCACGATCGCAGTTCAGTTATACCGCGACGACTAGCTTATATGAAAATGTATTGTGAATCAGCTGTTTTAAATGTAAATAAAGTTCTAGAAAAGTGAAAGTAAATATTAGTTGTTATAATTTTTAAATTGAACCCACGAAGTATATTGCAATTTGGTGTCAGAAGTAAAGGATTAGTGCAGTTATGGAAACTCGAAGTATGGAAAAAACCGACGAAACTACCAGAAAAATTATCAAACAGGTTACAGAGGGACTAGACGAAAAAATAGCACAGATTCTAGAAAAACGTGACAAGGAGGAGAAACAACATCAAGAAGAAATTCAACAAAGGTTAGTGAAATCTCTTGATGATAAACTTAAAGTTGAATTAGGAAATCTTGTCACTGATATCGATGAAAAACAACAAAATCTTGTTTCCACGATGGAAGAAAAACAACAAAATCTGGTTTCCACGATGAAAAGTGAACAACATAATTTAATTGAGGGATTGTTCTCGAAATTTGAACAAAAACAAGATCAAATTGAATTAAATCGACACGAAACTGAACAGAAAAGACAACTGCAATTCGAACAATTAATGCAAATAGTAGGACAAGTTAATGAAACAGTTAATGAAAGAATGCAAATAGTTGAGTCAGATATAAAAGAGATAAATGATGACATTAAGACCATAAAAAATACCGTGGATACTCTTGAAACAAAAGTAGATGATCTTGATTCCATCCAAAGCCAGGTAAAATTTGAAATCAGTTCCATCAAGCAAACAGTACACACTGAAGTACAAGATAAAATCTGTGCCATCCAAAATAAACTAGAAACAGAAATTAAAAAAATGCAACAGGACTTACAGCGAGGAAAATACCAGAACACCGTGAATACCAAAGGTTCCTTTAGTAAACCACCCACATTCGACGGCAGTTCATCTTGGCCCATGTATAAACGGCAATTTGAGGCCGTGGCTACAGCTAATGGATGGGATAATCATGAAAAATCCACATCTCTGGTAATTTCCTTAAGACGTCCGGCCCTAGAACTCCTCCAGAGCATTCCAGTCGATGAACAAGGCAATTTCGACAAGATCATCGCTATCCTAGACAAACGTTACGACAATCAATCCTTGAGCCAGGTATACCAAGTCCAACTGAGTGGAAAAACCCAAAAATCCGGTGAAAGCCTCCAAGAATTCGAAGCAGAAATTAGACGGTTAGTTCACTTGTCCTACCCAGACCTGCCAGAGGAAACGAAAGACCAGTTGGCCACACAGAGTTTCATAAACGGCATCAGAGATGTGGAAGTTCAAAGAAATTTATGACTGAGTGGCGTCAAGAAGAGTAATGAAGCTCTACTTCGGGCTTTGGAAGTAGAGGCCGTCATGAACATGTCCAAGCCGAGGGTCCGAGCAGTTTCCTTCAACCAGGAAGAGTCAGAGTCACCACTTCAAGCGCTGCTGGCTGGTCTGAACAAAATATTAGACCGGTCACAAAGAACTGGCACCAGAGGGGCATGTTACCGCTGCGGACGGACAGGACACTTCCAACGTGATTGTCGAGTGAGGCCACCTGAACAATCACCGACCAGGGGTAACCAACAAAACAGCCACATGTCCAGGGACCGTCAGTCAGTCAGCATAAGGGGGCGAATGCTGACTGTCCCTCCACCAGCCCCCAAAACGTTATCCATCCGGGGATTCTGCAGAGATAGCGGCAGCCTAGTCATCAGAGGCACCATCAACGGGCGAGCAGTTACCAATAACATCCAGCTCAGAACAGTCACCGGCGAGTCCATGTCCATACAGGGTGAGGCAGATGTCGTACTACAGATAGGGGACAACATGATCCGGCATAGGGTCCTGGTAGCGAATATTGAGGACGATTTTATACTGGGAATGGACCTAATTAGCCAGCATGGATTTATGTTCGACCCGAGATATGATGTTCTTCGGTTCCTGAATGAGGAATTTGTATTGACACGGCCCGTCAACACATCATTCACGCCCATAAAAATTGTGGCAAAGTCTTCAGCTAGAATTCCCGGTCGAACAGAACAGATTATTCATGGGCAGCTAGACAGCAATCCTGGGAGCTGCGTTGGAATGGTGGAGCCCGTACACTCAGCTCATGACTACTTAGTTGGACGGGCTATAGTTAAAACCGGACGAGATATACCAATCAGAGTCCTGAATTTGTCCAACAACGACATCAGAATTACCAATGGTCAAGAGATAGCTTGTTTCGAGCCAGTAGAGACCATCATCAATTGCGAAGAAGAGTACCAGACGGCGGTGAAGGAGACAGGGCCCGATAAAGAGTTCCTACAACAGTTTGCTGACCACTTAACACACTTGACACCAGAGAACCAGAAAAAAGCCAAGCATTTTATCACAAAACACTGGCAAATTTTTAACAGTAAAAATGGAACCACCGGTCGCACCAACATCATCCAGCATCGAATAGATACCGGAAAGGCTCAGCCCATCAGAATACCACCTAGACGACTACCATTGGGGCAACAACAGGCAGTCGAGGAAAACATCGAGTCCATGTTACAAAATGGAGTTATTGAGCCATCCATCAGTCCATGGTCTGCTCCCGTCGTGCTAGTTAAAAAGAAGGATGGAACCACCCGATTTTGCGTGGATTACAGAAAGCTCAATGACGTCACGAAGAAAGACAGCTATCCACTACCCCGAATCGATGACACTTTGACCACACTAGCAGGCTCCCGTTGGTTCTCCACACTAGACCTAAAAAGTGGATATTGGCAGGTTGGTCTGCACGCAAACGACAGAGAGAAGACAGCGTTCTCCACCAGTAAAGGGCTGTTTCAGTTCACGGTCATGCCCTTTGGGTTATGTAATGCACCCGCTACATTTGAGAGGCTAATGGAGTATGTACTGAGCGGGTTAACATGGAGGACGTGCTTAGTATACCTCGACGACATTCTAGTCATGGGCCAGACATTCGACGACCATCTGAAGAACCTGGGCGAAGTATTCTCCAGAATTAATAATGCCAACCTGAGACTCAATCCGAAGAAGTGTTCCTTGTTTCAAAAAGAAGTAGAGTTTTTGGGCCACGTAGTGTCCGAGTCAGGAATCCGCACCAACGAAGACAAGATAGAAGCCATCCGCGATTGGCCAGTTCCAAGAGACAAACATGAACTCCGAAGCTTCTTGGGCCTATGTTCATACTACCGGCGTTTTGTTGAGGGATTTGCCACCATCGCCGCCCCTCTACATCGGCAGACCACTGATAAAGAGACCTTCCATTGGAATCAGGATTGCGAAACATCATTCAGGCGACTGAAGGCAGCACTATGTTCCAGCCCAATCCTAGCCTTTCCTACACAGTCCGGCAAGTTCATCTTAGACACCGACGCCAGCAACACAGGTTTGGGGGCCGTCCTATCCCAGGTGCAAGATGGTGAAGAGAGGGTGATCGAGTACTACAGCCGTGGATTCTCGAAGCCAGAAAGAAATTATTGCGTCACCAGAAAAGAACTTCTTGCAATAATAAGGGCTGTGGACCATTTCCGTAAATACCTGTATGGTCGCCATTTCTTAATCCGAACAGATCATGCCGCACTCAAATGGCTGCTGGACATGAAGACACCGGAAGGACAACTGGCCAGATGGATGGAGAAATTACAGCAATACGACTTCAAGGTGGAACACCGTGCCGGCCGGTTGCACAATAATGCCGATGCCCTATCCAGAAGACCCTGTAGAGCGGAATGCAAGCATTGTCTGAAGACGGAACAGCGAAAGGGTATCTCCATCAGGCAGATTCGAGTGCAGGCCAATGAAGACTGGACAACGGAACAGTGCATCCAGGACCAAATGGCTGATCCAGACATCGAACCAATCTTGTCACTCAAAATGAGAGGGGCACCCAGGCCACGATGGGACGAGGTAGCTAGATACTCCGGCGTGCTGAACTCGTTATGGGCTCAGTGGGACTCTCTACGAGTGGACAATGGAATGCTCAAGCGAGTTTGGGAAAGCGCTGATGGACGAGAAACCAAGTCCCAACTGGTAGTTCCGAAGAAAAAGGTACATGATGGAATTACCGGAGGCCACCTGGGCATGAATAAAACCCTAGACAAAGTTCGCCAGCGGTACTACTGGGTGAATTACTTCGAAGACGTCAGAACTTGGTGCCGCAAATGTGCCACATGTGCCGCCAGTAAGGGCCCGAAGACCCGGACCAAGGGCAGAATGCAGCAGTACAATGTGGGCGTCCCATTTGAGAGAATCGCCATCGATGTCGCCGGTCCGTTTCCCGAGTCTGAGAGGGGGAACAAATACATTCTGGTCGCAATGGAGTACTTCAGCAAATGGCCTGAGGCATATGCGATACCCAACCAAGAGGCAACCACGGTAGCGACGGTGCTAGTAGAACAACTATTCAGCCGGTTTGGCGTCCCGATGGAATTACATTCAGACCAGGGGCGTAACTTCGAATCGAATGTATTCCAGAAGGTCTGCACGATGTTGGGGATCAGGAAAACGAGAACAACACCATTACACCCACAGTCAGACGGAATGGTGGAAAGATTCAACAGGACCTTGGAACAACACCTATCCAAGGTCGTCAGCAATAACCAGCGTGATTGGGATGAGCATATTCCCCTATTCCTGTTGTCATATCGCTCTGCTGTACATAATAGTACAGGCCTGACCCCAGCCAGGGTCCTATTCGGAAAGGAGCTGCGATTACCATGCGACTTGGCATTTGGCTCCCCCGAAGAACCTCCCCAAGACATCGACGACTATGCCGACCAGCTCCGACATAACCTGCTGGCAATACACGAATTAGCCCGAACGCAGATGTTGGCCACCAGTGACCGGATGAAGACGCGATACGACCTCAAGGCCAATTCAGTCGGGTTCCAGGAGAGGGACAAAGTCTGTACAACCCCCAACGGAGCAAGGGTAAATCCCCAAAGCTTACACCCGCCTGGGATGGTCCATACGAGGTGGTCAAGAGGCTTAATGACGTCGTCTACCGGATCCGTCGAAACCCCAAGGCTAAATTGAAGGTGGTTCATTTAGATCGACTAGCTCCCTACCATGGAGAGGATGTTTCTGATCGGGACGATCAGAATTAACCCTGTGTCCTTTCAGCACGACAACAAACGCTTTACGATAAAAAATACGATTCTCGAAAAGACTCGGCAGCGGAAGGAGCGATGATTATTTTCTACTGGAGAATTCCACGGGGATTATAAAAGAAGCACGCCACGATCGCAGTTCAGTTATACCGCGACGACTAGCTTATATGAAAATGTATTGTGAATCAGCTGTTTTAAATGTAAATAAAGTTCTAGAAAAGTGAAAGTAAATATTAGTTGTTATAATTTTTAAATTGAACCCACGAAGTATATTGCAATATATATATATATATATATATATATATATATATATATATATATATATATATATATTTTTTTTAAGTTTTCGCGGGCACTAAATGTATTAGATGGTTTCCGGGAATTCATCCGCGTAGTTGATAACTGATCCCTGCCGGGATCGATGGTAAAATGACGACGTTTTGGCAGAGTCACATCTGCCCTCTTCAGGTCGGTTTGCATAATTCTCGTAGCCTTCTGCTTTCGCTTCTAGTTACTCGAATAGTATCTAATATATATATATATATATATATATATATATATATATATATATATATATATTATGTATATCCAAATCAGTAGAAGAACATTTGATTGCTCCTGTAAACAACTTACTCCTTTTAGCAGATGGAGATTATAAAATTAAGTCGAAATTCCTCCAAAGACGCTTATAAAGTGATAAAGACGCTCAAGAAGTGATTGGTTTGTTTGTTTTTAGTGAATAAGCCGGAGGTCCTAGCCTGCCTGGCCTTTTAAATATAGTGTGTATATAACTAAACATCATTTAATTCATGGAAAGCTATACGACTAAGTTTTACTTTACTTCAAGTGTCGGTTTAAATAAATATTTAATGTAAATAATCACCAACTATTTTTATTCTTTGTGGTACGCCAAAGAACATTGGTTTATTTCAATTCAAGAGACAGTTTTTTGTTAATATTTTTACTCGTACTTTAAATGTTATTAGACAATGATAAAATATATAAATCTTAGATTTCATTACTTGTATATGGTAGCAAGGGTCTTTACCCATAGTCACTCTCACAACTCCTATACATTTACTGATAATAAAAATAATTACAACCCTTTTGCATATATTGAGCAAAGAATCAATTCCAAACACATAAATTCATACAACATACATACATTTCCCAGTTAACATTCCTTTGTAGAAGTACGGCCCAATATAACGAGCAATAAATTAGCCAGTCCAATCGGGCGTTTGCTGTACCAGTTAGGAAATTTGTTCCAGTAATAATGGTTATTGTGCGTCTCCACAACTATAACCGAAGCGACTTTAGTAATTCAATAACTTTGATTTAGAAATATGTAATTGTATTATGTTACTCTTTTTGTTAAGGGTATTCTATTCATATTTAAAAAATATATGAGTTTCATTTCGTAATTAATTCAAATTGTGGGTGTGTGTGTGTTGCTAACAGTTATAATTATTACTTATTTGTTTCCAATGTATAACAAATGTTCAAACAATACTTTTAACAAAGGTGAAAAAATAATTTCAATTGATATAAACTGCTATACGAGTATTTCGACATCTAAGAAGAGAGTTTCATTATTAATCGAAAATCTAAATTTAAAAATCTCGTGTCACAGTGTTTGTGGTCGAAATCCTATGAAACGACCACACCGATTTATATCATTTTTTTAGATATATTTGATATGTATGAGAATAGGATATTTTATACCGCTAGGTGATTAGAGTGTCCACCCAGAAAAATATATAATTGTTATGAATAAAAAATATCTCGGAAAAAAATGTGACACCAGGCATGAAGATTTGAGCATACATATATTCCTCATCCAAAACAAATAATAACGAGTATTTTCATTTTGCAAAAATTTATTCCACTCATTGTGGACATGTGGGGAATGTTTTTTGATAAAAAAATTCCGGAACCTAAATTAATATAGGCATAAGAATTAAGAAGTTGATTCGTTTTTCAAGTGAAATAATACATGATCTGTCATTTTTTTCAGAATGAAAATAATTAATGGGGAAATTGGGGTTATTGTTTCAGAAAGAATTCAATATATTCGAAATAGAAAGTACTACTTGTGTAGATTTTGATACTACCCTATATAACAAAATTCACATTATTGAACCACATTTTATGACTATAATTCAAGCACCCGGTATAGGCAACAGCTTCTAAATTTTTTTAACCCATGTCCTATAATTCAAATATCCTAACTGCTTATGTTTATATAACAAATTTTTGGTACACCCTGAATAATAATAGTTTTACTCCACCCTTACTTCAAACACCTTGTATAGGCAACTATTTATGTTCGATACTGTATAACTTTTTTATCCACCCTGTATAACTAATTCTACCCTATGTTATATTTCAACCAGACTGTATATTCAACTGCTTCTGTATAACTGTATAATTATACTCCGTCCTATAACTCAAATATTCACTCTATAAATATAGTTTTGCTAAATTCTTATTTCAGCCACCTTGTATACGTAACTACTTGTGTGCCACCCAATACAATATATTTAGAACCACCCGTATAACTAATTCAATTCCACCTTATATTTCAACCATCCTATGTAAACAATTGCTTACGTACCACCTAATATCACATGCACGCACGCATACACGTAGGTGTATATATATATATATATATATATATATATATATATATATATATATATATATATATATGTAACTGAGTTCTGGAAAACGGCTCTAACGATTTTGAGGAAATTTTCCCATTTGGAAGTTTCGATGGGTAGAAATCGATTAGTGAGGCTCTCATCTTTAGGAAAAATCGTTCTACTGAGAAATTAAATTATTAAAAAATTTATTGACAGTTTGACAATCAAGGCGGCTGCTTTGTAATTTCAAAGCGTTTCAATATAGGGTGATTTGGTAACCTACGTAAGAGTGAGACTCCTGTTGTAAAAATTCTTTTAATACAGGGTGATTTGGTGACCTATTTGAGAATGAAACTTTTTTTAAACATTCTTTCAATAAAAATTGTGTTTGTATATTGCGAACATGTAACTATTATGCCTCCGTCATATTTTCCTAGCATTTATATTTTTATACCTAGACATTTTAAGTTTTCAAGGTGAAAAAATTAGCGGGTAGGCAATTTTTGGATGAGTAAGATCTCATGATTTCGCATGTTAATTTGATGCATATAATATGAATTGGTGGTGTAAAATTATAACTATACAGGGTCTTTCAAAATATGTTAGATGGTCCATAAGAGTTGCTATGCAGGATATGGTTAAAATATAGTGTCAAATGGAATTATAGTATAGTTAGTAAAAAAGCGAGAAAAAATAATTTTATAGGGTACCCCATAAGTAGCTGGAAATTAATGATACCTGACATACAGGGCGGAGTAAAAATATTGCTATGCAGGGTCGCTAAAAAAATGTTAATAGAATGTTATACCTATAGGGTAGTTTATTAGCATTTGCATTTACAGGGTGGTTGCAATATAGAATGAACTGGAATTATAATATTGTATTTGTATGTTCCGAACATGTAACTATTTTATGCCTCCGTCATATTTTCCTAGTATTACATTTTTATAACTAGACATTTCAAGTTTTCAAGGTGCAAAAATTGGCACGGGAGGCAATTTTTGGATGAGTACGATCTCATGATTTCGCATGTTAATTTGATGCATATAATATGAATTGGTGCTGTAAAATTATAATTATACAGGGTCTAACAAAATATTTTAGATAGTCCATAAGAGTTGCTATGCAGGATGGTTAAAATATAGCTTCAAATGGAATTATAGTATGGCTAGAAAAAAGCGAGAAAAAATAATTGTGTAGGGTACCCATAGGCAGTTGGAAATTAATGATAGCTGACATACAGGGCGGAGTAAAAGTATTGGTATGCAGGTCGTTAAAAAAATGTTAACAGAATGTTTTACCTATATGGTAGCTTATTAGCATTTGCATTTACAGGGTGATTGCAATATAGGATGTACCGGAATTATAATTATACATGGTAGTTCAAAAAAATAACAATAGGTGGCCATAAACAAATGCATATACAGGGTAGTTAAAACATATGGTGGTGTGAAATTATAGTTATACAGTGTGATGTAAAATTAGCCTGTAAAAAGTTGCATATATACGCTGGAGCGGAATATAGTTATACAAAGTGTTTACAAAAATGTAAATGAAAGAATTTGGAAACAAAAGTGTTTGTAGAATGGCCAAAAGCGGTCGCATATACAGGGTTGTTGGAATATGGAATCGAGTGGAATTGTAGCGTGATTAAAAAAATGTTAGAAAAAAAATGTTTGGATGGGATTTTTATAAGAAGTTGCATATATAGGGTGGTTGAAATATAGGGGGGCGTTGAAATGTATTAACACCATGTAAATAAGAAATGTAAGAAAAAGATATTATTTTAGGGAGTTTAAATTTTTACATAAAAAAGGTCCGATTATTTGGATATATGTACGTTTAGGATAAAACCTTGAATTTACGAGTGAAGCTCGGTCACCCAGGTACCGATATTAAAGTGCTTTCGATATATTGAAAATGAACATAAGTTTTGTGTAGTTGGCCCTGGTCTGACATAATTGTTTCGTTCTGATAGGATGCTATCATTGTTTTTAGTTGCTTTGACTGATATAAGATTGTGATTGTAGTAATATTTAAACAATCAATTAAGTCACGGTGCCGCGTCAAGGCAATTTGACTTGACATGAGAAACTGGCTATACTACAAAATTATTCCGGTTATTCTGCTACTCGAAAATATTAAGAGTATTCACACGGAGATCTACCAGATTTTTAGTAATATTTTAGGCGATTAGGAGAAATCCGACAATGAAGGAGTAACAGTGATATGGAACGACCAAAATTATTATTTGTGTTAGTTGCTGATAAACCTGAGTAACTGCTTTTCTGTTTTTCGAATACTGAAAAAAGAAAAATTACGGCCTACCACTTTACACTGATACAGAATTTAATGCTTAGAGATTATCCTTTACGAATGAAATTATCACATTTTCTACAGAAATTTAACAGTAATTATGGTGCAATATTTGGAGTTTGTTGGGTCCTTCCGAATTAGGACCATACATACATACATACATACATACTTAGTATTTACAGTTTTTGCAAAATACACTCTGTGATTATTTAGAGATATTGCAACTTAATCGAAATATGTCGTCCATGCAGGATGGCGTACCACCTCATTATCAGTTAATAGTCGGGAACTATCTCGATCAGCAATTTTCTCATCGTTGGATTGGCCGATAGTGAATTTCCGAGGCCTCCTGGAACGATCGAAAGTAATCGCTTAGATTTCTTTTTCTGCGGGCATATGATATCACTAGAACGAGTATATTCCCAAGTAATAAATACTCGTCAGGAACTATGGCAGCAAATTGTAAATTCCGTTAATTTCATTGCCAATCAGCCAAACATATTTTTAAAAATTAGACGATCGTTTAGCGAAAGAATGTATAAACTTATTGATGTAAGCGGCGGTCATTTTGAAACCTTGTTATAAAAGGTTTTTAAATTTTGTTTATGAGCTTTTTTTATATCTCATTGTTATTAAAATTGTTTTTATTTAAATTACATTTTCAGAACGACATTTTTTTAAATTGTTTCATCCACCATTCGTTCCAAGAAATTTGGATAAATAACATTATCTTTCTTTGTTAATACGGACTAAAGTTGAATTTCCGTAATAAATGCAATATAATGACCCAAAACACCAATATAGTTAATACACATTGAAAACAAAATATTTCTACAACTTCATTTTTATTTTAAAATTATATTATCGTTATAAAGGAAGGGTACAAGAGAATTGTGCTAAAATTGCAATTTCACTAGTGTCTTCAAATTTGCGAAAAATCTACCAGCCACTTGCTCGTTTAGTACGCTTTTGGTAGTGGCCAGATTTTTTACTGAACAAATTTTATTAGGATCTGTAGTACTTATCCTTCCCATCATGTATAACAATAATATGTGAAATTTGTTACGTTGTATTTTTTTTCAGTTATAGTTCTTATCCTTATTCTATATGGATTTATTAATTTCGTCAAATTATGTTGATTAACTGCCAATTTGTTACATCAGCTAATTTAAATATCCCTTTTAGGTATCTACAGCTCAATATAATACTGTTTTATTTAGCAAATTGCGTGTAAAACATAAATTTCACGTTTCTAACAAAGAGGGCAAACAACACTAAACTGCAATATAAAACATTCCACCAATATTTATGAGACTGCAAACAAATTGCCAAACTTCCATACAGAATACGTAAATTTCCACTTACAATTCAGTTGTGGAGCTAGGTGTATATAGACTAAAAGAAGTTATTAGGTCGAATTCATCAAACGCTTTTGATTAGAAAAGTTTTAAATTATGCTTAGCTAAACTTTTATCGTATTTCAATTAAAAAAGACAAACTTAATTAACTCTAAAAATTTGGGAAAGTTTCATGATATTAGGTGTAACTGTTGTAGCTGATTGTTTTTTAATGTATTGTAAAGAATTTGGTGATTACAAAATAGTTATTTTTATGTTTCTTTGGGGAATAACACCACATAGAAGTTTATAGAAAACCAACTCATACAAACAGATACCTAAATTTCAATTCAAATCATCCGAATACAGTAAAGAAAGGTGTCATTAAGTCATTATATGATAGAGCAAAGACCAACTGTTCTGATGATAATAAATTCAACAAAGAAAAAATAATTATAAAGAATGTTCTCACTGGAAACAATTACCCCACAAAATTTATCAACAAAGAATTAAACAGACTTGAACAGAAAACAAACCTTCCGAATCAACCTAGAACTTCTCTTAACACTACTACTACTCAAGACAACAACATTACAGTTACAACTATGCCATATATACAGGGTCTGTCAGAAAGATTGAAAAGAGTGGGCAACAGATTTAATGTTAAAACAACATTCCAAACAAGAAATACACTTAAATCTTTAATATCGAAAACAAAACCAACAAACAAAACCCAGAACTCAAAAAACTGCATATATAAGATTCCTTGCGAATACAATAAATTTTATATTGGAGAAACATCGAGACCATTAAACGTACGAATAAATGAACACAAGAATTACATAACGAAACGACAATTTGAAAAATCAAAAATTTGTGAACATGCTTGGGACCTAGGCCATAAAATACAATTTGACAATTCAACTATACTTCACAAAGAACAACATAACACAAAACGAAAAATAAAAGAGTCTGCCTTAATTCTTTTGAATGAAGACGATTGTATCGCTTCTACTTCTGTAGAATTTAATCGTATCTGGTTACCGACAATTAAGGAAGAAATTATTAATGGTAACCTCCTTTTGAACAACCCAATATCGGGATAGTTCATAAGGTTTTTCCTAGGTTTTCCCTTATGACGTTAATGGGATCCCTGAAACAATAGAATTCTTTGATCGCATTTTTGGCGAATGCGCTATCTTTTAACAAAGTCGTACCTAGGAACGCCACTTATAAATTCTAAAGACAACTCTTTCAAATTCTTCTAATTTGAAAGCTGGTTAACTATAATTCATGATCTTTAGAATTTTTTGTGCTACCTGTATATCTAAAAACAACAAATTTTCTAATGTCAATTTTAAATGTCATAAATCAAATTTTCATTTTGCAATTACATCAATAAATATAAAGCCATTGACAACGAAGTCAGAATAGACTTTGAAACGTTTGGTATTCCTGCAATATACGTAGTTTTATTTCTATGTGGTGTTATTCCCCAAAGAAACATAAAAATAATCAAGAACATGCCACAAACAACGTTTAGAAGACAATTACAAAATAGTTATTATATTGCTAGTGTTTACATGTAACTGTGAAAGTTAGGAGACTGGATCCTTCAAACTCGGCCACACCACACCAACAAAGTAGTTCTTGATAGTTGTGAAGGCGATAAAATATTTGCTTAACTGAAAACTTTATTGGTTTTCTGGGCTAGTTTGTCGTGGTCGATTGAAATTTCTTCCGAACGTTTCATCTGCGGCTGCGGCAGACTTCTTAACTGTGCGGGCGTAGGTAATACTTCGTAGAATACGCGCGTTGGATAGTAGTTGGAGTGCTGGAGCTGTCTGTGGGAACTTGATGTCTATTGATTGCTCAATGACATTCGAGGGAGTGGGGACTGCGAGTCTTACCGATGCCTTTGATTTCGCATGTTGGAATTTGAGATAATCTTTTCTACTGAACTCATGAAACTCCTGATGCTGATAGTGGATAACTGAAATTGTTTAACAATCGTTTTAACTTGTCATTTTCTAACCAACTCATAATAAGGATGTGACCAAAGACAAAGGGTAAATCAGTGTACTTTTTTACTTGAGAGCTTTTAGAATTTGTTTATTCCTTCTCAGTCACATACTGAAAAAGTTACAAATATTTCAAGGTCTAAATCAGACCCAGTTTTCAATGGTATTAACTCAAAATGAAGAAGAAATTAAAATATTAAAAAATTAAAAAGATTCGCAATGACAAATATCGTATCACAATTTGACCTTGAAACGTTTGTTGAAATATACAGACTTTCAATGTGGTTTATGAGGTGTTATTCGCAAAGAACTCACAAAAAATATATGTAAATATGTTATTTGCTTTTATAGGGTGTCTGAAAATTAATTAATTTTTATTTATACATTATAAAACAACTCCCTTATCCCTTATATTGGTATTACCACTGACAATATCTATGGTTTCCCATTTATAATATTTGTCATCAAAATTTTCAAATTTAGATTTAGTTTAAAATCTGAATGTTATATTATCTCTTGTACTATGCTAATGTCATTTTATGAACCTCAAATTCAGCAAGTTCTGACTTAATTTCTTTTATATCAGTAGATAAGCAAAGCGGTTTCTGGGGCGGAAGTGGGCATAAAGTTAACCAGTCATCGATTTCTCGCCGGGAGCTGTTGCCGAGCTGTTGGTAGTTGTTGTTTGGATAAGAAGAAGAAGACATTGGGAAGAATAATATATATATATATATATATATATATATATATATATATATATATATATATATATAAGTTAAACATTGACGACGAGTGTAATATTATTGTGATATTTGAATCAGTTGTTTTAATGTAAATAAAGTTCTAGAAAAGTGAAAGTGAATATTAGTTTTATATTTTTAAATTGAACCCACGGACTATCGAGGCCTCAACCTGCCCACTCTCCAAGAGTCACTACGTAACTGAACTGAATTTGAGTCTGCTCTGCTTCTTTTATTTATAGTTAGCGATGGGCCTGTCTGCTTTGTTTAATCTGGCAATTACGGAGGTCCATGCTGTGGGAAGGCGAAAGCTGTCATCGCGTCGGTTTAGACAGAGGGGTCTTTTCTCTATTTCTATAGCTTTTTATGGAGAACTTTGAGCAGTTGGCACTAAGAACAGCAAGACTTAAACCCAGTTTATGGTTGCGATATGTGGATTATACTTTTGTGATTTGGCCGCATGGGAGGGAACACCTCAACACATTTTTAGACCACCTTAATGGCATCCATCACAAAATAAAATTTACCATGGAGGTTGAAGCCAACAATCAACTGCCATTCCTTGATGTTCTAATAAATAGGAAGGAAGATGGAACCCTTAGCCATACGGTATATAGGAAGGCAACTCACACCAACAGATACCTTTATGCTAATTCTCATCACCACCCAGCTTAACTACAACCCGTCGTCAAGACTTTAGTAACCAAATCAAAAAGACTTGCTGACCAGGATACCATCAAACAGGAAATGGAAGTTTAAAATCAGCTCTGAGACAAAACGGATTTACAGACCGAAATATACAAAGAGCTCTAAAGTCAAAACCGAGACAAACAGACGAGGAGCAGGAGACACCAATAACCAAGGCTTATTTTCCGTATGTCAAGGGTACCACGGACAGTATTGAAAGAATTCTACGGAGACACAATATCGATACTATTTCCAATACAGACAGAAAAATAAGCACGGTGTTAAGGACTCCGAAGACGAGGATCCCTTTAGAACAACAGAGAATGTACGAGATTCCATGTGCAGACTGTCATAAAACCTATGTGGGGCAAACTAACAGAAGAATTCAAGCTAGACGTGATCAACAACAGAACGCCATAAGAAAGCAGGAAAAAACAACATCCATTGCGGAACACGCCACCACGACGTCACACTGACTTTGAGAACACCAGAGTACTGGCAAATACAGAACACCCGAAATCAAGACTCGTAAGAGAGGCAATTGAAATCCAGATCTTGTCGAATTGTTGGAAAATTCTATTAAATACCGCACCGATAGGCGCCGAGCCGCGACTATAACAGCGCGCGCGCTTCTGAAAATCTTAGTATTCGAGTAACTAGAAGTGAAAGCAGAAGGCTACGAGAATTATGCGAAGCGACCTGAAGAGGACAGATTTGACTCATTTTACCATCGATCCCGGCAGGGATCAGTTATCAACTACGCGGTGCTTTCAACTCGCCAGTATACAACAAAAATATCTAGCCAGCACCCTACAACCAATTGTGGAAAAAGCAGATTCTTACATTAAAAACTCGGAACACTTCACGCGCATTCTCAACCGTATTTCCATAGAACCAGAAGATATCATAGCTGGTTTCGATGTTAAGCTTATATCCAAGCATACCAGTAGAAGAAGCCTTCCAACAAATATGAGAATGAAGACCTCCCACAATTCATAATACATTTGTCACGACACTGCCTTAAAGTGCCTATTTTATTTATGACAACCGCATATATAAACAAACCGACGGAGCAGCAATGGTGTTCCCACTATCACCAGCGGTGGCAAACCTCTTCATGACCTATTTCGAGAAAAAGGCACTACAGACAGCAAACCTGAAGCCAAAGTTATGACTAAGATACGTCGATGATGTATTTGTCATATGGTCTTTCGGCAAACAAGAAGTGAGACACCCGACACGGCAGCAAAGGGGGCGGAGTCAACACCGACCAATCAGGCGCAATATAACCTCCGACGGAGGCATATAAAATAAACAGCTCAGTTAGATCACCTCTCAGTTCACCATAACAACTCATTGAGAATGCCAAGTGAGACCTTGGCGAAACGTCTGCAGGATTCAAACATGAATCAATGTAACGAACGGATGTATTTCCGGATAAATATTTCCTCATATATATATACTTTTAAATACAAAGGAAAAATAACGATATAAAGTGACAGAGCTACTGAGTAATAATGAATACAACATTAGAGCAGTTTTATAATTTATAACATCATATTTGTATAAACTTATATAATATATATCTAATACGAGCAATGTTTATATATATATATTTGTTTTTAAGTTTTCGCGGGCACTAAATCTATTAGATGGTTTCCGGGAATTCATCCGCGTAGTTGATAACTGATCCCTGCCGGGATCGATGGTAAAATGACAACGTTTCGGCAGAGTCACATGTGCGCTCTTCAGGTCGGTTCTCATAATTCTCGTAGCCTTCTGCTTTCGCTTCTAGTTACTCGAATACTGATATTTTCAGGAGCGCGTACGGTGTTATATAGTCGCACCTATTGGTTGGCACCGTGAACGGCTGCGTGTAATTGGCCCTGGGCGCTCAGTGGGAGCGCCTCCCGCCTACTGATTTGTTATTTCCAGTTGAGTTGTTATTGGACGGGTCCGGGCCGGTACGGTGTTTAATAGAATTTTCCAACAATTCGATAAGTTCTGGATTTCATTGCGTCCGTTTAGACTGTGAGGCCTCTTCGCTATTTCAATTGCCTCTATTACGAGTCTTGATTTCGGGTGTTCTATATTTGCCAGTACTCTGGTGTTCTCAAAGTCTATTCGGTGTGACGTCGTGGTGGCGTGTTCAGCAATGGATGTTGTTTTTACCTGCTTTCTTATATCATTCTGGTGTTCATCACGTCTAGCTTGAATTCTTCTGTTAGTTTGCCCCACATAGGTTTTATGACAGTCTGCACATGGAATCTCGTACACTCCCTGTTGTTCTAAAGGGATCCTCGTCTTCGGAGTCCTCAACACCGTGCTTATTTTTCTGTCTGTATTGAAAATAGTATCGATATTGTGTCTCCGTAGAATTCTTGCAATACTGTCAGTGGTACCCTTGACATACGGTAAATAAGCCTTGGTTATTGGTGTCTCATGCTCCTCGTCTGTTCGTCTCGGTTTTGACTTTTGGGCTCTTTGAATATTTCGGTCTGTAAATCCATTTTGTCTCAGAGCTGTTTTTAAACTGTCCATTTCCTGTTTGATGGTGTCCTGGTCAGCTAGTCTTTGTGATCTGGTTACTAAAGTTTTGACGACGGCTTGTAGTTGGGCTGGGTGGTGATGAGAATTAGCATGAAGGTATCTGTTGGTGTGAGTTGCTTTCCTATATACTGTATGGCCAAGGGTTCCATCTTCATTCCTATTTATGAGAACATCAAGGAATAGCAGTTGATTATTGGCCTCAACCTCCATGGTGAATTCTATTTTATGATGGATGCCATTAAGGAGGTCTAAAAATGTGTTGAGGTGATCCCTCCCATTAGGCCAAATCACAAAATTATCATCCACATATCGCAACCATAAACTGGGTTTAAGAGTTGCTGTTCGTAGTGCCAGCTCCTCAAAGCTCTCCATAAAAAGGTTCGCTATAACTGGTGAGAGTGGCGATCCCATTGGAGCTCCTTCCACTTGTTTGTATCCTGAAAAGGGCAGATGTGACTCTGCCGAAACGTCGTCATTTTACCATCGATCCCGTCAGGGATCAGTTATCAACTACGCGGATGAATTCCCGGAAACCATTTAATAGATTTAGTGCCCGCGAAAACTTAAAAACAAATATAGTGAATCTCTACGGGGAGAATACTTTTCATTTGTGTAAAACATTTAAGAAATTACGCGCGAAAAGAAGCAAACTTTTGTGCGATCTACATTTTTTACAACGATGCCGCGATGAAGGAGTTATTCCGAAAACATGACGGTAAAGTTCTGGAAGAACAACAGAAAAACAGAATATCTTATGGAAAGCAAGTTGTGCCCTACTTAGGGAAGCCATAGGTGATGTCAGAAGATATTTGGATGTGCTTAATACAAAACTCTTAGATATCCACCTACAGGTAAGCAATACACTCCACCCGATAATATGGGATAAATTCGATGAAATTAGCGAATTTAGGGCCGAAACGAATGTAGAGTTGACAACATTGCAACAACAGACAAAATTTAACAAATTGAAGCTCCAACAGAAGCCCAAAAACGAATTTTTCTCGGAAAATAACGGTCACAGTCTAACCTCAAGGCAATTGGAAACGAATAGAACCGTTTATAATTTATCTTCGGTCCAATTGAACTCTACCTCGATTGGCGTGTTGGCTAAGGGATTCAATTACGCTATTGCTCCCTCTCTCACATACCAACAGACAGCCTAATATCTGGCTTGGAAACAGCAGTTTCAAAATTAGATGCGAACACCGCTGAAATAATTAGACAAGATGTGTCACATATTCTAAGAAAGTTTAAACCACCTAAAAGGAACCTATCTATAGAAGAAAATGAGGCCTTGAAAGAACTTCGCCTCAACAAGGACATTGTCATTCTACCTGCGGATAAAGGAAATGCGACTGTAATTTTAGATACAGCGGATTTTTCAAACAAAATTCAAACATTGCTACAAGATCCAGCATATAAACAAATTACTACCGACCCAACAACTTATCTGGAGAAAACAACTAAGGCCAAAATCCAAGCAAGTAGGATCGACAAAAATCTCCAACTGCAACTCATTCCGCGTGAAAAGTCATCGAGATGTCCGAAATTCAATGGGTTGCCAAAAGTACATAAAGAAGGTGCTCCTTTGATGCCAATAGTAAGTTCAATTGGATCCCCAACACAACAGCTAGCCAAATACCTAGCCCAATAACTTCAACCGTTTGCAGAGGGGGCAGACTCATATGTCAAAAATTCGACACATTTCATCGAAATACTTAGAGAAACGGTTTTACAACCTGAGTGTCTTCTGGTCAGTTTTGACGTAGTGTCCCTTTTCACCAACATCCCTATCGACGAAGCCTTGGATATCATAATAGAAAAATACAAACCACCTCAACACTTTGTAGACTTGACAAGGCACTGCCTGATGAACACCTATTTTGTTTACGAGAACCAACGATACAAACAAATGAAAGGAGCTCCAATGGGATCGCCACTCTCACCAGTTACAGCGAACCTTTTTATGGAGAGCTTTGAGGAGCTGGCACTAAGAACAGCAACTCTTAAACCCAGTTTATGGTTGCGATATGTGGATGATACTTTTGTGATTTGGCCTAATGGGAGGGAATAACTCAACACATTTTTAGACCACCTTAATGGCATCCATCATAAAATAAAATTCACCATGGAGGTTGAAGCCAATAATCAACTGCCATTCCTTGATGTTCTCATAAATAGGAATGAAGTTGGAACCCTTGGCCATACAGTATATAGGAAAGCAACTCACACCAACAGATACCTTCATGCTAATTCTCATCACCACCCAGCCCAACTACAAGCCGTCGTCAAAACTTTAGTAACCAGATCACAAAGACTAGCTGACCAGGACAACATCAAACAGGAAATGGACAGTTTAAAAACCGCTCTGAAACAAAACGGATTTACAGACCGAAATATTCAAAGAGTCCTAAAGTCAAAACCGAGACAAACAGACGAGGAGCATGAGACACCAATAACCAAGGCTTATTTACCGTATGTCAAGGGTACCACGGACAGTATTGCAAGAATTCTACGGAGACACAATATCGATACTATTTTCAATACAGACAGAAAAATAAGCACGGTGGTGAGGACTCCGAAGACGAGGATCCCTTTAGAACAACAGGGAGTGTACGAGATTCCATGTGCAGACTGTCATAAAACCTATGTGGGGCAAACTAACAGAAGAATTCAAGCTAGACTTGATGAACACCAGAATGCTATAAGAAAGCAGGAAAAAACAACATCCATTGCTGAACACGCCACCACGACGAATAGACTTTAAGAACACCAGAGTACTGGCAAATATAGAACACCCGAAATCAAGACTCGTAAGAGAGGCAATTGAAATAGCGAAGAGGCCTCACAGTTTAAACGCACGCAATGTAATCCAGAACTTATCGAATTGTTGGAAAATTCTATTAAACACCGTACCGGCCCGGACCTATCCAATAACAACTCAACCGGAAATAACAAATCAGCAGGCGGGAGGCGCTCCCACTGAGCGCCCAGGGCCAATCACAAGCAGCCGTTCACGGTGCCAACCAATATAACGTCGTGCGCGCTCCTGAAAATATCAGTATTCGATTAACTAGAAGCGAAAGCAGAAGGCTACGAGAATTATGCGAACCGACCTGAAGAGGGCAGATGTGACTCTGCCGAAACGTGGTCATTTTACCATCGATCCCGACAGGGATCAGTTATCAACTACGCGGATGAATTCCCGGAAACCACCTAAAACATATATATATATATATATATATATATATATATATATATATATATATCAAACATTGATATAATTAATATAATCGTGCAAATAAAAAGTACTACATTTTTATGGAAAAATTCGATGAATATTTAATGATTTTTACATCTCCGTGTCATCTTCGGCCCGTTGGAGCTGAGCGTCCCTTACATTATTTTTTCTTTGAGAATAAAACCACATAAACTTGAAAGTCTCTATATTTCAAAAGTCCAAACGTTTCAAGGTCTAAATCAGACCCCGTTTTCAATGGTATTAATACAAAATGAACAAGAAATGAAAAAAATAAAAAATTAAAAGGATTCGGAATGACAAATATCGTAATCACAATTTGACATTCTTTCAACAGTCCAAACATTTCAAGGTCTATATCAGACCACGTTTTCAATGGTATTAATACAAAATGAACAAAAAATTAAAAAATTAAAAGGATTCACAATGTCAAATTGTGATTACGATATTTGTCATTGTGAATCTTTTTAATTTTTTAATTTCTTGTTCATTTTGTGTTAATACCATTGAAAACGGGGTCTGATTTTAGCCTTGGAACATTTGGACGTTTGAAATATCCAGTTTATGTGGTGTTAATCCCAAAGAACTCAGAAAAAATAAAAACCAGAGATGCCACAATTATCATTCAGAAAACAACTATACCACATACAAAGCACATAGATGCATATATGCCTACAAATCCTAAAAGTCCGAACAGAACGTCGGTGTGTAAGATATATCTTCTTCTATC
Source organism: Octodonta nipae (assembly GCA_034190945.1). Classification (NCBI taxonomy): domain Eukaryota; kingdom Metazoa; phylum Arthropoda; class Insecta; order Coleoptera; family Chrysomelidae; genus Octodonta; species Octodonta nipae. Next base: position 155,324,326 of record CM067216.1, read on the forward strand.
TATATACTATTATAGAATTGTAGTTGTCTGTTTGTTTGTTTGTTTGTTTGTTTGTTACCTCATCACGAAATAACTACTGAACTGTTTTTGCTGAATCTTTTTTTGTTGTAAAGCTTATAGTTTGACTTAAAATCTGGTATAAATTTTTTCTTCCTATATTGAGAGAATCGGTAGATATAGCCAAAAAACTAATACCATGTTCGGTAATACTGTAATTGTATTTAATTACTTATTTCATTAATTTACACCTCAGTATTATGGTTAACACAAATCCCTAGATTAGCATCTATACTATTATAAAATTGTAAGTTTGTCTGTTTGTTTGTTTGTTTGTTCGGGCATCAGGTAAGAACTACTAAACTGATTTTGCTGAAGCTAAAATGAGTTGCGAGTTTGACTTAAAATCTGGTAGACATTTTATCTCTCTAAATTGATAGAAACGGTAGATATACCGAAAAAACCTCTACCATGTTGGGTAATAAAATTACTCAATTGGTTCCAGCGCATGCACCAAATATTAGAATCAGCTTAGCTTTTATTCATGATTCGGAAAATGCCAATGTAACATTTTTGGTTTTAAAAAAATTCAACTGATATATCAAATGTAATTTTACAGGGTGTTCCATTTAAGAATTGTTGAAAAAAGGTATATTAGGTGGACTATAAGTAGCTGCATATATACAATGTGGTTGAAATAAGGGGGAAGTTATACGGGGTGGTTCGAAAAAGATATATTGAGTGGACCATAAATAGTTGTATATACCAGGTAGTAAGTAGGTAGGAAAAAAGGGTGGAGTTGAATTATATTTATGCAGGTTGGATAAGAAAATGTTAGTGGATAAAAAAATATGTTATGTAAGCAGTAGTTTATTTTGGAAATTGTCTGTACAGACAACCAGTAATCCGGGCAATTTTACGAAATTGCCTTACTACACTTTGTTCTACATATACAATTTTTTAAATACTTATCTGTTACAGGAAAAAATTTGGAGGAGAGAAAACCCATGAATAGACAAAATAGCATATTATAGGATGGTTGAAATATGTAGCAAACTATGATTGCAGCTATACAGGAAGGTTTAAAAAATATTATAAAGGAATGTTATGATCCACAAGCTATTTCATATACCGGAGAGATGAAATATAGGGTGGACTAGAATTATAAGTATACAGAGTGGTGAAAAAATGTTATATTGGGTGGCCCATAAGTAATTGCTTATACAAGGTTGTTGAAGTTTAGCATGGAGTATAATAATAATTATACAGTGTGGGTAAAAAAGTTGGAAAAATTTCATATAGGGTAGAGCATGAGCTGTTGCATATATGGAGTACCTGAAATATAGGGCGAAGTCAAGTTATCGTTCCACAGTGTGATTCAAACAAGGTTAGAAACAGCTGCAATTGAAGAATGGATTAACTGAAGAGAAATTATATTTCATACTTTGCTTAAAAAGATATGAGGAAAAAAATGTGGAAATAGCGTAGCTCATAATCAGTTGCACAGATAGGATATTTGAAATATAGGGAGGAGTAGAGTTAAGTAGTTTAATTTCTAAAAATGTTACATAGGGTGCTCAGTTGCAGTTTTTGTGAAATCAATTGGGAATTGACGGATTTATATTTACACAGGGTGGTACAAACAATGTCACACTGGGTGGCCGATATGTAGTTGCACATACAAGGTGGTTGAAATAGAGGGTGGAGTTGAATTATAGTTAAATAGTATGGATTAAAAATTGTGCTAATTTGTTTTAAGATGTTATATTGGGTGGCCCATAAGTAGTTGTAAATATATGGTGGTTAAGATCTGGGCTTAGTATACTTATAGTTTTAGAGGGTGGATTAAAAAATATTTAAAAAAAGTTATATATGATAGACCAGGAACGGTTGCTTTCTGTTATATTAAAAACCTGAAATATGGAGCGAAGTAAAATGTTAAAAAAGTTGCATATAAAGGCCGGTTAAAAAGATAATTAAGGAAGTGGCGCAAAAATTATCAGAAATAATTGTAATATAGCCTATCGGGTGGAGTAGAACTATAGTTAGGGAATTAAAAATGTTATTTTGGGTGACAAATAAACAATAGCATATACAGGATGGTTGCACTATAGGGTGAAGCAGAGTTACAACTATACAAGGTGCAGTTTGGGTGAAATGTATTCGGGATTGGTAAATTTATAGTTATGTTAAGGGGTTCAACAAAATTAGAAGAAGTTGTTATATTGGATAGCCCATATGTTTCATAAGCTATTTCTTTTTGCAAATAATTCTACTTTCTATACGCGGGTGAAACCGCGGGTAACGGCTAAGTTTGTCTGTTTGTTTGTTTGTTCGGGCATGAACTACTGAACTGATTTTGCTGAATCTTTTTTGTTGCAAAGCCTATAGTTTGACTAAAAATCTGGTAGATATTTTATCTCCCTAAATTGATAGAACCGGTAGATATAGCGAAAAAACTTGTTGGATAACACAATTACTCTATTGGTTTCACAGCAAGCACCAAATATTAGATACTTGAATCAGCTTTGATTTATTTAACATTCGGAATATGCCAATGTAACATGTTTCGATTTAAAAAAATCAACTGATATATCAACCGTAATTTTACAGGGTGTTCTATATATAGGAAACTTAGTGCGGAATAGAATGACATGGATTTTAAAAATCTAAAAAAAAGTTAAATTAGGTGTACCAAAAGCAGCTGCATATGTACCATGTGATTGAAATAAGGGGGAGTAGAATTGTTTATAAGGGGTGGTACAAAAAAGTTATTTTGAGTGGGCCATAAATAGTTGCATATACCAAGTTGTTCATAAACGGGTGGAGTAGAATTACAATTATATAGGGTACATAACAAAATAGTTGCATATACAATATGGTTGAAATAAGGGTAGAATATTGATACAGGGTTGATAATTTTTTTTATGAAAAAATGTGTTATGTCAGCAGTTAGGGTCTTTGAATTATGTTCTTGGGTTATTATAGTTATGAAATGATTTGAAAAAATGTTAGAAGTTGTTTATAGAGGGTGGTTGAAATATGAGATCGATGGGAATTAGAGTTTATAGAAAGGTTAAAAAAATATTTTATATCCACAAGTAGTTGTATATATATAATTATAGTAAAATTATGGTTATACAGGATGGTTAAAAAATAAGTTATGTTTGACTGATTGGCAACAGTATATGCTGGATGGTTTTAAAGCAGATGGAAGTAGAGTTATAGTTATACAAGGCGGTTAAAAAAATAATTAAAATTGTTATATCGGGTGGCCAAAAAGCAGTTGCAGTTTGGGTGAGTGTTTAAAAAAAGTTTTGGTGTTAGAGTGCCAAACTGTGTTTTTACATTTGTGACACACCAAGGTTTCCACAGGCATTTATATTACGGTGGATCGAAAAATTTTAAAAAATGGTTGTATAGGGTATGAACTATTATATAGTGTAACTGAAACATAGGGCGAAGCAAGATTATAATTTTAGAATGTGATTAAGATAATGTTAGAAGAAGTTGCATATAAAGGATGATTAATTGTACTGTACAAGGTGGCTCAAAAAATATCAGAAATAATTGTTATATAGCGCAGACCATAAGCAGTTGCGTAGCTGAAATATAAGGTGGAGTAGAATTATAAGGTGTTAAAAAAAGTTATATTGGGTAACAAATAAACAGCAGCATATACAGGATGGTTGCGTTATAGGGTGAAGTAGAGCTACAGTTATACAACGTGATTCAAAAAAATGTTGAATAAAATTGTTATATAGGGTGGCCCATAAGCACTTGCAGTTTGTGTGAAATATATTCTTGCACATTCCGTACGCGGATGAAACCGCGGGTAACGACTAGTATATATATATATATATATATATATATGAAGAAATATTTATATTTTATATATATATGAAGAAATATTTATACGGGAATACATCCGTTCGTTATATTGATTCATGTTTGAATCCTGCAGACGTTTCGCCAAGGTCTCACTTGGCATTCTCAATGTGTTGTTGTGGTGAACTGAGAGGTGATCTGCCTGAACTTTTTTTATGTCTCCGTCGGAGGTCGTATTGCGCCTGATTGGTCGGTGTTGACTACGCCCCTTTCGCTGCCGTGTCGGGTTTGTATTTCGCATTTTAAGCGACTCAAAAACATAGACTAAAAGGACTTATTACAAAACAAAAACCCGCAGTCACCTCACTCCCTCAGACGACCGTCCACAACTTTTCTGACTTCGCCTTAGATTCTACCAGTTTACACGTTCTATCCAAAGGTTTCAATTTCGCAGTGACGCCAAAAACTATCCCAACTGAAAGAATCATTTCTCAAATTGAGTTGAACTAATAGATATTCAGGCTGAAGATAGTCGGCAAGACATAGCTAGAGTACTCCGCACATCAAGGCCACCAAAATAAAACCTAACTTCCAATGCATTAAAACAACTACGTGACAACGATGACTTAAGTATTCTTCCTGCCGACAAAGGTAACGCGACTGTTCTCCTCAACACTAAGGACAATGTTCACAAGATGAATTCTCTACTCCACACTCCAGACTACGAAATAATTAACAATAATCCGACTACTTACTTAGAGATATTGAGGATTTTATTGATTATTACTTTATTACTGGAATTTATTTGAATTATATTTATTTCATATAATGTTTCAGTTTATTTTATTATAATATTTATTTTGTTTAATTGTGCGCCACATTACTTGATATAATGAATTTAATTATGAATATGATATATATAACAATTGGTATTATATGAAACTATGTACAGTTGAGCGTTATGTAAAAAAATAACTTGTTTGAGTAGGTTCATAAGGTGTTTCATTAAGGTTTACTATACCTAAATCCCATAGTTTATGTAATATTGACTATATTATCAAAATGTAGTGAATATTTAATGGGTTAGTGTCTCAACATACTCTTTTCTTGTTTCCAACCAAATTCCGACTGGGGTCTCCTGAAGGATAACATTTTGTGTTGCACTTGTGGAAAATCCAATATTGTATACAAGGTATGAAATAAATACCAATTAATTAACCAAAATTTCAAATGACAATGTCTATGCGACAGTATAACATTTCTCTATACCTAACTATTCTCGTACCCATGAAAAACGCACATTCACAGAATACAGACGAATTTTAACTTATTTAATATTTAACAAGATAGCTATGAGAATTTGACAGTTTTCATTTAATGTTTTCTGACAACTCTTCTTTATGAATCATTTTGTTGTAATAATCGGTGATTACTGTAAATATTAATTAATAATAATGAAAGTTTATAGCAAAGAAGAACGAATCGACTTGATTTTAGTCCTTGGAGAATGCCTGAAAAATTGTTTATTAGCTGCTAGAATCTACGCCTAGAAATTTCCTAACAGAATTCATTCAAATAAATTAGCATTCGTAAGGCTGTTGAACTATTTCAGGCAAACTGGGAGCGTTGAGTACAGAAATCCTACAAAAGAAAAACCTGTGACGGAAAACGAAGAAATTGAGTTAGCTGTTATAGCTTCTGTAATCGAAAATCCTCACATAGGGCAGATCCAAATTGCCGGAAATGTTAATATAAGCCAAGCCAGCGTGTCCAGAATTCTTAACAAGCATAATTATCATGATTACAAATCCTAATTCATCAACAACTTTCCGGAAATGATTTTGAAAATCGAGTTCAATTTTGTATGTGGGTCTTGGATAAAGTGGCTGAAAATTAGAATTTTTATAATTTTGTACTTTTTCTCAATAATGGATCTGTTAATCGACATAACTTCCATTATTATTCTGATTCCAATCCGCATCAGTTTCGGCAAACTGATAATCAACACAGGTGGTCAGTAAATGTTTGGGGTGGAATAATGGGTCACTATTTAATTGGTCCCTATTTCTTTGAAGAAAATTTAAATGGATTATCCTTTTTCGATTTCCTAATAAGTCAATTTCCAATTCTTTTATAAAATATTCCATTAAACATAAGAGCAAAATGGGGGTACAAATGGATGGGGTTCCCGTTCATTTTCATCGCGAGGTACGATATTTCCTAAATGCTCATTTCCAAAATCGTTGGATTGGAAGAAATGGTTTTCAGAAGTGGACTCCACGATTCCCTGACTTGGCGTCACTGGATTTCTTTTTAAAGGGATACGTAAAAGCAATTGTCTATAACACGCCTCCAACAACACCGGATGACATGAAGGACCGCATTAGAGGAGCTTCCCAAATCATAGGAGTTGATATGTTGGCAAATGTTGCTAAAAGTTTTGAAAAAAGGATACATTTATGTTTAGAGTCAGACGGACGACATATCGAACATTTATTATGAGCCGATATTATTGTTTTAAACCCACCATTAATTACTTCATGAATTACCCCGCAAGTAATGTTAATAAAATGTTTTGGCCTGAAACTTGTCATTTTTTGTTTTCCTGGAAAAAAATAGTTTGCATAATATGTAGAAAAGTATTAAATGAAAACTGTGAAATTCTCATAGCTTCTGTATTCTGTGAATGTGCGTTTTTCATGGGAATGTGAATAGTTAGGTATAGGGAAAAGTGACACTGTCGCATAGAGAATAAAATTCTACTACTGTTGGTGACATAAAATGCAGGGTGTTTCATTAAGCTTAAAGAAGTCATTAACATTTGAAATTTTGGTTAATTAATTGGTATATATTTCATACATCTAGGATTCAAATTTAACGAAATGTTTCAAATACATAAAGAAGTGTTCGAGAGGACATTCAATTGTGGGAAGCGCAACTGATGAAGGTTCCCTGACCAGAAACAATGTATATTATATATAATATATATTGTCTTGTATAAAGGAATGATACCTCGGAGAGAGTACTAATCCTTTAAATGATCACTACATTTTGATAAAATAGTGAATATTACAGAAACTATGGGGTTTAGGTATAGTAAACTTTTATGAAACACCTTATAATTTTAAACGTAGATCCCGAAAATGTAATAATATACAGGGCATTCAATTTCAAAAAAATAAACTTTGACACTTGTCACATTTTTGTAACACCCTTTATAAAACGAACATAATTTTAAAATGTTCCTAAGAAGGATATATATCAACCTAAATAAAAGATCGTCTAAAATGAGTATATAAGTCATAATATTCCGTGTCTTAATACTTGAATAACCCTATATATATATATATATATATATATATATATATATATATATATATATATATATATACATTTATATGTATATATTATAATAGAATAATATGTCAATAATTTTTATAAAAGATTTATAATTTTTATTTCTCAGGGTCTTTTTCGCTTGGGTTCAAATTTCCAGATATTAAATAAATAAATAAATTTCATACTTATCTTATTAGTCTCTCGTTCTTCTCAGTTACACTAACACTTTTTAAAATTTTGAAATAATATTTTTCACTTTATTTTTTTTTTGTTTTAAGATTTTAAATTACTAATAATTAAATTTTCAAATTTTCAATTAAGTTACAATTTGTTTATAATTTTCTACAATACAATTTTGATATAATCTTGCTTTTAAAACAAAATAAATTTCCTGGGCACTTAAATATTATTAAATTTCTATCAACTTGTTACAAAAATGTTTTAATCCTTCAAACACAAATATTTATTATACTAAATTTTAAAAACCTTTATTACTATCTATTACTGATTGACTATTTTTTTTTTATAATCTGTTTATTAAATAATGTTTCAAAAACTCACAGTTGCCTGGCTTTAATTTCCCTTCTCCTTGCTTTTGGTTTTGAATAATACTTCCTGATTTCTGATCTTTGTAATACTAATTTATTCTGCTTTTTAATTGACTTTTCGGACTGTTGTACCAATACTTATTTTCTTCCAACAAAAATGATTTTTATTTCTCCATTCAATGTATTCCAAATAATTCCTTTTATGGAATATTTCAAATTGTTTATCAAAATACTTCAAAATTTACTTCAAATTCAATTTCTTGTCAAGTTGACATGGAACACTTATTTCAATGATACCATAGATCAATTATCTTGTTGTCATGGAAACGTAATTTTACGAGAACGAAATTTTGAACTGCTCTGGTCGACGCTTGGTGAACAAAGAGAACCTTTCAATGACAGATTTTCTATTTATGTAATATAATTTGCCACCTGCTATTTCTATTTCCGCTTTTATTTATTTTATTAATTTCCAAATATGTTCTTTTTAAATCATATGCAAAAATCTAAACAAGTTTTAATTTTAATTTCAATACCATTCACTCTCATAAATTTTATCTAAATCAATAATTCATATTTTCAAAAAAAAAATGATTTGACACTTGGCACCTGTTGGCCACCAGTCATTTAACAGGTACTTAAAAAATTGAATTTTATTAAAATTAAGACTTAATATCTTTTGAACTATTGAATTTTCATAAACTATGCTCTAAGCTCATTCTACTGGTATAAATTTCTTTACTGTTCCATCATTCCTTAAAATTTATAACGGTTTTTACAATTCTGACGTTTCAATTCTCTCTTTATTTAATGAATTTATGTATTTAAAACTTAATTTTGATCTAAAATGTTTTATATACAGTTTTCTCATGGCCTAATATGTGATCAACACATGTTTTACCAACTCTACTGTGATTTTCATATGTGAATTTAACCTTTTTGCTTGCTGACCTAAATATGACCCCCTGCATAGATTTCTTTATGTAAGTATTCAAATTCTATTAAAATCTGCATGATATAATATCTAACTTTATATGCCACCTTTTATCCTTTCAACAATTTGCTTTTGAAACATTCTTTTTACATGGTTTGTATTTTTAGGTTAACTTTATTTTTGATAAGATTTCTACAATTTCATTTCTTTGTTATATATGTATACATTTTATTTACATTTTCCCAATTATTTAATTATTCAAATTGCCAAACTTTTATATTATCTTATATCTGTTTAAATCCATTACATTATATATACATATATATATATATATATATATATATATATATATATATATATATATATATATATATATATGCAGGACGCATACTATGGAGACACTTTTTTTAGGCAAGGCATACATTGGGGACATCTGCATGCTTTGAGGACTGGTCCCAAACTATGTTTGTGTAAAAGGCATGCTTTGGGGACATTTTGAAATTTATATCTACAGCATATTTTGAGCCCAAAGTGAATTTCTATAGTATCCAATAGATGGTGTTATGGTACACATTTTGGGTATATTGCGATATATAAACTGTCCCCAAATTATGTTGAAAGGTTTATATATTTAAATGAGTTTATATATCGGATTTGTGTCTAAAGCATAGTTTAGGACAGTCATTTTTTTACATTGCATGTGTTTGAAAACGTGAAATAAGCCATCCAGCAGACATTTGTTATACATAGAAACAACGTAATAGTAGTCGCTTATGCTTTGAAGTTTTTATATTGTTTTTGTATAGTTCTTGTTAGTGACATATTTATTTAAGATATTATCGTTAAATGATCCAAGGATATATATATATAGTATAATTTCATTTGTGTTTTCGATTAAATAAACACGTAAGACTAAAGCAGAGAAATTATTTAGTGGCGATATATGAAGTTTGGAGTTTTAAGACATGAATTAACGGTCTCAGTTGCACATTTAATAATAATTATTATTCTTACGGAGTTTGATACTCGGCTAATGGTTTAGATGTGGATTGGGTATTATTGACACATTTTATGGGTGGTATACTGTAAATTTATAGATTTTCCCAACTGTTAAAAAATGTATTAAACTTAAATTAATTCAATATATAAGGATTCAGTGGTTGATATTGGAAAGCGTACGTATAACTTGTTGGTAGTCAGAAGAAGAATTAAATTCTTGGAATACATTTATTTCGGCTGAGTGTAAGAATTACTGATGGCCGTTTTTAAGTGTTGGTATATTAATTCATAGAAATATCTCACTTTCCAAGCTGATTAATACTTTAAACGGTAATATCGTTTGCTAGCAATATAAGGATGTTCCTTTCACGTTATTCAATATCATACGCTGGGTAGAGGAATTATTTGAACCTTTATAATCAATATGGGAGTTTCCGGTTTTGCAGTTTTATTTATGTGAAATTTATATCAAAGTTGAAAAAAGAAATTTGTTGCATTTTTGCATCAAATGATTGTTATTCAACAGGGTGGTACATGAAATATTTGTTTGACAAAATTCTACAAATAAAAAATACAGTGGTGTTCTTAATTGAAATTATTGAAAAAATCGCTAAATAGGTCTTGATTGAGCATTTATCGGTATGTGTTAGTCTGTTTAGGTAGAATAAAATTAAACTTATGTTTCATCGGTTGATTAAAATGCAGGATTTTCTATAAAACATTGGATTCGTAATTTGAATTAATTGATTAATTAAGCGTTACCTAAGATTGAGTGTGGTGCAGTTTAGTGGGGATATATAAAGTTTGAAGCTATAACAACTGACTATTATCTATCTTAATTGCACATGTATCTATAAAGATTGAAAACATTACTAAGGGTTGAGATTTGAATTTGGTAATATGTTCACAAATAGTGTACAGTAAATAAATGGTTTTACGGAATTCTTAAAAATGTCGTTTACAGAATCTAAATTCTTTGAATACAAGGGAAATAAAGTTTTTTGGTGGGTACCTATCTGGATTTATATTTTATTTTTTGAGGATGATTGTGGAAATCGAATAGGGTATGTTTAATTTCACAAGAATAATTACATTTTTACAATTCATTTCTTTAAACTGATAATAAGTATAATCTCGCCCATGACTGATGTTGCTCTAGGCTTATATTGATTAATAATTTAAACTGCAAAATCTTAGACGTGTAATTTGAGCATGTATCACTAACGTTTTTCTATATTTTATGTAGGCTAGAGAAATTCTTCAAATAAAAAATATGGTGGTATTCTTAAATAAACGTAATATTTTAGATAACTATTTTCAGGGTTTTGTGGAGCTTGGTAAAGTTTAACAAACATATGAAATATTCCAGATTATTTTTATGTGAGGTGGGAACAGTTTCTTCTTGGGAAAGTTCTGTAAATAGGTCTTAATTGAACAATTTGTCAGCAGATTTGGCAATGTTAAAGTGTTTTTATTGTAGTTTTGACATTTTATTAGTCCATTAAAGAATAATTAAACTTTGGCTTAACAAGTTGATTAAAATTTGGTTCGATTGTTGGGTGTCAAAATTTGGAACTTTCTTAATAACACTAGCCGGGTAATTTTATCCAATTGATCAATTAAACGTTACCCACGTTTGGGGTGGTGTAAATAGTTTAGGGGGATATATGAAGTTTGATGCTGTAACATGTTATATTTATAAAGTTTGAAAATTTTACTAAGAGTTGAGACCTGAATTCGGTACTATTGTCATATATTGTAGGTGGTGTTCCGTAAAATTATATTATCTGTTTGTAGGACGTAAACTCTTTCAATATTAAGCGAATGGAATGAGTAGTTTTGTCGGTACCCATGACGAAAAGTATATTTCAATTTTGGTGAATGATTGTGTAAATCATATATGATATTCTTAATTTCACAAGAGTAATTAAATTTTTACAATCCATTTCTTATAACTGAGAATAAGTATGATCCTGTAGACAGCTAATTTTCACCTATGTTCGTATGTTGATTAAAAATTCTAACGGTAAAATCGTTAAGTAACGATATTATGATGTATCATTCACGTTAGTGGATATTCTATGTTGGATAGAGGAATTGCATGAACCACTACCAAAACTCGGTTTTGCTGTAATTTTCTTTTCAAACATATGGCAGAATAGCTAAAGAAATTTTCAAAGCTATTATTGTTCCTAAATAGGAAGCTTTTTAGTGACATAATTTGAAATGCTTGTATAATGAACTTCTGTAACTAAAAAATATAGTAGTACTCTTAGTTGAATGTAATAAATTATTATTTTGGGGATGTGTGGTGCTCCATAATATTAATATATAAGTATATAACATTTTCAGTAAACTTGTATATGTAAGTCGGAAGAATGCCGTTAAATTTCTGTTAATTTGAACAATTTGAACATTTATCGGCTGACTTGGAAATGTTGAAGTGTTTTTAGTGTAATTTCGAAATTTGTTGGTCTATTAATTGAAGGATTAACATTTGGTGTCATGTAATTGCTGTTACCCGTAATTCCTAGGTTAGCATGTCGCGATGAAATTTTCAGGTTAACTTCACCTATCAGAGATATTGAAACTCTCTTCGGGGTGTCATTCTTTTGTACGCAAGACAATATATATACTATATATGGTTTCTGGTTACGGAATCTTCATCAGTTGCGTTTCCCACACTTTAATGTCCTCTCGAATACTTCTTTATGCATTTGATACATTTCGTTAAATTTGAAGACGCGAAATGTAAAGACCGACATCTAGGATTTGTGTGTCTCTATACAAGGCCCTTGACTCCTATTGTACCTACAGCAAAGGTTAAATAGGAAAAGTTTTAGAGAAAACCTAGTGCATTGAATACCTGGCTTCAGATTTACAATCGGTCAATTGGTTTTGGAGATAGCCGGCAAAAACCGAAAATAGCGGATTTCGTTTTTCGCCGGGAAATCTGACAGGTTAATTTGATCACTGTCAAGATGTGACATTATTTGAATACATTTTCTTAATCGAATAAGATGGCATTTGTCACATGTCTCAATAGTTTTTTGTCATTCCGCAAACTTTTCATTTTTCTTATGGCCTCCATATTAGATTTTTTAATTTTTGAAATAGCGTAAACTTTCCAGTCTAGTAATACACCACAAGTGCATTAAAGATTTCACTGTCAACAAAATATCACACATCAGGATTAATCAAAAATAGCCCCATTATGCAATAGTTTAAAATCTAATTAAGTTCTTACCTGCTTCGTAACTAGGTATTAAGTTAGAGAAATGCAAATTGGCGTCCATTTTCATAGGGACAATTTTGACAATTGGTGACTGTTTTTCGTACAACTTCACAAGTGTATTTCCGGCAATACTATTTATAAATGTATCTGAAATTCTATGTTTCAGGTAAGTTAGATTAAATTACCAACGATCCCACACCAAAAGTTACTTCCAAATGTAGTCTATACACATCTCTTTGCCAATTCGTGAGGGTTTTCCATATCACATTGATAAGTACATATTGTGCTGATTACAACCTTCACAATTCGTAAATCAACTCTCATAGGACCACAAGATATAATTTACATAAATGAGATATTCATTACTCTTTCTAATATACCACTCATAGAAACGCATTCGTCTTTGAAAATCAGTTTCCTTAAATCCTTGAACTATTTTGGGTTTGTATGGATGGTACTTATTCTTTTTTATCACTCTCTTTACCGTTGATTTTGAAACACGAAATTGCCGTTCAACAGTTCTTACCTAGGTATTAGGCTTTCGTAGACAGTTCGTAAAATACTTCTGTTTCGATTTTCTTTTTCAATATTGTTTCGGCTTCTAGATTGTTCACAAGATTAATTAAATTAACTAGGATTTTTTTGAAGTGGGCTTTATGAGGCTGTCGTCGTTCAGAATACATCTCTAAATACCTTGTTGAGGTAATGTCGGTGTTTGTATTTAATGTAAGTACAGCGCTAGCATGTCAAACTTTTCTTCATTTGAATAGAGAATCCGGCTATTTTTAACAGGTTTCGATAATTTGATAATCATATTTATGATTTTAATCAGAGAAAAATGTATTACTTACTAAAAAACAACTTTCACACTTTGAATTTTTTAACATCAGTCAGATGTGTTATAGAAGGCGATACAATATTGAAAATAAAACTGGAGATAGAAACATTTTACAAGTTGTCAACGAAAACTCTAGTACATTGGTAAGATCTGTTGAAAGGGAATTTCCTGTGTCACAATAAACAATACAGAGAGTGTTAAGAAATAATAAGTACCAAAAACACATAATAGATCCACAACGTAATGAAACTAATTTTCAAGACAAATGCATTTCATTTATCGTGAAAGTTAGTTTCCTTAAGTAATAAAAATTCGGATTTTGTAAATCATATCTTGTAGTACGATGAGAGTAGGTTTACGAATTATAGAATATTAATAAGCACAATACTCATAATTGGGATGTTGAAAACCCCCTCGAAGTGGCAGAGAGATGTTTATAGACCAAAGTTGGAAGTAACTTTTGGTGTTATGTGTGTTAAGCTAGCAGAGCCATTTCATAACGTCCAAATAGGACCTACTCCAGAATTTATTGCTAATTTATTACGCAAAAATTAAATTTATTGCTCCCACCCCTTCTGAGTAACAGTGGCTATGCTAACTTTAGACTAAAGTTAGCATAGCCATATTCTATATCTCCGGAACGAATAACGCTACCGAGGTGATCTTGGTGGCGTATTTTATTGCTAATTAATTGCTATCGAATGGCACTAGAGCAAATAACCAAAAAATACCCCTTCAACCCCTACTGAATTTCTCACCCCCCAACCATTACTAAAAAAAATTATTTCAATATTTTGTGTTGTATAAAATCAGTAAACTTTTAATTGCTAATTAACTGCTGACGTTTTACCCTCATTACGATTTCATTCCTCCAACCCCTTCCAAGAAACTGTGGAGACGCCAACTTTAGACTAAAGTTAGCATATCCACATCTATATCTCCGGAACGAACTGTACTACCGGGGTGATCTTGGGGGCGTATTTTATTGCTAATTAATTGCTATCGAATAGTACCAGGGCGAATACACAAACCCTACCCCTTCATCCCCTACTCAATTTCTCACTCCCTGACAAGTAACAAAAATATTTATTTCAATGCATTTCCTTATTTCAATGTATTTGGTTATTAAAATCAGCAGACTTTTAATTGTTAATTAATTGTTGAAGGTCTACCGTCGTAACGATTTTATTGCTCCAACCCCTTGCGAGCCAACTTTAGACTAAAGTTAGCATAGCCATATTCTATATCTCCGGAACGAACAGCGCTACCGAGGTGATGTTGGTGGCGTATTTTATTGCTAATTAATTGCTGTCGAATGATACTAGAGCAAATAACCAAAAAATACCCCTTCATCCCTAACTGAATTTCTCACCCCCGACAATAAAGAAAAACAATTATTTCAATATTTTTTGTGTTCTATAAAATCAGTAGACTTTTAATTGCTGAAGTTATACCCTCATTACGATTTCATTCCTCCAACTCTTTCCGAGAAATTGTGGACAAGCCAACATTAGACTAAAGTTAGCATAGCCACATCTATATCTCCGGAACGAATAGTGCTACAGGGGTGATCTTGAGGGCGTTTTTTATTGCTAATTAATTGCTATCGAATGGCATCAGTGCAAATATCCAAAAACTACCCCTTCATTTCCTACTGAATTTCTAACCCCCTGACAAAAAACAAAAATTTTTAGTTCAATGTTTTTCGATGTTAACTTCAGTAGAATTTTATTTGCTAATTAATTGCTGAAGCTCTACATTCGTTAAGAATTTACTGCGTCAACCACTTCTGAGATACTGTGGTTATGCCAACTTTAGACTAAATTTAGCATAGCCATATCTATATCTCCGGAACAAACGTCCTTATCGGTATGATCTTGGGGCGTTTTTTTATTGCTAATTAATTGCTATCGAATGGCACCAGACCATAAACCTTAAAACTACCACCTCATCCCCTACTCAAATTCTCACCCCCTGACAAGTAACAAAAATATTTATTTCAATGTTTTTCGTTATTAAAATCAGTAAATTTTAATTGTTAATTAATTCCTGAAAGTCTACCTTCCTTACGATTTCATTGCTTCAACCCCTTGCGACAAACTGTGGCTTTGCTAACTTTAGACTAAAGTTAGCATAGCCATATCAATATATCCGGAACAAACGTCCTTATCGGTATTTTAATGCTAATTAATTGCTATCGAATGGCACTAGAGCAAATTACCAAACAATACCCCTACTCAATTTTTCACCCCTTGACAATTAACAAAAAATTGTATTTAAATATTTTTCGTTGTTAAAATGAGTATAATTTTAATTGCTAACTAATTGCTGAAGGTCTACCTTTGTTACGATTTTATTGCTTCAACCCCTTGCGAGAAACTGTGGCTATGCCATCTTTAGACTAAAGTTAGTATAGCCTTATCTATATCTTTGAAACGAAGGGCGCAATCGGTATGGTCTTGGGTGCGTATTTTATTGCTAATTAATTGCTATCAAATAGTACTAGAGCAAATACTTAGAAACTACCCCTTTATTCCCTACTCAATTTATTACCCCTTGACAATTAACAAAAATATTTATTTCAATGTTTTTCTTTGTTAAAATCAGTAGAGTTTTAATTGCTAAAGTTCTACCCTCGTTACTATATCATTCGTTCAACCCTTTCCGTGAAACTGGCTATGCCAACTTTAGACTAAAGTTACCATAGCCATATCTATGGGGGTGATCTTGAAGGCGTATTTTATTGCTAATTAATTGCTATTGAATGGCACCAGAGCAGTAACTCAGTAACTTTACCCCTTCAACCCCCACTCAATTTCTCACCCCTTGACAATTAACAAAAATATTTATTTCAATGTTTTCGTTGTGAAAATGTGTAAACTTTTAATTGCTAACTAATTGCTCAAGGTCTACCTCTGTTATGATTGTATTGATTAAGTTAAGCGCGCCATACTTGTATTTTTCGAGGACCTGTGACCTGGTCTCAAAAATATTATATGTTCAATTTATTATTCAAGGACATCTGTATCTTTTGGGGGACAGGACTCAAAAAAACATTATACATGTACAGATTCAAATAGCTTTGATTCTAGACTGAAAAGATCACTTCATCCGTTGCAGTTTAAAGCCATTTAATTATTATTCTAAACAAAGTTTCTGATATGAACATAACAACAGGTCTTAATACAGTTTAGACCTTGATTATTAAGAAATTGATGAGGAAAACATAAACTAATTAAAGGATCCTTCATTCAATCTTACTCATGAAGTTATTACTACATTAAATGGTATGTAAAACGAAAATTTGGAATAATGTTTAACGAAAACTTTTAAAGAAATATTTACATACAAGTTATTATTTGAGGACATTTATGTATCCAAAGTATTATTTGAGGACTGTTACTATCTCATCTCAAATCAACATGAATACTAAGCATACAATCATTAGCTCGCGTTTAAATGAGTTCTGCTAGGTAGGACTATATGGAATGAGATTTTATACATAAAAGGTTGATAAATATACTCTAATATTTGTCGGTGAATAATTAGTAAAACATCATTAGTAGAAGTACTGAGATGCAATATATAGTAAAGAAGTAAAAAAGAACAATTAATTTAAAAATGTAAAGTATATTTTCAATAATGAAAAAACATCCGACATACTATTAGGAAAGGATGAAAATAATTAAACTTGAGCTCAAACCTTCGGTTTTACAGACCTTTTACAGAAGCAACTATCGACACTGTATGATATATTTTTCAAGCAAATAAATTATTCACTGTTATATCAAACAAAGAAGTACAGACTAATTAAGAAATGTATCATTATTTAAAATTGTTAATATTGGAACCCATGAGAGAAATTGAATGGAATTAATGTTAATTATAAAATAGCGTCTCAAGTAGTTTAATACACTTTGTAAGGAGAAAATTACGAATATTTATTGTTTATGAACAGTCTTTTGTTATTGTGAATTAATTACCTTTATCATATTTTAATAGTATGTAAGTTCAATTCGGCAACGCTGTTCGTTCGGGGAAACCGAAGAAAGGCTTGAAACGTTCTTGTTATTGTTTTGCAGCGAGTGGATAGTTTTTTGGGTGAAAGGTCCACTAAATTCACCGAATCGGACTCGGATGTTTCGTTTTAACTACTAAAGAAATTGAAATTGAACACTTGTGAACAATTTAGTAAATACGTATTTTGATTATCAAATTTTGTTTTCTTCAGCATAGAGTCTGTGAATGTCATTTATAAAGAACTAATATCAATGTAACTATGATTACTTTTATGTTTTTTTGAGCAATAACACCACAACGAAATATAATGAGGGATATTGAAGAAAAACCAAACGTTTCAACGAATGGACTTTGAAACGTTTGGTTTTCCTTGAAATTACTATATTTTTCCAAACATTTCCGGGTCTCGGCCAGACCCTTTTGTCAATGGCACAGAAACTATGAAAAAAGGCTCAATTCTAAAATTTAAAATTAAAATGTATGACAATATTCTGTGACGTATGACGTAACTAAGAGAATTTAATTTGATAAAATACAGGGTAACACAGAAACTTCTAAATATCATGTAATAATAACCTTCATTTCACATTGTTAGAATTTGAAAGGGTGATCTTCAGAATTTTATGTGGCACTCCTAGGTGCGAATTTGTTATAAGATTCGCCAAAAAAGCGATCAAAGAATTCTGTTAACTCAGTGATCCCATTAAAATCATAGAGCAAAACCAAGGAAAAACCTTATGAACTATACCGATACTGAGTTTTTAACAACGACAGGACCATTAATTTATCTCAAAGTTTCTTTACCATTGACAAAGGGGTCCGACATAGACCCCGAATCGTTTGGAAAGATACAGTTATTTTAAGTATTGCGGTGTTATTTCCCAAAGAGTGCTTAAACATTAACTACATAACTCACAACTATCCTGCAGGAAACAAATATTATCAGAAATGCATAACTAGATTAATTTTCGGTTTCAAACCGAATCCTTGATAGTTCTCCCCTTACTACAGGGTACATATATGGTTTGTCACTAACCGTTCGTATACAAACAAAGAATAATATAATACCTACTTAACATTCAACCAAGGTTAGTTTTTTTTATTTGGGTTCACACTCTTCACAATGGATTCTGAAAAATTTAGATAAATTAAGTATTTGAAATTGAAGATGTAGTATCTAATAGCAATTGAAGTTGAAACAGATAATTAAATCAAATTCTTTCAATAAAAAAAAACTAACTAGCTGTAAGATTTTTTCCATACCATACTATATTAGTCTATTTGTTGAAATCAATTATTAATTTAAGGAAACAGTTAAAAATATGACATTGTTTTTGACATGTATGACAGATTATCAATTAAAGTAAAATACTTATCGAGAATTGAAAACTAACTTCGTTTTATTTTGAGACACACTGTATCCCATTTCAGTAGAGCTTAGATTTTGCCTTAAATGCGTGTTTTATATCTTTCGGGCTTAAGCAATACAACAAAATTATAAGAAATGAGCAAATCAATTAAAGCCTTTAACTTCAATTACTTAATTTTAGTTTGGTAAAATCATTACTTATATTATTCAGTATATGTATTTTTAACATATTATTTCCTCTATTAAAATATAGATCAATCACGATTAATATTATGTTCGATTGTTTTTGTAAACTTTTAATAATACTGTAAATAATTTAACACAATATGCACGCATTTGTTGACGTAGTGCTGAACTTAATATATTTAAGTATAAAATACTACCACTATTCATGTTTCTATGAATATTTTTTATGCACCATGGGCCGACGGAAGAACTGCCTCAAATAATCCTTCTAAGAAATGTTGGTAAATAAACACTCAAATTACAGCATTATCATCAATAGTCTTTCCTATATATTTTTATTTTTAAAATACTTTCAGTAAATTATTAATCATTAAGCAGTTTGCTACACACACAATCTGACGGGGAATAAAAAACTGTAAAAGTTCATTTCCTTAAACAAATTTTCAGAACGTTTTCAAACTCAGACTATACATGATGAAGATTTTATTTTTAACTCTTCAGAAATTGGAAAGTGTTTTATATATTTTCAGATCAGAAAAAAAACTGTCCCAAATACTTTACATAAAACAATTTATTGAAAGTTAACTACAATTGTCGGAAAATACAAGATGCATAATAAGGTGAATAATGATGAGCCATTATTCATTAGTTATCTTTTAAGTTCAATCCTGTATATCGATAATTTTGACCTATTATTGGGAGAGACACTTAATATTTTTTCGGAGTAATGTAAATTCCCCATATTAGATCGAGTCTTTTACAAGGTGGTCAAACGTTCTGATTTGTATCGGTATATTAACAATAAGTGATTTAACTGTTTTAAAATTTATCTTATTAGTATATATTTTAAATAGCGTTAAATAAATGATGTTTTGGTGTGTCTTGGCACTGTTGAAATTATAATAAAGTTTTTATTTCTTATAGGTATATTCCTACATCGCGTATTGTTTGGTATATTATGTTACTTACATCGATTAATCAATAGCACCATTCGTACACATTGTACCGTTCATTTGAAATAGCATTTTGTTAGATGTATGTAGGCCATTTGTATAGGAAATTTAAAAGCCAGGCTTGGGAGTATCTAAATGAAATTTTTTGAAATAAACTGACTAAAAATAAATAAGAATGGCACAAATTCTAAATTCAATCTTGAATATCGATTATAACAACAAAGTTCCAATTGCAGTAAGGCTCGAGAAAAAATTACCATAAATGGGATTCAGAAAAAATAAGTAGGGTAATGTATAATTTGAGAACATTCATGGATATATATTATTATTCGACAACCATCCTATAATTATCTATAATTAATAAGTATAGTCTTATTTTCCTAATCATATACAGTCTACTGATTTTAATAACGAAGAACATTGCAATAAATATTTTTGTTACTTGGCAGGGGGTGAGAAATTGAGTGGGTGATGAAGGGATAATTTTTGGGTTTTTGGTCTGGTGCCATTCGATAGCAATTAATTAGCAATAAAATACGCCCCATGACCATACCGATAACGACGTTTGTTCCGGAGATATAGATATGGCTATGCTAAATTTAGTCTAAAGTTGGCATAACCACAGTATCTCAGAAGGGGTTGAAAAACATTGAAATAAAAATGTTTGTTTTTGTCAGGGGGTGAGAAATTCAGTAGGAGATGAAGGGGTAGTTTTTGGATATTTGAACTGATGCCATTCGATAGCAATTAATTATCAATAAAACATGCCACCAAGATCACCTCGGTAGCGCTGTTCGTTCCGGAGATATAGAATATGGCTATGCTAACTTTAGTCTAAAGTTGGCTCGACGGTAGACCTTCAACAATTAATTAACAATTAAAAGTCTGCTGATTTTAATAACCAAATACATTGAAATAAATATTTTTGTTACTTTTCAGGGGGTGAGAAAATGAATAGGGGATGAAGTGGTAGTTTTTGGGTTAATGGTCTGGTGCCATTCGATAGCAATTAATTAGCAATAAAATACGCCCCAAGACGATACCCACAACGACGTTTGCTCCGGAGATGTGGATATAGCTATGCTAACTTTAGTCTAAAGTTTGCATAGCCACAGTTTCACGGAAGGGGTTGAAGGAATGAAATCGTAGCAATTAATTAGCAATTAAAACTCTACTGATTTTAACAACAAAAAACATTGAAATAAATATGTTTGTTATTTGTCAGGGGGTGCGAAATTCAGTAGGGGATGAAGGGGTAGGTTTTGGGTATTCCCCCTGGTACTATTCGATAGCAATTAATTAGCAATAAAATACGCCACCAAGATCACCTCCCTAGCGCTGTTTGTTCCGGTGATATAGAATATGGCTATGCTAACTTTAGTCTAAAGTTGGCTCGCAACGGGGTGGAGCAATAAATCGTAACGAAGGTAGACCTTTAACAATTAATTAACAATTAAAAGTCTACTGATTTTAATAAGGAAATGCATTGAAATAAATATTTTTGTTACTTGTCAGGGAGTGAGAAATTGAGTAGGGGATGAAGGGGTAGGGTTTGTGTATTCGCCCTGGTACTATTCGATAGCAATTAATTAGCAATAAAATACGCCCCCAAGATCACCCCGGTAGCACAGTTCGTTCCGGAGATATAGATGTGGATATGCTAACTTTAGTCTAAAGTTGGCGTCTCCACAGTTTCTTGGAAGGGGTTGGAGGAATGAAATCGTAATGAGGGTAAAACGTCAGCAGTTAACTAGCAATTAAAAGTTTACTGATTTTATACAACACAAAATATTGAAATAATTTTTTTTAGTAATGGTTGGGGGGTGAGAAATTCAGTAGGGGTTGAAGGGGTATTTTTTGGTTATTTGCTCTAGTGCCATTCGATAGCAATTAATTAGCAATAAAATACGCCACCAAGATCACCTCGGTAGCGTTATTCGTTCCGGAGATATAGAATATGGCTATGCTAACTTTAGTCTAAAGTTAGCATAGCCACTGTTACTCAGAGGGGGTGGGAGCAATAAATTTAATTTTTGCGTAATAAATTAGCAATAAATTCTGGAGTATGTCCTATTTGGGCGTTATGAAATGGCTCTGCTAGCTTAACACACATTTTGGTGTTGCCTCATTGGTAATTTCATCTTACTTACGTTTTTTTAATTGGGTACCCATTATAAATTTATGAATATTTTCAGGACTTATAGGACCATATTTGTTTGACTACAATTCTTTAATGTTATTTTGATACAAACAAGTCATGGCCTTTTTAAAAAAATAAGGCCTAACTTTATGAAGTGTGATATTTCGATGAAACTAAAATTTTGTATGCCCTTGTGAGACATATAAAAAAAGTTGAGGCGGTTTTGCGGGATAACAAAAGACCTTGGAGATATGTGATATATGTCATTTTATTTGTCTTAAAAAAGTGTCACATCTTGACAGCTGTCAAATTAACCGGTTCGGATTTACTGAAGAAAAACATTCTCGGGTTTTGCCGATTATTTTCATAACCAAATGATTGATCGTAAATCCAAAGCCAGATTTTAAATGCACTAAATTTCCTCTAAAATGTTTTCCATTTGACCTTTGCTGTATAGAGAAGGGAATTTAAATATATCTGTCCTCAGAAAAATATAATCAAAAATAAAATATGATTTTGTTAACCGTTATTTTAGATAAAACAACACTATAAATCTTATAATATTGGGAAAATTGGTTAAAATAATGTAAACCTCACATATTTGGATGCACCATACATTTGAAATAGTTATAAGAAATTACTTTATTATCTAGCCAATGTGACTTTTTATATGATCTTCTAAAGCTTTATTGTTTCTCATTTTGTCTTTTAGTGTTATGCCTGATTTTTTTTAATAGAATTGGTATTTCCATGCAGATATATGACAGTAGCTTTCTCACATATGTTTTCAAGAAACATTATATGTCGGTATTCTGTTGTAGCGTTTCTCAGATATGTTCGTGTTGTCCACTTTGAGAAAAATACATTGAAGATCACATATTTCTGTTGAAATTCAACTCTGTCCTTATCTAATCATTTCTATAACAATTGCGTTTACTGGTTTACTATTTTTCTTTTCTTCATTGAGTTTTGTTGACTTATTTTGTTAAGAATTTTAAATTTTATTTTAATACACAATAATAAGTTTACCATTTATTTTATTTGTATTTTTGCGATTCCTCTCTTCCTTCTTCAGTTGTTTAATTAGTTTTTTATCTTTGCTTCTGAGCCATGACTGTCTTTCTTGATGATTTTCGAAAAATGATTTCATTTCCTATGGAAGATGTCCTCTAAGATCATTTAAGCGTTTTTCACTTACATTTCTTTCGTTACAGCTGATGTACTTTACATATTTTAAACAGTATATTTTTTTATTATTAACGTGACGTTTGTAATGTGTGTCTTTGCGGTATAGCAAGTGCTGATATTACACCTTATTACCTGGTCCATATTAGCGTATTCAGTGTTTCTTCATCTACATAGAGATGGACGTTTCTTATCTGGGTTCGTATATTTACAGTTCCGACAATCATTGATTATTATTTTTCCGCGGATGTTTTCTCCCGTCTGTTTGTTAGCACTACTTTCCTTCTTAATTTTATGTCTCTCAATTTTCGTGGTTTTCGTTTTCATGGAGGTGATTTAGAAACCACGCACCTCACGCGGCAACAACAAATTTTGATATCGGAATCTTTGAAGCTGGCAATGAAAAAAATACCTCAAAACATAAAAGACAATTTAATATTTATATTTCCTTTTCCTGAACTAAATTTAAAAATCCTAAATGATTCTGCATTCTCAAGATCCTGTATCGATTACGAGAAGTTTGTTTAGAAATATAACAGTTTCGCACAATACATGAACAGGTTTTGAAAACGAAGAAGGAAGAATTCGGATATCGTCTAATATTGTTGATAACAACCATGAAAATATTCCGTCTCCTCAAGAAAATATTTCTCTCAAAAAGAAAGACACCTCGGAAGAAGCTAAAATATATTTTAATGCATATCGCCATTTTCGAATATACTGCAACTTATAGACAGTTTAAAATAATAATATTTCACTCTGTTTTTTACTTTACAACTCAGCCATAGACTAAGTTTACAAAAATTATTTTAAATAAGAAATTATAATTTTGGACATACTTTGTAAACCCTTACATACAATATTAAACCTTTATCCAATATCCTAAAATTTCTAATATTTCTCATTAGTTTATGAGTTAAATAAAATGAAATTCGTCACGTAACAAATTCATGCGGCATTAGATATTATTGAACCTTAATCACAAAGGTTACTCAAACTTTACAAATTACTAAAATGCTATATACCTAATACGGCACTCTATGAATATGAATGTTCACAACAGAAAATATTTTCGGAAGGATAGATCTACGTCCACTATCAAAAAAACTAGTAAGTACAAAATTTCTAACTATTATTTTAAGCTTTTGTGCTTACATGTATTGTAACTTCCCTTACAATTACAGAGATAGCAAATATTTTTGTTTATTATATTTTTTATCGTGGAATACCCAACTCGATTGTGGTACACAGTGGTACAGATTTAAACTAAAAAGTTGTTTCAAAATTGGCTCTCTTCATAACTTCACATTTACACATCAAACTACCATCAATTCATTGTTATAAAGATTACATTCTATCTCAATTGAACAACTTCCACTTCTAAATAAAACTTTTACAAATACATTGAACGCAAGACAATATATTGTTTCTAATCGAGAGCTTTCATCAGTTTTTAATTTATTTATTTTTTCGCTAAATGTATTCCTACACGCAGGAGTTTTAGGAAAATTGATATCACAGAGTCTCCAAATCGGGAGTCATACTGTGTATAACGCCGATTCCCTGTGATTCCTAGGATATAAATCACACGAAAAAATTTGTAGAGGTTTACTAAAACCTTACGATACTAACTATTCGACATTTTTCATTCCACTGAACGCAAAATATTATTGGTACAGTATACTGATCGGTGCCATTTTTGCATATAATCACTCAATCCAGTTAGTAAACTGTTAGTGAAAATGGAAATGCTGTGGAACTGTGTCAATGTAAAAACATGGTTTTACACCCTAACACCAAACATTTATTTAAACACTCAACGGTTGGTTTACTCCTTGATGATGACAGATGTGTTTTTACATTTGTTAGTGACAATGTTAGGTAATGCTTTTAAAGCATCAATATTCTCTACCAGAAACTCAATTTTGACTTAATTACTAACAGTGGACAAACTATGCAAAAATTGAGTCAATACTGTATTGAACAGAACATTTTGATAGACTCCATATGGACAACACAAAGCGCTCTTTAAAAAAAGAGTTTTGATGTGGTTCTGATGCTTACTTCTAAATTTAAGGTATATCTGAACTGTAAAATATTTAATATATATCACTGTTCCAAGCTCAAAAAAAAAGATCCAACATAAACATTAACATAAAAAGTCGTAATAGAATAAATGATGACTTTGAAAAACAACATCTGTTTTTGTTGACAATTTACTTTAGTCACAATACAAAATTTAATTATCTACACAATCTTTCAATTCAATTTCAGAGTCAATAGCCAGTATGGCGGAATTAAATAAACAGATCTTTGCTCATAATCCCCAAGAAGAAAAGAAGATGTCCCATTCAACTGCTTTTAATTAATAATATAAAATTACAAATATCCTTCAATTTCACTAACACTATGAATAATATATCAACGTTTTGATATTCCCATTTTTAGTTTATTTTCATACAATTTTGAAATGTTCTGTAATTATTTGTATTTTAATTGTAGGACTAAAATAACAATTAAAAATTACAAAGAAATTCATAATTTGCCATGAAGTGCGATCTATTAGAAAGGGACGTATCATATAAATTTAATATTTATTATATTTCAAACATTCAAATTCAAACATTTACAAGAGAACTTCATAATATCTAATGTTAAAGATTTCGTATTTATTATGGGCTGGAATGCCGAATGCTTTTTTATCACAGTGGCCCGTAGACGATTTTCGAATAATCGCCTTTCACGGAAATGTCGGTATAACAAAGCAGAGATGAACTAACCGACCGAAATATTGGCACATTTTTTATATACCAACAGTTTAAAGATTCGGTGAACTAACAAACCAAAACAATTGTTAGAATAGGCCTGAAGAATATTATTATGAAGGCGATGTGTGGCTTCTTTAATAATGAATTAGTGCAATAAAGTTATGTAAAAAATATACCTAAACTTATCTATACGACAATGAAATTTGTCACTTTGAAGGATAGTTGCTAACTGTGTATGCAGAAAATCAGCTGGGTATTGAGGATTAATACATTTCAGAGATTCGAAGCAGTCATAAAATATTTTTTTCTACATAAGAAATTACCACTATATATTGTTATATTAAACTTTAATAAGCAAAGAAATGTAATTATTAATAGTATGAATTTATGGTGCGGACACCCATTTAGTTTTGTTCAAATATATTTCATAACATAACATAAAATGTGTATTACAAGAAAACAATAATTTATTTAGTTTTCTAAAACAGAGAAAATTAAAAATCTGATTTATGCTAGAGATAATTTTAATTTAAATACAAAACAGAATGTCTTTTTTAGATTTTATTAAGGAAAAATGAATATCTTCATCTAGAAGTTTAGAAATTATGATACTATCTTTTCGAGAGTTTTTAATCCATTGAAGGCAAGACAATATATTGTTTCTAGTCAAGAACTTTCATGTGATTGATAGATCGAATAATTATTTATGTATTTCGCACAAATACCCGAACTTTACATGTTAACGTAAAATAAAAATCGACATCTTGGAGCTTCAGGGAAAACTAGCCAACAGATTAACAGTTAATCTATTTGTTATTTGTTTCTTGTGCTTACTATCCTAGGAAAGGGTAATGGAGTTTTAAATACAGCACTCATTTTAGAATCACTGTGGACTAGTTGTCCCTTAAACTTCTAGATTTTCAATTTTAGTTAAAATGTTAAATTTAGCCTTAAATGCAATACATAAATAATTATTGGAGATTTTAATCGCCGAGGGGAGCCTAACATTTGAAGACTATCGACTGCAATAAGATATTGTCACATAATTGCATTGTGGGTTTTAGTTAACGTATAAATTTGTTTCGTGTGACTTCTGTCATATGAATCAGAGGGTAAAAGCATTACACATGGCACGATTTTTTTTCTTTTTAGTTTTCTCTAAAACTCCTAATAATTGTGCGTTAAATAGTTAAGCTTGGTTATATGTATGAAAAAACATTAATCATTATTCGAGATTTTAATATGTTGAGGGAAGCGCAGCTGATGAAGTTTTTTCAACCTGAAACAATATATTGTCTTGCGTTCCATGGATTGTATAATGTCCAGAAGATAGTATCAAAAAATAATTACTTAATAGAAAAAGTTGAAAATATATAATGTAATTTAGCATTTGTTGCATTATTAATTGAATTTGTTACTTAAATCATATATTTAATCTATTTATTAATATGTAAAAGGAAATGTTGTACCACTATTTTAAGAAATTTGGGAGAATACTTAAAAATATTTATTTTGGTAACTAAGCCATAGCTTAGTTTAAGAGATTTAATGAAAAAAGTTTTCAACACAATGTCTTTTTTTTAAAGATTACCTAATATATTTCACAGTTTTAGGTGAAAAAAGTCAAAATGTAAATGAGTCAGTTTTGCTTGGTTGTATGTAAAAATTGTCTTTTCCATGTATAATGAGATGATTTAGTTCAGCATTTAAATAATATTTTCATAGTACCCAAAGCTCAAAGATGTTTTTAGTCCTAAAATATTCAACTTTCTTTCTAGTAAGATTAAAGGGTTAAATTCACTTTCAATATTTAAAAAGAAATCCAAACAGTGGTTACACTCAATTCAAAGGGAACAAATGCAGGAATATTAAATATTAAAAATATGTACAATTTTTAAAATGTTAATAAAATCGACGTTATAGTAAAACATGTTAAAGTCTGTAAATTAGTTTGTTATTTTAAACTTTGTTTCTTGTAAGCTGAAAGTCGCAAGGTCATTTACCTACGCTAAAGGATTATCCTTATATGAGATTTTCATTATATTTGTTTCAAGTTATGTTTTAATTAGGAGTACAAACATGATTTTTTATTAATACTAATTTTTGTGTTATAAAAGTTATAAAAAAGAACTGTATGATGTTGTTTGTATCAAAAATGGAAAAAAATATATTATGAGAAACAGCCAATTGAGTAATTGCATAAAATGGTAATATAAAGCCAATAATTAGTTCTTACCATCAGTGAAATAAATAGAAATAGTGAAGGATTTTATATTAGTTTTGGTACAAAAAATGTCTCCCTTATTATGTGTCCTGTTTTCAGTAATTAAATTTAGGATTTTTGGAGTTTCCAGTCCCAAATCCCAAAATATATTACTACGAACTCATCTGATATCTTTGAAAAGGTTGTTAATTTCCACTTTAGTTAACATGCGAATTTAAACTCATGACCAAAAGTATTTCGTGAATAATAAGAAAACACACAATAATCAAAAATTATCATGATTTCTCGAACTCTCAAGGAATTGTTAGAATCATATAAAAATATCGGATGAAAGGAAATTAAACGAATTATTGAGTGCAACTGAAAAATCAGTTTATCCCTGATTAGATAACCTTTTCAAAATTGGACTGACGATAACTTGCACGATAAACAGTTCATCATAGTCATTCTGGCTCTTGGTAGCATAAAGGGTGACCAAGAGTTATCCTCCAAGTAAATCCTGCTGTGGCATCAGACACCTCTGATATTTAACAGTGTCTAGAAGTCACACAAATTTTCGAAAAACACCCCAATAGTGCGTTTTAGATACTATTTAGTATGCATAAGTCATACTGAAATTGACTGAGTAATCCACTTTTTTCAATCTCTCACTAAACCTCATCCTCTCCTAACAGCAGAGTTTAAAAATATATATCAGCATAGCCACAATCTTAGCGACCGCCTCGTATAAAAGTGGAACAATACCGAATTACTGCAGTTCATATGTACAATTTAACTAATTATACTTATTTACTTCACTATATTAATAGGGGTACATAATGAGGTTAATAGTTACTAAATACCTATCTAGATTGAAGGTTACAAATGTAATCTAGTAGTAGTAGTCAAAGACCCGAATGTTTCATTTTCTTAGTGTGCTATCCAGATATGAGGATGGCAAATATGGTAGCAACCCAACGAATCACCATGTTATAGTAAAATAAATGTTGAATGGTTCGTCTGCAAACTTTCAAAGGAAAAATAACTCCAAGATTTTTGTAGTTTGCATGATCATGTATCTAGGCCTAACCACCCGAGAATATTTCTTATCAGGATATTGAAAGCAAGAAGAAAATGAAACGGTATGTTTTTGATAGCTGTGGTATTTTATTAAATAAATGCGTGACAACCTAGGTTTCTGTCTGAAGTTAAAATTGGAAATGTTCCTAAGAAACGGCTTAAGCATAAAATTGGTGATGACGCTATAAGCACCAAAATTATATTTAGTGAGGTCTTGAGGCTGTAAAATACAACTGAATAGATATTGATAATTCTATGATATTTTTGTTAAGTGTGAGAAATCGAGTACCTAGTATCATTGTCATTATTCCCTTGAAAATAAACAGTAAATTTTTATTATTATACTATTAATTTAAATCGTTTAGGCATATAGATACTATAAGACTCACATTCCTATTTAGTAGTATCATTGCAGAGCTTTTCACCTCGATAACGCTTAATAATAAGAATTAGTCTATACAACGACAATTTAAACAAAATAGTAATGTAATACGAAATAATAAATTTGTTTATATATTTGCTTCATATTAAGCAGCAAATTTTAATCGGATTGGAAGTAATGCACTAGCAACTGTACGAATTCGTTATTATTTTGATGAGTCCCCAAACTATATTAAGAGAATGCATATTTTAGGGACAGTCCCCAAATTATCATTTCGTCTATCGCCAGTTTGCAAAATGAATGTTTTGGGGACTGTCCTCAAACCCTACGTTAGTTCGATGAGGGCTCAAACAATGCGTTCGTTAACCGAAAGTTATTTTTTAATAGAAAAAATTGTTTATATAACAATTGAACTATATAGGGATATATAAAATGTGATTTAGAAGCTTTTCCTGCAATAAAATTTTGGTGTCCCAAACCATGCGTTTTACATATATATATATATATATATATATATATATATATATATATATATATATATATGGAGTTTTTACATCGTCGTGATGATTAGACTTTTATTTTATTTTTACTTTCAAAATTGTCCACTCTGTAAAAACTCCACACATTTATTATTTTCTTTTTTTTCTCTAAGCAACTGCTCCAGCTCTTGAGACTCTTTTCTGTAAATATTATTAATGCGCCAATTGACCTTTTGTCAATAATAAAAAAACCAAATTTATATTTATTATATATTATCAAATAAAAATCATAAACATCAAACAAAATCAATGACAACAAAAAAATTAAATCAATAAAACAAATATTAAAATATGAATACCAAACACTTTATAATTAAATTTATGATTAATCTAAAAAGATTTGCGTTTTCGAAATGATTCTAATTGCAACAATTAAATTTTAAGAATAATTATCACTCAAATGCAATTTTTTATTTAAATATCCAAATTTTATGCTAAAATAAGAAATGGTTTGATTCACTTTAAAAACCTTTTTAAAGTCTCACTTTATCCCTTTGAAATTCTTGTGTTGATGACTACTGTCTCACCTCAAATGATGTCTTATATGCTGCTATCTACTACAATATTTCTGCTACCAATGATTACTGACCTTATTATTTACTGCTAAATGATTTCTGTTTTTAATTCCAAATGATTTCTGCTACCAATGTGAAATGCTTTACTATTTACTGCCAAATGATTTCTGCTACCAATGTGAAATGCTTTACTTTTTAGTGCCAAATGATTTCTGCTACCATGAAAATATTTGATATTTACTTTCAGCTTCCCAAACTGGATTCTTAATTTGATGTTAACTGCTGATATACTTTCTGCTACTAGATTTTAGTACATTCTCATTTAACTTGTACTATTGAAATTCCACAATTCTTGAATATGATTATTTCATTCAAATTTCACTATTAACAAAATCTTTGAATTTATAAACGTTTTTGCATTTGACAACGCCTGCCACTCGCTAATGATCTTTACTGCTACAGTTTTGACATTGAACTGCACATTTTAAACTTTTTAAATCAGCATTTTTGAAATCTCCTTTTTGTATACACTTATCCTTTTTTGATATTTAATTCCTTATCTAAACAGATTCCTAAAATACCTTCTACTTTTCTTTAAAATTGCAAATTTTTACTTTTTTTCTGTTTTGTGTTCATCTGCTCACCTGTTGTATTTTAACCTCTACTAAAATTTTAATAAAATTTCCATTTTTGGCATGAGACAATATTATATATATATATATATATATATATATATATATATATATATATACTACTAATCTGATTCCATGTTCTATATTCACTATGTCCTATGAATTGTGGAAGGTGTGGAACCCTTGGCCATACAGTATATACGAAAGCAACTCACACCAACAGATACCTTCATGCTAATTCTCATCACCACCCAGCCCAACTACAAGCCGTCATCAAAACTTTAGTAACCAGATCACAAAGACTAGCTGACCACAACAACATTAAACAGGAAATGGACAGTTTAAAAACAGCTCTGAGACAAAACGGATTTACAGACCGAAATATTCAAAGAGCTCTAAAGTCAAAACCGAGACGAACAGACGAGGAGCATGAGACACCAATAACCAAGGCTTATTTACCGTACGTCAAGGGTACCACCGACAGTATTGCAAGAATTCTACGGAGACACAATATCGATACCATTTTCAATACAGACAGAAAAATAAGCACGGTGTTGAGGACTCCGAAGACGAGGATCCGTTTAGAACACCAGGGAGTATACGAGATTCCATGTGCAGACTGTCATAAAACCTATGTGGGGCAAAATAACAGAAGAATTCAAGCTAGTCGTGATGAACACCAGAATGCTATAAGAAAGCAGGAAAAAACAACATCCATTGCGGAACACGCCACCACGTCGTCACACCGGATAGACTTTGAGAACACCAGAGTACTAGCAAATATAGAACACCCGAAATCAAGACTCGTAAGAGAGGCAATTGAAATAGCGAAGAGGCCTCACAGTCTAAACGCACGTAATGAAATCCAGAACTTATCGAATTGTTGGAAAATTCTATTAAACACCATACCGGCCCGGACCCGTCCAATAACAACTCAACCGAAAATAACAAATCAGCAGGCGGGAGGCGTGCCCACTGAGCGCCCAGGGCCAATCACACGCAGCAGTTCACGGTGCCAACCAATGGGCGCCGAGCCGCGACTATATAACACCGTGCGCGCTCCTGAAAATATCAGTATTCGAGTAACTAGAAGCGAAAGCAGAAGGCTACGAGAATTATGCGAACCAACCTGAAGAGGGCAGATGTGACTCTGCCGAAACGTCGTCATTTTACGATCGATCCCGGCAGGGATCAGTTATCAACTACGCGGATGAATTCCCGGAAACCATCTAATATATATATATATATATATATATATATATATATATATATATATATATATATATACATATATATTTGTACGGAATTGACTTTTCATAGACAATTGCATTATATTCAAATAAACTATCCGAATGCCGTAAAAAAATACCATTGGACCAACAAAAATGTACGGCATATGAGAAAATGTTTTTTATGCATAAAATACTTTAAAAATAAATTAATTTTTTGTTGTGTCAAATAACCCCCTGGACCACGGAAAGGGAGGAGGTTGCAATCCTCGATTTTTTCCTCATGTCGCATGATTTTTTGTACGGACGGCGTTTTGAAAGTATGGATTAGAAGGGGTATTGAAACTGTATGGAACCGATGCAGTACACAATCCAATAACCAAATTTACCCTAAAAATCGTCGGAAAATCAAAATTTTTTCCGACTTTGTGGCACTACTTTTATACAGCACTGCGTGTTTTCACATTATTATTCATGATTCAATTGATGGTAAGAATGCCGTACAAAAATAACTGTTTTTTTGAATTGTCACCTGCACGCAGTTGGACAGCTTACAAGTAACGGCATAGTCGTGAATCTTATTATTTTATGTCCTTATATAATTCTATATAGGTGGTTCAAATTACCCATCAATTTTTGACACAGGCTGTAGTCTAGCAACATATTTCGAGTTTATTGAATGAATTGTGGAAACATTAAATTATAAGATAGGATAAATTGTAAGATTTCATTTTTATTTAATAGTTTTTGATTTTTTAAAATGTTTCATAAACATACACACACTTCATTTCAATTTATTGTAAAGCTGCATTACAGTTTATTCTAACAACTTTAGTCCAACATTAATACAGAGTTATGAACTTATTTACATTCTCCATTTTATCGAAAGTTTTTCGAGACGACGAGGTCATGTCATACTTAGTATATTAAACTAATTTCTATAGAAAAAATGACAATTTTATAAAAATGACATCACAAAATGTTCTACTAACTGAAACGAATGAAAATATATAATTTTTAAAGACAAAATATTTATATCTTAACGTTACGTTTCAGTTCTATTGGCCTCATTTAATTTTCAACATTAATATAAAGTTGGCACTTCACTTACGATTTCAGTTTTTTAGAAAGGCTTTCGAGACGACGAAGGATTACTTATTTTCTCAAATTTGATGTAGGAAACTCTAACTATAAAATGAATATCTAAGAAAATTGCAATTGCAAGACGTTTTTAAAATGACACTTTTTATCAATGCTTTTCATCTTCATTACAAAAGAATGATGCTGCATTCTCGTTATGCTTATTCAAGCAGTGACGTAGAGCTGATCATTTTTCTTATCGTTTGTTCTCTTTGCCTTGGCCTTTTGTCGTTCAGGATTAATGGGTGGGAAAATGTTCTTTTGGTAGAAGCGCCTTGTCGACGACAAATTGCAGACATATCGCGGTGCCTGGTTTTCCTGGTTGTTCTAATCTTTGAAGTCGCAACAAATAACAACTGTTGAATTTGTATTGCGAGCCCTTTTTGGTTAATCCGTAATTCTTTTCTGTGGTGTTATTAAACGAGGAGATATTGCGAAACTTTTACGAACGGTATCAGTTTAAGTTTTCTTACTTGCGTTGGGTTTGAAAACAACTTCCGCTTGAGTGTTATACCGCGATAAAAATATCTTTCACAGTTTTATTATTGTCAATTTTTGAAGAAATAAATACTTCATTTGAATAAATTTGGAAATAAGTATTTTCTGAATTTACATATTTTGAAATGAATGCTGAGATATATGTTAATTATGTTGTTTAGATATCCACTAGTCAATGTTGCTTTTTCTGGATCATGTTCTTTTGACGTCCCAATTAGAATCATTTTCATCCTAAATTATCTTACATGCCCGTTTTAGGATTCCGTAAATTCAATATACGGAAACTCTTATAAAATTCCTCCTAAGTAGTCCGTCTGTCACATCACAGACAATTTTCTTTGGAACGACTGGATATAAAAGGTTGAAAATTGTTATCAGTATATAGTTTGGTGTCCAAATCAGGACTGCATGTCCTAAATGAAGAAAATTTGATTTTAGGGATACTTCTAGGAGGAAATTTTACAAAAATGAATGATTAGTTAAATCTAAATTTTCGAAAAAAAAAAATAGGGAATTTAGGAAGTTGCCCAAAGTTTAGAGAAAAAATAAAGAGAATCCCCTAATACACAAAATAAGAAGAAAGCCTTTGGGGTAAATTACAGAATTATATGGAAAAATATAAAATTAAAATTGTGACAAATGCATCATGTAATATATTAAATGAAAGGACATATTATGAGGAATAAAAACATATTTTAAATTAAATTGTTTAAAAGAAATTTACAAAAATATGAAAAAGTTTACTCATACCCCTCTTCAGAAATTATAAGATCTACATTTTTGGAAAAAATAGTGGTATAGGGCTTGAACTTTACATGAAAAAGGGGAAAATACCATCATTAATTTTGAGGGCCAAAGTACAGAATTAAATATTAAATTTGAACATCATTTAATATGTCAAGTTAAAGGCTCATTATGAGGAATACACGTATAAATTTTCTATACGTTTAAAATAAGTTGCTAAAAAAAACACACAATATTCGATCCATTCGATAGAGTTGAGGATATATTGCCTCCCTCAAATGTTACAAGAAAAG
This sequence comes from Octodonta nipae, assembly GCA_034190945.1. Classification (NCBI taxonomy): domain Eukaryota; kingdom Metazoa; phylum Arthropoda; class Insecta; order Coleoptera; family Chrysomelidae; genus Octodonta; species Octodonta nipae. Next base: position 155,359,920 of record CM067216.1, read on the forward strand.
TAAACATTAATTTACACATTTAAATGGAAAACAAAACATTATTTTTTAAGAGCATCCATAATGTATAAAATGAACAGAATCATCAGAAAAACTACAAAGTTTATATGTATTTAGAAATGCTTTTTTAATAATTTATTGTTTAAAATTTAACCAATTGTCTGCATTATCTCTCAAATTACTAAGCTTAAAATTCAGAAAAAAGATTATCTAGGGTTTAACTGAATGTCTATTGATGAAATAAAGTGAAAATCCCAATCTTAATTTTGAAGGTCAAATTAGTTGCTAGAAAATTCTAAAAACTTGAAAGATGCGTTAGAAGATAAACTAGTAGAAAAATTACAAGAAAGTTCTAAAACCCTAGAAGACAAAGTACTAGAAATCTAAAACCTTGAAAGAATCCTTAGATGCCCAATTATTGAAAAATTCTAATTTAAAATTTAAAAAGCATGGTACAGAAAAATTCAGAAATGCTAGAAGAGGAAATAGTTGAGAATAAAGCTCGGATAGAAGAGTTAAAGCAGATAATGGTTGAAGAGTTGAAGCAGACGACAGTCAAAAATGAAACGCAGATAGAAGAGCCAATGCAGACAATGGTCGAAAATGAAACGAGGATAGAAGAACTAAAACAGATAATGGAGGATGAGATCAGCAAAATAAAACAACAGGTATCACAATGCAAAAGGAAGAAACTCCATCAAAGACCGAAAGCAGAAACAGTCCGAAGGTAGTGGAATTCAAAATCGGCCTCGAGGGAGGTAGACACCAAATGAATCCTCCACAATTTGATGTAAAATCGTCATTGACCAATTATCGGCGTCATTTCGAGGCTGCAGCTAAGCTAAACGGATGGTCGCCAGATAAGAATTAACCCTCGCCTTAAGAGGGGATGCTACAGATATCTTGCAAACGTTGAATACCTCTGAGCATGAAGATTACGAACAACTGATCAAACATTTAGAACGGAGGTATGGCCAGACCTACTTGGAGCACGTTTCTCACTCCCAACTGATAAATCGTCACCAGAAATCGAATGAAACCCTACAAGAGTTTGAAGTTGATATTGCCGTCTGGTTCGTTTTGCCTATCTGGCCACGCCGGAAAATGTGATAGAAAGGATAGCAGTGCAAGCGTTTTTGGATGAACTTCGGGACCACGAAGTCAGACAAGCATTGACACTAGCTCGACCGAGTCAGTTACTGGATGCACTGGCTTGAGCTCTAGATTTCGAGGCTGCGAAAATACCTGCAGTGGTCAAGCCAGAGTCCAAATCATTGACGGACAATCAGAAGCACGGAGTAGTGCCTTTCTGGTCGGAAAACTAAAGAGGGCCGATGTGAAGAGGCCATCGTCGACCTGTAGCCAACGAGCCCCAACTATCAACGCATATGTCGCTTCGCGGTGAAATAGAGGTTGAAATGGCCTTGGGAAATACAACATTCCTACATCGGGTATTACTGGTGGACGTCGAAGACGAAGTCATCATTGGAATCGATGTCATGAGCTCTAAGGGATTCGAGTTAAACTGTAAAGATGGGATTCTGCGAATGAATGGCGAAGAAGTGATGCTCCATGGGAAAGATGACATTATGCTTCGAGCAATCTTAGCAGAGGATACTAAGATTCTTAGTATTCGAGTAACTAGAAGCGAAAGCAGAAGGTTACGAGAATTATGCGAACCGACCTGAAGAGGGCAGATGTGACCCCGGTGGGGATCAGTTATCAACTACGTGGATGAATTCCCGGAAACCGGTTTAAATATATATATATATATATATATATATATATATATATATTTAAACCAGGCACAGGAAATGTGAACCATTTACGTTACAACGCACATAGTTTCAAATATGAGCATTGTCGCTCTATTGTAGCTTTTCTGCACTGCTTTACAGGCTGTGACACCAAATCTGGTTTTGCTAGAAAAGGAAAACTAACATTAGGTTCTTCGTTAATTAATATTTCAAAGTGGATCGATTTGGTATAGCCTTTTTATATTCATATTACAGACCATGAAGTAATTGCTGCAATCGGTTGCAAATTGGTTAAAACTATGTATAAGTGCAAAAACCAGGTAATGTCTCTTGTTGACTTTAGATTTAATCAATATCAAACTTTGACAGCCAAGTACACTTTTAAGTTGGAAAACTTAGTATCAATAATTGGAGCCGCAACGCAACACTCTTATAGAGCAAATTTACAGTTCAAGACCTGGCTCAGTTATAAGAAAAATGCAACCGAATAGGGTTGGAAACAATTCATCATTAATGATACCACAATTTTCTTGCCTTAAAAGACAGAAACTTCGGTTATTCCCGAAAAATTATTAACAATAGGTGTGGGTGTCGCATGCATGGTGTGCGATGCACACATTTATGCATCAATTGTCACGATTCATTATTTCACAAGATATAAGTGATTATGAAGAAGATGTGAGTGAAAATGATGAGGCTACTCGCATTGAGTCAGATAGAGAATTATCCCAAGAAAGTTTTTCTGATGAATCTTTTCCATTTTTAGAATGTCTGAGTATGTTATTCTATTGTGACTACTATTTTTTTAATTTGAATTGAAAGTTGATGTAAAAACAAAAAAAATGAGCACTCACAGAACTTATTTCGAGAATTTTCCAAAGGAGAATTTTCGTTTGAAAAAAAGTGTTTTTTTACCGAAAAAACGTCATAACTCCAAAAATTTTAAATATTTTATTTTGAATTATTTTTTCATAGTTTGTGACTATAAAAGCCACCTTCTACGAAAGTTTCATTAAAATCGAACAATTTCTCCCGAAATTAAAAATGAAAATCGAAAAATGCAGTTTTCTGTGTTTCTTGTGCTCATTTTGAGGTTATTTGAAAAAGTCGCCAATATGAAAGTTATAGATCTTTTTGAGATCCACAACTCTTATATGTAACTATTTTTTCTAGGACCTCACCTTTGGCCGGAAATCGCATTAATGCTTTTTCCACCCCTTTTCGACCCCCCAAATCAACACTTCCACTTTTCAGTTGTTGCATTTGTTTTTCCCTTGTTTGTAATAATCCCCTCTACAACTTCCACCTACCAAACTTTAGATAACATTTAAAAAAAAGGTAATTCAGCTGGTCTATAATGAATCTGAATCATTACTCGGTTGCTTTAAAGAAAGGAACAACTTTGGGGCACTGTTCAACAGTTTCCTCTGTAGTTAGAAGCAACAACATACCGCAATACCACCAGGTAAGTTATCTGAGGAACTGAGGAACTGGAAAGACTCATCACAGATTCTTCCAAGAACTTGAAATTAATCAAAATTTAGGGAAATCGTTAAAAACTATCAGGATATCTTCGACGTAGGAAAACGAAAAATAGGACGGACTGACCTGCTGAAACATAAAATTAATACCGGGGACGCTCAGCCAATTCGACAGTCGGCGAGAAGACTACCCCTAGCCAAAAGCGAAGGAGCCGATACGATAGTCCACGAAATGGATGAAGAACGGGTTATTTTACCATCCAATAGCCCTTGGGCTTCTCCAGTTGTCTTGCTTAAAAAGAACGACGGTTCGACCCGATTTTGCGTCGACTATCGGGAACTAAATCACGCCACAAAGAAAGATAGCTAACCTCTACCAAAAATAGACGATATTCTAGTTTTCCACCCAGGACTTGAAGAGGGGTTATTGTTAGGAGGAACTAGCTAAGGGAAAGACTGCTTTTACCATCGGCTCAGGACTTTATCCATTCACGGTGATGCCGTTTGGGTTGTGTTATGCTCCAACGACATTTGCAAGATTGATGGAAACAGTGTTAAAAGGGCTTTCATGGAAACCATGCCTTGTGTATCTTGACGACATTATTGTGGTTAGAAAATCGTTTGAGGACCACGTGAAGAATCTGGAGGAGGTATTTCGAAATCATCGAAGTTCCGAACTAAAGTTGAGCCCGAAGAAGTGTCCGCAGAGGGAGTAGCTGTTGATAAACAGAAAATCAAAGTTGTCCAGGAATGGCCGATCCCTAATGATGTCCACCAGCTAAGAATTTTTCTGGGGTTATGCATTTCCCATCGTCGGTATGTAGTAGAATATCGCCAAACTACTCACTACACTCACAGAGGGGAAGGTGCGGTACCAGTCGGGCGAGGATTGCCAGCGATCATTAGAGACCCTGAAAAGTGCATTGACCAGTGCCCCCAATTTAAGTTATCCTTTACCAGATAGGAACTTCATCTTGGATACAGACGCAACTAAAAAAACCTGGAATACTTAAGTATTAGTTTTACTTTAACCACTTTGGTTTTAATTTATTTATATAATGTAATTTCAAAAATCAAATCCAAACCTTTCAATTTGTTCACAATTTATTTTCACACAAATATCTCTTTAACGAAATATATTTCCAATAAAATTAATTCAATTTTGAATTTATTATTCTATAACAAAATTTTAACTACTCTATAAAGTGACTATTATAAAATAAAATTTCTAACCTTTAACCAAATATTCAATATCAAATCTTAAAGATTTATAATAAACTAAATCTATTGCAAAATGTTGGGACTTTCTTTATAAATGTTTCAAAAACTCACAGTTTGCATAGCCTCAATCTTTGTTTTTCCTTGCTGTAGGTTCTGAACAATACTTCCTGATTCCTGACTTTGTTGACACCAGTTTATTGTTGCCTTTTTTGATTTAAATTATGGGATGTTATACCAATAATTATTTTCATCCAAACTGATTTTAATTCTCCAACCAATGTATCATAAGTAATTCTTATTGTTTTATAATTTAATATATTGTTTCCTGGAGTTTGCTTACACTAAACTTATAATAATTTCCAATTTATTTTTTAAAACAACTTTTCAAGCTGTTCAGGTTAAATTGCTTGTCTACTTGACATGGAACGATTTAATAATACCACAGATCGTTTATATCATTGTCATGGAAACGTACTTTTTCTTTCTTCGAACCGCTCTGCTTAACAGCGTGATGATAAAAATAAATCTCAGTGTCTTCTTTGCATTTATACTGCTGCTGTTTATACTTTTGTTAATAATTATTTTGTTAATTTCCAAATAATTCCCCTTCAAATTATATAAAAAAATTAACATAAATTTCAAGTAAATACGTATACACCCCTTTTACCTCCTATTTAAATTTGTTTAAATCATTCAATCATATATTAAAATCCTTAATTTGACATTGGTCACCTGTTAACCACCAGTTGTCTGGTAGGTATTTTATTAAAATTGGATTTATTTAAAATTTAGATTTTCTACGCTTTAAAATTGTTGCTTACTCTACAATATGCTCTTTGTTCTCTTTACACGTTTATAAGATTTCTAACGATTTTGAATATCGACATTTTTAATTTCTGTTTTAGAAAGAATTTATTTAATTTAAAAGTGTTATTGATCCAAAATAAGTGTAATTTGGTATATTTATTGCCTAAATTTGTGATTCTACATGTTCTTTCAACTATACCATCATTTACAACTGAATTTAATCTTTTGATGTGTAACATTTATAATGGTTCTTTGCAAATCTTTTCTATTCTATAAGTATTACTATTTTATTAAATTTGTTTAATGCAATGTCTAGATTTTATATGCCTATATTCATCCTTGCAATAGTTTGCTTTTGAAACATCTTACATAGTTTATAATTACTGGTTCATCTATCTTATATTTGCTTGTTCCTTAATATCTATTTACAATCAATTGCCACTTCATTTAACAATTTAGATTCTTGCAATTTCTCTTTTTATAAAATTAACCTTTCTTATTAATGCAAATTATTAACATTACCCCATTAATTAACTATATTTAATTGGTAAGGTTATATAATATTTTATATGTACTTAAATCCATTACAATATATATATATATATATATATATATATATATATATATATATATATATATATATATAAACAAACTCAAATAGCATAATTAGAAATATAATTATTTAAATTCTAATTCGATCGGTTAGTAATAAGCTACATAACAGCTAATAGCATATTCAACCCTCTTACACCTGAAATGAAAATTTTAAGAAATAAATCTAGTATATTTTGAAGCCGGTGCCAAGCAAATCATTCATGAAACTTAAATCTTGCTGTTTGGATATGATGATGCGCGAAAGCTGAAGTCGGATCTTTTTTACGAACTGACAGAGAGTGTTCATATACTCGATGGTTAACGCGCCTCTTGGTACGACCGATGTAGCTTTGTGGGCAATCGCGACATGAACTATAGGCAACTTAACCGGTAACCCCAAAGACAAAGTACCTAACGAGGATCGAGGAGTTTACGAAATTTCATGTCGCGATTGCCACAAAGCTACATCGGTCGTACCAAGAGGCGCGTTAACCATCGAGTATATGAACACTCTCTGTCAGTTCGTAAAAAAGATCCGACTTCAAACAGGGCACTCTATCAACTTCGAGGACAGTAGGATTATCATATCTCTCAATTCTCTTAGGGCATCCACTATTCGCGAAGCCATCGAAATAGAAAAGACCTCTCTGTCTAAATAGACGCGATGACAGCACTCGCCTTCCCACAGCTTGGACCTCTGTAATTGCCAGATTAAACAAACCAGACACGCCCATCAACACCCAACCAATCACCGCACAGCCCTTCATCAGGTGACATCCCGTCCTAATCGACCGATAACTATAAATAAAAGAAGCAACGCAGACTCACCTCAGTGTACTGCGTAGGGAAAAGTATATGAAACATGGAAAACAAATTAGGGAAATAAGTATAAAAATATGGACTAGGAGTAAGAAATTTGTAAAAATTTAACTCTGACAATAAAGACATGAAACTGACTCACCTTCAGTTCAGTTACCCAGTGACTCTTGGGGAGTAGGCAGGTTGAGACCCCGAGTTCGATCTAGACTCTGAAACTCTATTTTATTTTTGTCTCTTGATAATGGCTCCAAAGCAGGAGTCGAAACGTCGAGTATTTAATAAATTCAGACGCGGTTCTCACCCGGAACCTAGCTTAGTTAATAATAATGACCGTGGATGCCTCTCAGAAAAAAAAAAAAAAATATATATATATATATATATATATATATATACTCTGTGATTAATAATAATTATTATCCTTGTCATTGAAAAAACTGAAAAACTGAAATGAAATGGTTCTTGACTGGATCCGGCCTCAGCAAATAAGCTTATCAATACCCAGTTTTCTCATACGGATTCAAGAAACCCATTTACATTAATTACTCATTTCCTTTTCCAATGTTCTTTTTTATTTAAATTCAAATTAGTTAAATATCTAGTATTTTTCTAGAGCCTATATTGATAAGTACTCACAAAATTTGAGATTGTTCGAGTGATACAGACACCTTTGTTTCCTCAAATTTCTTAAATATGTTAATAAAACTTCAGGTTTTTAGTTTTAATTGATTTATTTGGATCCACTACAATAAAACTATAAATTAAGTAGTTTCTGAATGATTGAGAAGGTAAATAGCTTTTCCTCACCCTGGTTTCTGAAACATCCAGTTAAGTTAAGTTAGTGAACAATCAAGGTGTATTAGGTAAGAGCAATTTGTGGAAATGGCCCGAAACACTAATTGCCTGCTCAAAGAAAAATTCTTCCGTCGAATTAACTGAGGGACAGCAGGTTTATGGATTTTTCAACTAGTTTTCCGTATAATATGTTCCTTAAGTAATATCTTTATCTTGTATTAGTTCATTTTGTGTATATCAGTAAAAGTTAGAATATGGTTGGCCAATCTTAGACTGTCTATATGTCTTCTTGAGACGGAGTAAGACGTTGTATTGGTGTTATTTTTGCCTTATTTGGAAATGTCTTGATGTTTCACCATTATATGTGTTTCCGCAAACCAAAAAATATTGGATGTACAGTGTCATCCAATATTGGAACTTTTAATAGTGTTTTCCGGTTTTATCAAATATCTTTGAATAGACTGGGAACATAGGGCATAAAGTTTATAATTTCAAAGTAGTTTTTATTTGCACATTGTTATTTAAATTGGTATTAGCAATACTTTGTATATTTTGTGTATTTTTGGGATCTTTGGTTATTTTTCTACTTGGTTTATTTATTCTTTGGTGTTTATTCTGATCTAAAGCTTCCTTTAAGAAGTACAAGTCTATCACAAAATTTTCTTTTGGTGAAACTAGGTTTGTTGTCGTATGAGTTAATGAGTATTTTTTATGTTTAAAGAGAAATTATGGCAACTGATCCTGTAAAAGAACATCTAAAAGAAAACCCCTAAAAATCGATTAGGTAATCGACTGACATTTGGAATAAGGTCAAGTGAGCTAATATTGCTTCAGAAATTTCGAATATAATACTGTTCGACAATGATTCGCCCAAACATATTATATAGAAAAACTAGTTAACAAATCCATAGGCTTACTTTTTACTCCTGTGGAAATTTTTCTATAAAAGGTTTTCACAAATTGTACTTAGGCCATACCTTCAGTTTTCAATTACTCAACGGTATTTTTCACATACCACTCTGAGGAGTGAAAACAAAAATGAACAATCAAAAAAACTAGATATATTTTATTAAATACCATCGGTAGTAACTTATTTCATCATATTTTTTTGTTGGGATTTCATATTTTTTATTTATGTGTGTATGTGTGTAATATATAGATTTTATTTGTCTTTGTAATTAAACAATTATTACAAAAAACATTTAAGATTTATATTGGTTGCTCAGATTAACACCCATTAATATTTGATTAACTCTATAACATTAAAACACCAAATCCCTTAGAGCAGCTCTGTAAATAAGCTATTCAAGTGCGTTTGAAGTAAATAATTAACATCGTGGTTTAACTGATAAAAAGACAAACGGGATTTCGGAAAGATAAATAAACCTAAAACATGTGTGGATATGGCAACAAGGACGCCACGAGAAATTAATGAACGAGAGTATCAAAGGGATTTGTTGTGACTGGCCTGAATTGGGATGATGACATTGATTAACATTCTGTTCAATACGTTCTACTAAATGATATATATCTGTTCCATGCTATGATATCCGAGGTTTTTTTGTTAGATATATTATGCGACGTTTGATAAAATTATAATGTTCTTTTTATAAAATATTGATATTAACTGACCTAATTCGATGTTGGTACCTAGTGGATTAGGGGAGTAAACTGTGACTGCTCTCACACCAGTCCTATTAAAACTTTCTTAAATATGGTTCCAAATTATATTTTATAAACTTCTTTTTCATCTAATATTCACTTGAGGTATTAATTCTCATGTGCTATAAAGAATGTCTAAAGTGTCGATACAACCTATACCAGGTGGATATGCTGCTCCAAGTACCAGAGCAGCATACCGTTACCATTTTGGTAAATTCCCAACTAGTCTACTAACTATTCACATCAATGTTCTGTTCGTATTAAAAATTGGGATATGATTAATTTTAGAATTTGAACTTGTATATGTAGTAGAGAAAAATGTACCAAATAAAGTAACTATATCCTGCTTACTATCACCTGAGCTATGGCCATAGAACATACTAAAAGGAAGATTATGAAATTTTCTTTTATTATTTATAAATTTCCAAAAATGTTTAGGATTCAACAAAATCTTATTTTCAATACTATTAAGTAGTTTGTATAACACTGAGCGGAAAGTTGTTTGCATTCCTGTCTCAAATGAGAAAATCTTAAGTAATCAGCTCTTCCTCCAGACAATTTATATTTCCGATGCTATCTGTATTAAATAAGTTTAAAACAAACTGGAAATTCTCTTAACAGGGATGAATAAGTCAGAACCAGTATATATATATCATAAAATACCGCTAGAGTGTGATTAACATTATGTAGGCTTGACAAAAGTAGCTCCCAGTAAATACTAGCAAAGTAATCATTTAATCCTATATAATTTGCATTTCTAAAATCAAAATAAAATTCCTCATAGGGTAGGCTGGGTACGGTTGTGCCAGGGTACGGTAGTGACAGTCGTTTAGCAGCGAAATATACGAAACACGGAGGGGTGTAAGGAAGAGAGAATTACATCAGCCGACGTGCGACGTGGACGTAAGCAGGGGAGCACATTGTTTTTCAACAGTCAAAAGTAAGTTTTGTTCAATTTCTTTTAATATTTACTGTTATGGTGTACGGATAATCTATGTCCTATATTTTTTTGTTATAGTTGGACATTAGTAGTTAATTATGTTGATTAGTTTTTACGCAAGAATATTTAGCAAAGTCGTGGCGATCTTTTGTTCGAAAAGTGTTTGCTGGGTACGTTGTGACAAAATTTTATGGGTACGATGTGCACATATATTTTTTTATAATTTAGCTTTTAGATGCCCAGAAAACGCATGCAGAAGACCGGAAAGAGCACGGTGATGATATTCGATAAATATAAAGAAGCTTATGAAGAAGTGAACCGTAGGATTCTTTACGAGGAGCTGCGGAAATGCATTGTAGCAATTCGCATGTCGTTGTTGC
>CM067216.1:155970469-156369801 GCA_034190945.1 Octodonta nipae
GTAAAAACACCGTTTTGCACCATAACACCAAACCATTATTTTAAACACTCAAGGTCTTTTCAGTAACTCTTGGTTACTATCATCAAGGAGTAAACAAAGTTTGGTTTGGTGTTAGGGTGCAAAACTGTGTTTTTACATGTGTGACACACCAAAGGTTCCACAACATTTCCTTTACTTCATGATTATTATCAAGATGATTCCTATCCTTAATGTCATTTATTAAGCCTGCATGACTATAATTACATATATCATACTCAATGCTGGTAACTGTATTTTTGCATAATATAATTGTATTGAATTTGGCCATTAGGCTTATAAGGTATCACTTGATGTTAATTTTTTTTACAAACATGACTAGCTAATTTGTCATTTAACAATACATTGTTTTCCAGTTTAGTATTAAATTCCTAAGGGCTCTCTCTTATTGTGAAAATTGGTTTGTTTAGCCTGAGCTAACTCTTTATTTTTAGATAATAAAAATTTACTTTTAATAATGCCTAAGTTAATAAAACCTTATATTTTAACATATATTTTCTGATATTTATTATTGTTTAACATATTTATTCAGCAGTATACATCAGTGATTAAAGTAAAGGTGTACCTGTGTTTAAGGCAGGTTAAATTTTAATTTAAAAGGTAATATCACACTAATTTTTTATCAATATATTTCCAAAATAAGCAGTAACAAAATATACTTGTAACATGTATTAAAATTTGTTCTTAATTACAAATTTATAGACACCACTCTTTCAGTTCTGTCATCGATCCCTCTTTATTTAGCTTTTCATTATTATACTTGCAGCAGTTTACCAAATTGTTTTTTTCTGATCAGGATACTCTAAAGAATGAGCCCTCCAGCAATAACATTAAAGGTAGGCAGAGCACTGTTCCTATACTTTTAAAAATATGACACAATTATTGCATTAATTTGTATTAAAATCAACACTATTTTTGCACCAATTACATCCAATGTCTATATTTACGACTAATACTTCCTGATTCCCATCCTTAATGCCATTCATTAACTGTACATTGGATATTTATCATACCCAATGCAGGTAGTTTAATGTGGCATTTATTTATTTGCATATTTTGAGAGTTTAGTTTTTGCAAATTGTTACCATCAAATTTACCATTATGCTGATTACCAGTTGATGTAAACTTCTTACTCAAACAACAAATTTTTTCCTTAATAGTCGATTATTGTTAGTTCATTATTGGGATTCCTAGACGTTTTCTGGTATCAAAGTCAATCTGATGAACCGAGTTCATACTCTGGATTTTTTACATAATAAAACTTTATTTTCTTTAATTAACTTCTTAATTAAAAGCCAGACTCATTTCATTGTTTGCATTTTCTGCAATGTTTGATGTTATGTTATGGGTTATGTCAACACGAACTGACACGAAAAGTTCAATCAACAATTGTGCCAACTCATTATTCTGTGTCTTTTATTTTCAATACCAACTGCACACTGTTGCCACAAGAATTTAAGTATTGCCAACTCCGTACACTTCAGATTGATCACCCGGTATATCAAAATTTGGTACACTTTAGTTCCTAATATATTTATCTATTTTATTACGAAACTTTTTAAATATAGTTGTTCTCGAACCGGTTCAAGTTCTTTTGAAAACTAAGACATATAAGATACTTATTATTATTATTTTTATTTTCGATGCGAATATCGTTTTCTCGGTAATGCGGTACTCAAATATGTATAATTTTCCATTCTATGTTAAATTGCCGATTAATCTTAGGTCTGTATAGAACTTTTACTTACAAAATTTGAAATTTTTATCTCGGCTCAGATCTTTGGGTATCTCAGCATCAGTGATCTCGCATATAAGAATATTTTAGCCCTAAATTCTAGTTACTATGATAAGTGAACTTTTATAAAGGGATTTATAAATTCTCAATCCGAAAATGTATTATCACTAATATCGTAATTATATATAAAATGATGGTTAAGTTATTTAACTTTTGTAAATTCTACAACAATTTTATTGGTGTTTGATTGAGGCTTTAAATCAGAAACCATAATATTTTGTCACAGTAATATATATTCCTCAGTTTTACCCTGCACTTTTTAACCAACTCGCGTATTTCTTAATTGCTTTTTCAAGAGAGTTTTTTTTTTAACAGAGCCGATGATTACAGTAATTAATAAATTTTATCTATAATAATTTAATTCTTTAAATGATAATTTACAATCCGTATCATCTCGTATTCGGTGATCAGTTTTTTAGGCGAGAATTTATTTACAATTATTTGTTCATTTAAAACAGAGATTTCTTAAGTCGTATATTGCTAGGCATACAGATATAAAGTTTTGAAACGTTTACGTTTAATGCTTTGTATAATTATAAATTATCAGCTTTACTTTCGGTGGTCATAAATTTAACTTTCAAATGGTTTTGTCTTAGGCAGGCTTTAAATTTGCAACTTTCTTTGTTTGCTTTCCTGTTTCTACTTGGTAAAGCAAGAAAGATACCGTTAATAAACAAACCTTAAATACAATAAACCACAAAATTGAAATGAGCCAAGATTACGAAATTAATCAATAATTGTACGCAACAGTGACGGAGAACCAGAACTGTGACTTAATTAATTTTTTAAAAAGAACCTACTTCAATTGAAACAAAATTATCAAAAATTATTTTGTGATATATCTTGCGATTTAAAAGCGAATTGTGTAGAAAATGTATTTCACAGTTCCTTAACATTGACGCTCCTTTGCATTTAGTTTTCCCTTTTTCTGAAATTCAATGAATGGAGTTAGTATCTTAATAAGCTTTTTTCAGATTTATTGGAAAACCATAAATATTACATGAGATTCCTTAACACAATACAGTTTTAATTATCGAAACTCATTAAGCCGTTTTAGAGTATTTTGATAAGCATGCATAAAAAAGATTACGTAATTGACCAACATTGATTTTTATTTAAATTGTTAGGTGTTGGAAAAATAGTTTTAGGCATTTACCCAAACTTCAGTATTGCATATATTGTCGGTACTAGAACAAGGAGAACTTAAGATAAACATATATTAATTGTTCACTCCCTTCTAATAAGGAAGCAACATAATCAGTTTTCCTCATTTTTCAGAGAAATAATAATTGGCTTTGATCAAATGAAACTAATTTCTTCGTTTTCTATCACTATATTTATTCACACTACGTAACTAGTTTCGACGCTCACGCAACATTTTTAAACGTATGCAAATTGAAAACTAAGCAACTAAACCATTTTAAACATTTAGTTGCTTCATTTTCGATTTGTATACATTTGAAAATGACGCGGGAGCGTCGAAACTAGTCACGTAGTGTGAATAAATTCCAGTGATAGAAAACTCCTCTATCTATTAACTTATCGAGTTTTCAGAAATTGCCTTCAATATGACATTTTTATAGCTTTAAGCCAAACGTCAGTTAAAATGTTCATGATGAGTCATTTAATGGTATAGTGGGGTTCATTGTTACAAGGAACACAACTGCAACATTTTAACTCGAATTATTTTGTTATTGCTTCTACAGCATACTTCCTCAGTTTGATGGATATAATTGATTGTAATAATTCCTAAACCTCTATTTTTTGCATATGAAACAATCCCTGCTTTCTTTTTTTTAATAATTGAAACTTTCAAGTTAATTTGATACATTATATAGACTATTTGCTAGCTTATATATGCTATTAGATTTTTAACATGTATTCTGTTTCTCTTAAAAAAATTTCAGCTAAAACCACCTGTAAATCCCTCACAATTCCGCCCTTGCCGCGCTCACCTTCGTAAAGTGTACACTCAATATTGAAATGTTTAGCACTTAGTACTAAATTACTGGCATAACACCGAAACTCCTTTTGTTAAAACGGGTGCCAAGGAAATTCTTCCATGATAGCACTGTTTTTTTGATCTCGGCCAGCTTCGAATGTAATGAATACCATTCGGCTTGCCATTTCTGGTAATTGTTTGTTTGATAAGCGGTTTAATATCTACGTGTGTGACGTCGGTGATTTGTATTGTTTGTAGGTTAGTTACTGCTTCTTTGGCTAGCCCAATCAAATCGCTCATTGCCCTCAATCACCACATGTTATGGTACACATTAGATCTTACGTCAGAACATTTTCTTTGTATTTTGTGTAAATTGGCTTTTATTTACATGAGGTATTGGGTGTTTAGAGTATATCTAGGATAAAGAGTTTAAGGCACTTAGGGAATCCGAGAATTTATGAATTTCAATGATTTTTGTATTGCAGTCAATTCTGCTGTGTATATTGTGGCTGTTGTTGGGAGTCAAATTATGTAGATGTTCCTTTCCGACTCTGGTTTAGGTTGAACAATTGAAAAGATACTTCGAACAATAGTAGTGATAAGTATATGATCAAGAGTGTCATGCTAATTTCAATGATCTTAAATGGAACTTTATTTTCACTCGAGTTAGATTAGACTTATGCCATTTTTACTCCAGAATTTCACTTATTGACTATCACTTTTTATCGATTTTATAAAAGAGTAACAATTCTAATGTTAGTCTGAGAGAACTATACAGAGATTAATGATAATAGGATCTAAAATAATTCTTAATCTGCATAACACTTCTGACAATAGGATAGTAATCAATCCTCTACTTACTTGATTATCTTTATTCGTCCCACCATTACACTATAGATTCACTAATCATATTTCGTATTATGCACCTACATTATTTATTTAAATGAGAACATTGAAACTTTTTAATAAATATTTATAAATATTTACATAAAAATCAAATGTTTTATTACCAGTAATCACATAAAATAGTCTATATATAATAGTCAATTATACTATATAAAATTCCTGAAAAAAGATCGCACTCTTTTTAACCGGTTTCTAAAAATTCTTCGGTAGTTTTTTATGTATGCTCAGTGATTATTCAAAAACGGCTTAGGCAATTTTGATGATTTAAACAGTATTAAGAAATATTACAGAAAAGTACCATACTCTATGACGTATGATTTACGGTCTTCCAGAAAATCAGAAAAAAAAACAGTAATTAAATGACTAGACTTCAGTGATTTACAATGAATTTTCACTGTTTTCTCTAAAGCGGCTCAATAAATTTAAACATTATAAATTGTATTATACAAGATATAGACCGTTTTTCTAAAAATCCGAAAAATATGTGCAAAAAACGGTAAACGTGAATGTAAATGTCTAATAATTATGCATTACAAATATGTAGCTTAAATTTGAAGATATGTCAGAAAAATATATAGTACAGGGTGTAACGGTTTTCATTCTGATTCACTTGAAGTCAATTTTTTTTAAAGAATTCTATTACGGGGCTTACATTCGGGTAAAATGAAAATATTCAATTAGTGGATCGCAAAGAAAAATTGTAATATTGGCCATCTTTTCTATACGGTATACGGTTGTAAGTGTGTGTGTGTGTGTGTGTGGGCAGTTGAAATATAGGGCCAATTAAAATTAGGGCTAAATAGGTGGGTCCAAAAAATATTACAAATAAATGTGATATTTGGTGGTCAATAAGCAATTGCATATATATGATGGTTAAAATACAAGATAGAATATAGTACACACTCAAGGTGTATCAAAAATTGGTTATATAAGCATAAGAATTATAGAGCGGGGTGTAACTATAGTTATAGAGATGGGTTTAAAAAATTTTAGAAGCTGTTGGGTGAAATCAACGGTAAAGTAAAATTATAATAATACAATGTGCTTCAAAAATGTTACAAATTTTGTTATATAGGGTAGACTACGAGCAGTTGCATATATAGAATACTTGACATATGATGCGAAGTAAAATTATAGGTATACAGGGTGATTCAAACAATATAAAAATAGAAACAGTCAATAGGGTGAAGAGAATTTATACTTATACAGGGTGGTTTTAAAAATATCAGGGCGGTTGTAATATCGTGTGGAGTTGAATTATCGTTCTACAGGGTGGTTGCGAAAATGATAGATAAATAAGTTATAATGAGAGACAAATACGCAGAAGCATTTACAGGGTGGTTGCAGTATAGGGTGAATTAGAATTACACTTATTAACAGTGCTTCAAATAATAAATCATATAGAAAGAAGTTAAAAAAGATGTGGAAAATATAGAAAAAAAATACAAATTAGAGAGTGAGAGAATAATATACTAAAATAATCACTACAACTGTACCTATTAAATCACATAACAAAATGAAGATATTTCAGAAAATAATGTTGCTACATACGGTTTTTATACTGTTTTTATTTTAAGTCAGTCGAAGTCGGTCCTTTTATAAATATTAATTATTTATATAAAAACGTTAATTCTTTACCATGAGTACCTATTTCAATAATTATTCTGTTCTTGCGATTGTGGCGAGTCTTTTTTGCTTTGGAAAACAGGTACTTTTTTGTTCAAGGTTTGATGACGGAATTCATGTCAAAATAACAGAAATCTTTAATTCTTTTGAGCGCGTAAGGGAATATGCATGTCATAGGGCAAGTCAGAATATTTTATTGAGTATTGTTAATGTGCTTCCCATGGTATTAGATTCTGATAGAAGTTTTCTTAAATAAAGTCGAATTAAAAGAAAAGAGAAAGTCTCCGTTTATCTGGGTTCTAAATTGCTATCACTTGTTCTATTTTCTTTTCTCTGACTTATTATTCGCATATACGGGGTTTGTATGATATTTTTGTAATTACAGATGTTGTATTTCTCTTCATATGAAATTATCCCCGGGGTCCTCTTTTCCCTCATTTGTCACCGTAACATATCGTTTAATTCATTATTAGATTAAGTAATTAATTAGATGACCTTATATTTCCTTTCTTGTGGTTCCAAGATTTACAATAAACTTCCATTTCACCAACATGTTGTTAAAAAAGCTTCTAGTGCGGTGTGATATTTTCTGTTTTCATTATACATTACTCTTAAAGGTTAGGGATACAAGTGTGTTCCTGTTTATGAAATGTAACTTAAACGTAGCATTTCTTAGTAGCGTTTTCGTAGCTACATGCATGTTAGTATAATTATTATGAGTATGTTAGTATAATTGTATATGTCTGCATGTGGGAATACCGATATCTTAGAGAGAAAGTGTGCCAATTTGAAAATATGAAAGGCGTATTCGAAACCAAGATAATGGCTTAGTTCTAGTTCCAGCCAAGTCACAGTTTTTGACTAAATCTAAATCTCTAGAGAATTTTCTGAGTTATGGCATCTCTCTACTAAATGCCAAAAATCTAAAGAAGGCAATTCATTGCCTGATGCCACTGCCAAACATATCATAAAATCTTGCAACGCAAAATTAGGGATACATAAGCTACGATGGCTTTAGCAGGACAAACCTAACCAACTCCGAACAATTCTAGATATACACAAATTAAAAACCGGAAACAAATTATTTCATGCTAATTCCCAGGGTAAATTCTACTATATGGGTATTTACTAGATATCCTGTTCATTAGATAAACACACCACACTATAAATACCAGACACAAAACTCGATATCATCAAAATGATACCTGAAGGTGAAAACTACAAAACGAAAGTTGTTAGAAAAGCCATTGAAATAGAAAAATGGTATCCTTAATTAAAAGTGTTGGCTAAACGTTTGCTGCAGGCTAAAATCCTATGTGGATCATCATTATGACAAATATCTATATGGCTACCCGACAGCCTCTTAATTATAGAAAATAAGTTGTTACTTATGTTTATTCTTCAATTTCAAAACAGTGTTGTGTTAAACGACAACTATTTGCTAATTCTAATATTCCCTTATGGAAGTGAAAATAATTTGCCATCACTTCCCAATTTTTTCCTAACCTCAAAAGACATATTAGTTAAAATACTGAACAAAGACGGTAGAGAAAAATATATTTTTTACGCATCCGCCAGAGGTCTTATATATATATATATTGTTTATTTATTACTTTAGAGTTTCTTTGACCATATGTCGTATATATAAATTTTTCAAACATGTCAAACTGAATCTAAAAGTTACAATTATTTTAAAACTATGATTATTATATAAAAATTAAAATTACTTACAATAGACATTTATGTACAGGACACTAATTTGTATCACATTTACACATTTAAAATTGTTTAAAATCATGTTCACACAAAAATTGATGTCTGGCTCCCATCACAC
The DNA here is from genome assembly GCA_034190945.1 of Octodonta nipae. Lineage (NCBI taxonomy): Eukaryota > Metazoa > Arthropoda > Insecta > Coleoptera > Chrysomelidae > Octodonta > Octodonta nipae. The sequence goes on from CM067216.1 coordinate 155,978,609, forward strand.
TAGTATTTCAATGTTTTATTTGTATCACGATGTTGTGTCTTTGATTTTTTTAATTATTTGAGAACAGCAGCGTACATTTTTCCGATATGGTTTACATCTTTCCTGTCATTTATCGAAAATTGATTTTTTTGAATATACAACATTTCCTGCAATTCACGTTTTTTTGGTACATTTCTGAAAAATCTACGCTGCTGTTCTTAAATAACTGAAAAAATCAAGGACAAGCCATCGTGATACAAATAAAACATTGAAATACTAGTGTGATGGGAGCCAGACATCAATTTGTGTGTGAACGTGATTTTAAATAATTTTAAATGTGTAAATGTGCCCAGAAACAAATTAGTGTCCTGTAGATAAATGTCTATTGTAAGTAATTTTAATTTTTATATAATAATCATAGTTTTTAAATAGTTGTAACTTTTAGATTGAGTTTGACATGTTTGAAAGAGGACAAAATGTGTCCGAAAGGTAATATTTAAAATTAAATAAACAAATGACCAAAAACCAAGAAATTTTTTTATCAATTTATATATATATATATATACCTATATATATATATATATATATATATATATATATATATATATATATATATATATAATGACCTGCTATATCCTAAAACAAGGTCAGAATTCTATCCTCAGAAAAATCCAGAATTATACCAAGTAGATTGGCGTTTCTGAGGTTGTTGATTGCAAATTTAAGATGGCGGATTCAATATGTCTCGTTGTAATGTATACGATAGAAACTAGCACATTAAACTATGTATTTGAAGTTTTTGTGACATGACTTTGGTAATTTCAAGATGGCTGGTAGAGACAACGATGATAAACTAGAACTCCGCGAAAAAAATTTATAGATGGTGGAGACAAGAATGACAATCTTATATGGGAATTAAAGTGAAAAAGATTCAAGCTGAAAGCATTAAATAATTTTAAGTTCAAAAAGTGACCAGAATGTTTTGTTTTCAACCAGTGATATGAATCTATGAAATATGTCCCCCACCCTTGCATTCTATTTAAATTAAAAACTAAATTATATTTTAGGATTATTACTCGAATCGCAACAAAATAGTGTCAGCTAATTTAATTTTCCTGCAATGTTTGTCTATTACGAAGAATATCACAAAGAAAGATAAAAAAGACAGGGGGTGGGGGGAACGGGAAGAATATTATTTCGTAACAAGTTTTCCCTTCCACGTTCGGTCTAGAATGGCTCCAGCTCTTTTTTTTCTTTTCCATCTTTGTCGGGCATTTTTCCTAATTTTAACCTCTTCTCTAATGTAAACATGTATAATATGAAAAGTATATTCAACTTTTAGATGAAATAAATAATCGACGTTAAAATGTGCCACAATATTGAACTACTAATTCATTGTCCATTACGCACCTATCTTTTATCCTTTCCACTTCAATCAGTCAGTTCCAAGCTCTCCGGGTTGACACTGAGTAATTTCTCAGCCAAACTCAATCTGAAGTACACTTGGGGCTAATTTCAAAAATGCACTTTATTATCTCGAGAGGGTAAATATTATCAAGATTTGTATTTGTGTCTCATTTACTTGTACTGCAGATACAGATGAACAATTTAACAGTTCATAACTCTAACTCAACAACAACACAACTCTACTTATCAAATTTCGGAACGAAATTACCTTTCAACAAACTAATAAATATCTAAATGTTGCATAAAATAGATTTTTTTTCATTTCTAGTAAAATTGTCCATTCCTGGATATATGCGTTTGTCTTTTTGTTTCTCATGGGTCCGCAGAAGTCCGATAACGTCTTTTATATCGTCCGTCCATCCATTAAAGGCGTCTTTCACAAATAGGACCTGCATTTCAGAATTGTGAATGCACACTTTTCTTATGACACGTTGCCTGTGTGTGTCTTTTAGTGTTATAAAAAAACAATAGATCACTTACAATTTGTTCACCGATTGTTACGTAAGGCTTCACATTCCAAAGGTCTAGGTCAACCTCCTGCTTCTCTATATTAATAGTTTTTCAGATCCATGATTCGCGAAGCTATAGAAATATAGAAACCGATCCGATGACAGCTCTCGCATAAAATATGTTATATGTAGCTGCTAAGTAGTTGTACATGTATATTAAATTGGTTAAAATATAAGGCACTGTATAATTAGAGGTTGGTTTAAGAAATGTAGATACTAAAGGTTTTTTCCGGTGACCCATACGCTGCTGCATGTACAAGGGGATTAAATATAGTGGAGTAGAATTATAGTATTATTTTTTTGTTTTCTTGGGAAACAACACCACAATTAAATAAAAAGCTGTATATTGAAAGAAAATACCAAATTTTTCAAAGTCGATTCTGACTTCGTTGTCAATGGCTTTAAAATATGTATTGAAAATGTAAATTGCAAATTGAAAGTTTCACAAGGGGTGAAAAATTGGTGGAATCTGGCAAAGATCTAGACACGAAAATATAAAAATCGAAGAAATAATAAGATACATGCATGTACAAACATAGAAAGAAACAAACTGATATGGTATGAGCATGGTGTGCCAGAAAGAAATCTAGTCGAAAATAATGTTATAAACGGGATAAAAAATACGTTTAAGTGAATTTTTCAGCTGTTCACAAATATCGTTAACAACTTATTTTTCACATAAATAGACTAACAGGTACTTCGTGAGACCATAATTGAAAATATACCTTCTCGTTGTTTAAATCCACACAAATTTGCTTCTGAAAGCAGAGGATACGTGTGTACTACTTGAGATGAAAAGGCTAATTTGAACAGTATTTCACATTACCATACTGCAAGTCCTCGACTTGTTGCAAATGAGCTGGGAATATCATCTTCCTGTATATTAATGACTATAAGACCAACATTGAGTTCTTTCCCCTTATATTATAGGAGTTGTTGACAAGGGATTGTGTTCCCAGAATTTTACTATTAATTTTTAAAGAAATTAAGGCAAACTAGCAATTTCTCACTATTAGTAGTAACCCATTCACAATACCAATTTTAAATCAACGTACAGACAGGCACAATTCATAACGAAATTATTATTTTAACATATAAATTAAACTACGTTAATCTTGTTTTTGTTTTGTTATTACTGATTGTCTGGAACTGACTCCTTTGCATGAAAGAGTTTTCATGTGATTTCAGCATGATGGAGCTCCCTCACATTATGCAGCCTGTGTTTTAGCTTATCTCAATGCAACATAGTGTGCTAGTTGGATAGGAAATGCAGTTCCTGTTCGTTTGCACCGTCGTTCAACTGAATTAAATCCTGGATAACTGTTTCTCTGGGCATTTTGAGAAAATGGTTTATAAAAGATCTGTTCATAGAAAAGAAAAACTACTGTAGCAAAAATTTTTGTGAAAATATGTGTTATCAATTTTCTTCGAAAAGGCTTCTTACTAAAAGTGTTTAACAACCTATATATGGAAAATTAAACATTTCTGGTCATTTTTTTTATAAAATGTTTTTCTTATTTTTACTGCCAAATTTTCAGAATAGCGTTACTTACTTGAAACGGCTTATATAATGTAAAATATTTCATGCCCTAGGAAATCAAGATATATTTTTTTGACGATATTACGCTCTGTATATTTATAATTAATATACACAGCTCTAAAACTCTAAATAAATTGTCCTCATGGCAACCTTACATATGCTGTTGGTTTATATTTAGTTAAAATTCTAGGAAGAATAATTATGCATGTTAAACCCTAACAGAATTGCTGAAATTATTCAACTAAGTTGGCCGATTTAACCCAATTAAATGTATACCCCAGAATCATTTTCAAGCTCGCATTGTTATCTCCTCTCCAGTCTGATAAATTTTCCTTTGAAAATTATAAAAGCAAATGTCACATCATTTCCATAAAAGCACTAAATGAATAACATTAATCCAAGTCATTTTGAATATGAACGCTAAATTCATTTTAAAGTTTTTACTTGCAAGCAGAATTTCTTAACTTAATGTAAGATCTGTTTAAAGAAACTTTAGTGACAAACTTTTCATGGCATTCGGAAACATGGTGATGTTGGGAGTTCCTAAAACAAACTTCATTAGAGATTACGGTAAGATTTTGTATTAAACTTACTAACATTGTGATTTTGAAACAAGGACACACTTGTAATTGCTTCATAAGGTATAAAATGCATACTATTCAACTAAGATGCTCCGAGTGTTTATTGTTATCGTTATGCTCTTTCTATTGACATTGTGTGTAATGTATCTAGTTATAACACCAGACTTATCTTTTCGCTAGACCAATTTGTACCAATTAGAACAATTTTGTTAGTCAATGTTATGGGGGCAGAAAAGAGACACAATATATCCACATAATATGAAGTGAGTCATTTATCTTCAAACAAGGACATAATTTTTCCGATTGCCTTATTATGAAAAATCTTTTAGACGAAGAGGTCAAATAAAAGTGACCTTGAACTTGACTTTGACCGTGAAGCTAATTGAAGCTCAAGTTGATTTTTGTTAATGGATCTCAAAATTTTAACTTCAAGATTAGAGAATTTCACTTCCACCCCCTGTTTTGTTGTCTTACGGTTCTAGTTAATGTACATGTACGACGCTAAGGCAGATTCAATAAGCAAAATCAAATAACGTTTTGTTCCAAAATAAAAAAAATACACAAATTTTCGTGCCATTTTACTATTATTGAATTAATTAAAAATACAAATACACTTCAAAATGTCAATAAAAATCAAGAACTTGATTTAAATTATTGGAAAATATTTGAAATAATTTTGTACTCTAGCGATGGAAAGTTTAATGGCGCTAGTTTAGCTATTATGGAATAGATAGGGCAAGAACTGTTACTAACTGAAAATTTTGGCAGTTTAATCCAATTTTTTTTATTAATAACACTTAAGGTCATCAATTAGCAATTAAAAATCTCAAGAAAATTGGTTCATAAACAGAAGGAAATGATACCGAACTCGTTTGCATTTGATTATTCATATATAGATTTTTAATTAAATACATATATTTAAAATGTCAAAATGTTCATTTTAGTTAAAAGTTATTCACCCTGTATTAAGAGGCAGAATTTTGCAGGAATGGTATATCAAATAATAAATTAATATTAAATATAATATTTTTAAACTTTAGATTTTTCAAAATGGCTTTACGATTATTCAGATATTTCACAATTACGATTTCAATTTCTAAGAAAAAAATGCAAGAAACCAACTCATAAGTAATTATGAAGATGCAGTATGAATAACTACGATACAGAATTACTTACATATTAGTACACCTTAAACTACAATGTATGTATAATCTCAATAATTTCAATTTAACACAAATAGTTAGCGATGACTATTTCTGTATCTAAAATATAACGAAATGCAATGCAACTCCTGTTAATTTGTGTTAAATAATACTTTTTATGATGACAACTGTATTGGAATTGAAATTTTTCAAATAATACATTGATAATTTTCACATTGAATTGAAAATTACATTAACCTAACAGCTAACAATGTTTTGATATGTCATACTCAAATCGAAAGAATCAATTTTGCTAAAAACCGTGAACATTAGAATTATTGCCATGATGTCAGATCTAACTATTTATCTTAAATCTCAATAATTGTATTCAAATCATGGGCTTTGTAATCTTAATTAAATTCTATGTAACTATTAGCCTCTAAAATAGAAACAATATAAATCAAAAGAATACTGTTAAAATAATAAAATATTATCGGAAACACATTGATCAGTTGCCACACAATACACAATTTTCATTTTAGTTAATAAACCATATTTAAAAAGAAATGAAAGTTTCAAACTTGCGAGTACCAAATAAATGATTCTTATCATATAATATAATTTTTATGCGTGAGATCTGAATAGTGTGATAATGTGGAATAACTTTCGGAACCGATAAAAATTTGTTAGTTTTTTGTTTGATTTAGTTTCGTTTTCCAGTCAATCCATCTTACCATTTTCTCTCCAAGCAATCTGGCGGCACTATTTGGCATTGACAGTCTGGACGTAAATTATGAATTTTTTATTTTATTGTATTTAATGAATGAAGCAATATTATAAAAAAATGTAAGCATTCTGCACTGAAAGCTCGTCAATAACTACTAAACAAAACAAAAATAAAGAAAACCGGTTGAGGGACAGTGGAGAAAATGGTACCAAACGGTTTTGCCTTTGCCTATTTATATACACTAGTGGTCGAAATTCCTATTTCATCAAATTGTGAACATTATTGAGGTTCGGTTGTCAAAAGTATATGTCTATCAGAAATAAAGTGGAGGAGAAACAGGAGAAGAAGGCGACATGAACCCCCCCCCTAATCATTAATGTCATATTGACAAATCTATTAAAATAAAAAAATATTTGAGAATTAAATCAAATATAGGTATTCCAAATAATTTTGAAAAATGCGTTTCCCTCCAGATTTTAGTGGGATTGCACCTTGCAACCTAACAGTTTTCTGTTTTTGCTGTTTCAATCGAATTCATAAAATAATAAAAAAATATATGTCAAACAACCTTATAAAAACTAAAATCTTTAATATATCTGTTGTCCAGTGATTGTCAATTTGTTACATCACACCTAACTTACCATAACAAATCAGTAAATCATTAAATTTCTTTATATTTTAAATACAAATCGTTAAAATGTCAATGACACGTTTATTTTAGGTAAAACTAACAAAACCAAGATTTTGCAAGAATAGAACCATGTAATATAAAATAAATTGTTTATTAGATAAAATGTATGGACACAAAACAGTAACTAACTGATTCCCTACATAATACTAATTGAATTATTCCGAAGGAGATGAGTGAGATCTCATCGAAACGTCAAACTGTTTTCTGTAAGACAAATAAGCCATACACACACGGGAATCATGAGTACCTTCAATGACATGAAATTAATAGTAGCTAAAAATACAAAAACTATATTAGAATATTGAGTATTGAAAATATCTAATTTAAAATGAACATAGAAATCAACATAAGCCTCTGGTTGATCTCCATCTCCAGACCTTTGCCCATCATCATCAAATGCAAGGGACAAGATGTTGTTACAGTAACCGTATCGATGAATTCATTAATGAAATTCAAACCCACTGCAATGCAGTCATCGGCAATACCAGGGTCCATGCCAGACGGACCACCAAAATAGCATCACACTCAAATATTATCCAGTAAATATCCCCTACAACTGCTGCAACGACATGCCTACCGTCAGTCAACTTCCCAGTATTGAACACTTAAAACTATAAGAACTAGATGTCCGAGATCTTAACATTGCCAATCATAAACTCGGCCAGTACTCCTGAGAATTGGAACAACTTATGAACCAACCACTCGTGGAGAGGCATACCTTCTTATTCACAATTAGTGCAATAATCACATTAGGAGTAATTGTTGTTGTTGAGTAAGTTTACTATGTTTAACCCTACTAGCGATCCAGCCAAACATATCATTGTGATGTTGTATAAGGATAAAAATATTGTAAAAACCCTAAGTATCATAAGGTCTAACAGGAAAAATAAAGGCATAGTTACAAAACGATGACCAGAAGTTCCAACATTCATTAACACCAAGTAAATCAGTAAAAATCTTCAATTTGTACAATTCAAACGCATCTTCATATCACAGTCATATTAGCTAAAATACAAAAGCATATTAGAATCATATTTAAACAGGAATTAAAGCTAATTTTGGGAGACATGATTAAAAATATCTAAATTTGAAAGTATATATGTATAAAAAATCAAGGGTCAAAACAGAAAATAAATCACATAAATGGGAAAAAATATATAAAATTCTTAAAATAGACAACAATTTGAACAGATAAATAGAGTTATAGTTCAATGGATAATAATTAAGAGGGTGGAACAGATAAATTTAAATCTTATAGTAAAATAGGTTATCAGGTAGTAAAAATTGTAACAATATAACAGCAGAGAGAAAGGAAACTAGTTAAAAATACTTGCAGAGATTCAAATAGTATAATGTGAATAAGAATAGGTCAAGAACAGTTCAATAAACTCAAAATTGGGAAAATAAAAAAAGAAGTGTGGAGTATAAAAGGTAAAAGCATTAATATAATATTAAAACAGGTATAAAAATATACAGGGTAATCACAAAGAACACGTTTTGCTTGTCAACAAATTTGTTGACATCATAAATTTAGGGAGTTAAGGCAACAATTTGCAAAAGATTTAAATTGAAATATTCTATTAAATAAAAGTGAAGATAGTTTAAAAAATCAATATGAAGAAAGATTGAAAATAATACAAGAAAGTATTTTTATTCAAATATGGGACAGGACACAAATAACAAAAGAAACTAATCTAAAATTCAATAAATAAATAAAATCACATTATTAAAATTTATTACAATTGGCAGACCAACGTGGGGCTCTAGAAAAAAAGGGCTCTATAAAAAAAGGCAATATAGAAAAGAAACACTTAATAATAATAAACTCAATATCAAAACAGAAAAGTGGAAAGTAAAATTGTAACTCAGTATAACATTTATAAAAGAGAAAAGTACACAGATTACTAAAATAAAAAGAACAAAAAAATATTCAATTAAATAAATACAATTACAATATTTAAAATTCATTATATATATATATATATATATATATATATATATATATATATATATATATGTCTAGTCGTAGGCAAGTCACAAATATCTATTTCTAAATTGTTACCGAACTATCTGCCATCAAAGATCAGTACTTATTTTATATAATCACTGTTTATCAACAATTATAAACATTTTCTGACTGATAGGAATTGAAATTTGTTGTATTGAAATGAAGAGCATGCTGGCATATTGTGTAACCAACAACGCGAGGTGCTTGTAGGGAGTATGGACTATGTCCGTGCCGACGAGTCCAATAAATATTCCGTGTAGTGTTCGAAAACATAGTTTATTCCCAAGTTTTAACACGTAACTGCTAGTATGTTGCTTTTGTTTTCAATTTTATTAATACTGTGTTTTTAGCAAAATAAATAATGCTTTAGCTTTTATCTTATTTTGTAAACGTCTGTAACCCATAACCATGTAGACTTAGTTTCAAAGGCAACTGTAGGAGGGTACAATCAACTTGACGTTTATAACTATTAATAAACAAAGGAAGATTTTTTAAATTGTAGCATGTTACAATAATATTATAAAATTGTTGTCTTTAATCTAAAATAAACTGGTGTTACTATTTAGTAGGAATTATTTTATATGACAATGCAATAGGGCTACCAAACATAGATCATTCATAAAAGTTATTTAATTAGACCTGTCAATTTTAAAAACAAATTTAAAATGACGGAAATTTTCAATAAAACGCTTGTGGTAAACTGAAGCCTTCCGATAACATGAACAATGTAAAGTAAAATTATTAAGTTATTTTTACTATATAGTGATCTCTAACTCCGATTTTATCTCTAAGATAACTACACCATCATTAAACACTTAGTTCAACTCAATAATTTTAGTATAATACTTCTTCACGAACAAAAACATTATGTTTGTACCTTGTGTAAATGTTCTTCAAACACACTTATTGCACTTATTGATTCAACTACACAGATATTTTGTTAAATTCGTTAATATCCCGCTATAGTTGTTTACGGGAAAGTCTCTATAATTTCCTCGCAATTGAAATCTCTGTTCCTTTTAACTACTTGGTGAATGAACCATCCCAAGGTGGTGTAAACCTTGGAGAGTTGACTTTTGGTCCACTGCGTATGCGTTTTGGCAGCATGGAGGATGGGGTTGTTTTTTTGCACCAATGTTGATGCGTGGAAAAAATACAAAAAATTAGCACATGAGAGACCCTAGCTTGCACATTAGTGTATAAATATCTAATTTCGGCAGACGTCCCCGATGTTTTTGATGATTTAACTGAATTTTCTAAAATAATAAACTTCAACTGGGTTTGTTTTTCATATAACAAAAATTATAGAGCAAATGTCTGCCCTGTTATTATTTTTACCATTTATACCAAGAGATGGCTTTGAAAATGTCACCTTACTGTCAAGATGCACATTGAATGCAAGATCAAGAACTAATGTCACAACGTTTGCGAACTTGGGTCACACCTACCCCTTGAGCTGTGTTTGTATGATCAAACATACCGTGGAGTTTGCTGTACGCAAGTATTGTTGTAACAATTTATAAATTTAAAAACAAAGCATTTGAAATAAAATTTTAGTTTGTTTTTCTTAAAGAATTATATTAAAACTTTATGGAAGTATTCCATACATATGCCTACCAGTGTCTGTTTGACCGTTTAAACTCATAAATGTTTCTTATTTGTATATGGTTAGAAAGCTTAAGTTCATTTGTGCAACTTTACATTAAATAGAACGATCTTGCTAAGAAAAGAGGTTTCCCCAACAAGTAGCGTGATCTGGTAAACATTTAAACATTCGTAAGTCTACTGATTATGATTAATATAGCATCTGGTTATGATATCAATGTGATTTAGAAGATTAGACTACTGACTTTTATGATTTATAGTGGAAAAGTCATAAGATCACAACAAAGATAATTGACTCACGAAAAACGATTACTGTTCATATCTTTAATTGGATTAATTTAATTAAGTTGATGGAGAATGTTCATTAATTGGGCTGTTATTTATTATATACATTCAATTTATGTTGAATACCAAACTGAGGACAAACAATATAGTTTTTTTTAATAATAACATATTGGTGTGGAATCTCTGCTCAAAATTAAGGTAAAAGTTCCACTAAAGTCGAAAATAATTAATTTATTCACCGAAATTTAATATTTTAAGTTGTGATATTTGTAAGCTGCTCAGACTTTCTGAATTACTGCGGACAATGGCATGAAAATTGTGACCCTAAAGGAGTGATGTATTGAGCTGAGTAGTAAGTAAAGATGTTATAATCAAGAAAAAGAGCTCAGTTTATTTTTTTTTAACAGAAAAACCGGCTTCATAAAAGAACCTAAAAGTAACTAAAAAGCAGACATAAAGGATTTTACCTTCCTATTTGTTAAAACCTTACTTGAGTTATGTTTAACTTTACACCGACTCCAAAATAAATATTAAATTTTTTAGATATAAATAGCTTTAAAAAAAACGACTTCAATGCATAGTAACAATAATGACGCTAAAAAGTTAAAAATAATTCAATTGGATATTTAAAACTAAAGGTATTATATGTTTTATAAAACTGCATTTGAAGTTGCTGCCAAGCTTAAGAAATGTATACATAAGAATGCAAACAGCTTTATAAATTAAACAATTCCTAATATTAATTACTAAAGCTATATTTATACGGACTGTTACACACATATTTTTCAGGCTTGTCACCAACTTCAAACGCAAACTCTTTATTTAAATATCCAATTTTTTTACCTTTTAGTGTCCTTATTGTTACTATGGATTGAAGTCGGTAATTTTTTTAAAGCAATTTATTTTTTGCTTTTGCTGCTTAGTGATATAATGGCGTAACTGAATGCATTTCAGTTGCTATTAACTGTGTTTTATAACAATTTTCTTTATAGATAAAACAGGGAGGTACTTTACTAGTAGACAAATTTCATATTATTAGACGAATCTCGTATAAAAATGAAAAAACTGACATGTGACATTTTATTGTAGGTTTCAGACCATGCAGATCATTCTATGAAAACTTGAGAAATCTATTTTTTTTTAATATTTATGTGTTAATATCTAGGTAACAGAACTTCACTCGTAAATTCAAGCTTTCGAAAAAAATGTGGGTACATATAAACAAATATGCTATATCATTTTTTTAATCAGTTTTAATTTCAATTATCTAACATTTATTGGGACACTATAATGCTTCCACTTTATAATATACTTTAAGCTCTCTCTATATGCTTATGGACCCCAAAAAAATTAAATTTTGTGAACCACCCTGTATAACTATAACACTTTATATTCTAATCATTGTGTATATGTGACTGCCTATGGACCACTATGTGTTTATATATTTTGTTACTTTATTTCTATTTCCCCGTATATTTCAACACCTTGTAGAGTAGGGTACCCAATAAACCATTTCTTTTTCTAAAATTGTTTTACTCTGTGTAACTACAATCCTTCTCCACCCTATATTACAAGCAATCTATATATGCAACAGCCTTAGGGCTACAAATATAGCATTTTTGTTTTAACATTTTTTAAAGCTGCATAACTATAATTATATTTCAGCAGATATATCAACCACCCTGTATATGCATCTACCAATGGCCACCCAATGTAACATTTTTTGAATCACCCTGTTTAATTATAATTCCACTTTAGCATATGCTCCAATCATCCTATATTTGTAACTGCTAAGGGGCTACCATACAGGTATAACATTATTTTACTATTTTTAAACCACCATGTATAACAACTGTTCTACTCCCTCCTATTTTCAACTCATATATCATCAACTGCTTGTGGGTTTCCCGAGATAATTTTTTTCTCTCCAGTCTGTATTCTAACCCCCTGTATATACAACTGCGTATGGCCACCCAATAAAACGTTTAGTATTTTTAACCATCATGTATAATTTAATTCTACAACTCCTTATATTTCAACGAATTTATATAGGCATATAAAACTGCTTATTGGCTACATATAACATTTTTTTAACCATCTTGTATAATGGATAACGATAAACTTTCATTAGATAACGATAGTAATGGCACTAACTCACCTCCATATGTGCTTCAAATTAACATGCGAGTCGTAAGTTTGTACCCATCTAAAAACCGGCAACTTTTTTATTTAAAAATTATAATTACCAGTTTCGATAATGCCAAAAGTAATGGTAGATACTTCACTATTAAGGTAAATTTATTTTTTGACAAACCCCGTATACAGTTATTGATAAATGTAACATGTGATAATTTCGTTTTGGTTCGGTCGGTCGGCAGTAACGGTCACGTATTTACAACGCTCCTGTAAAACTTGGGATATATTCGGTGAAATCGTAAATTCAGCGGACAAAAAATACATCAGCAGATTGGAAATCAAATAATTGAAGTGTGTATAAAAAAAAGCCTGATAATTTAGTTAAATGGCCAGAAATTAATAAAAATAAATTGTGTAGTTCAGTTTCTGTAAAGAAAAACTACGAATTTGGTCGGTCAATACGAATTTGGTCGGTCGCCCGCCAGTCAGACGGTGAAATACAACATCTGTGCAACAAATGTAGTTCGGGTATACCTAACTGTGCTTGGATCTGGGAAGTGCAATAGTGAAACAAATACAAATTACCAGATTGGATAATCGAAGAGAACCGGGATACTTGACACATTATTTTGAATTTAAGTTTAAAATAAGCAAGAAAGTTTGTCTTGCCAGTGCAGGAGGTGAGATTTTTATTTTGATATGGGCTTTGTGCATCCGAAATCAAATGCCTACCGCTGCAAAAACGTCTGCTCAAATTTAATTGTGTATCTTGTCGCAATAATGATTTTGTACTAAGTTTCAAAGAGACAATAAAAGATAAAGAAAACATTATACGCCACCAGGAAGAAGTAATCAAATTAGAATATCTTGACGGTTATACTAAAAACGAAACTGTGATGCCTACGTTTGTCAGTATAGTCAAAAGCCAAAATGACCCTAATAATTCTTCCGAACAAGTTAATATTCCGGGTATTATAATAAAACCTAAAGGCAAGAAAGATTTACTACAAACAAAGAAATAAATTAATGAAAATATAAACTTCAAAGTTAAAGATTGGTGTAAAATCTGTAAAATACACTAATAAAGGAGCAGCTGTCATAAAATGTCAATCAAAGAGGGAAATGATTTTATTGGAAAATGCTGCGCGTAGGGCACTAGAAAATGATTATAGTGTTGAACGCACACAAATGCGGAAACCAAAAATAAAAATTACAAACTTTAACCAGGACTTACCAATTAATTATGTACAGCAAGCTATAGTTGAACAAAATGATTTGACACAAGACTTTAAAGTTACCTATATAAAAAGAAGAAAATCAGGTTCTAGTACGATATTTGCTGAATGTAGTGCGGAGAATTTTAAAAAAATTATGTCCATAAACAGAATTTGCATAGGATGGGAGAGGTACCCCACCTATGAAGACTTAACCATACCCCATTGTTTTAAATATCAAGACTTCTTCCATAAAAAACAAAAAAAAAACCATGAAGAGAAGGATTGCCTGGGGAAGAAGAAATCCTGTATCAACTGCATAAAAGCGAACAGGAAATACAACCTCAAGTATGCCATTGATCATAAAGCTACTGACCCGCATTGTTTTTCATTACAGTACCAGATTCAGGTCCTGAGAAATGAAACAGACTATCATAACTAATAGTTTTACTTGATTAAAGTATTTTTCTAGATAAATTAGTATTACGTCACATTTATTCTATATATATAAATTAAATTATTTTTATTATTATTTGTTGTAAATGGGAGGAAATCATGATTTCATTGAAACCGTGAATCAACCAATAGTTGAGAAAGAGCTAGAATTTATTAACACTTACAAGTTACATAAATATATTAATAAACAAAATGATTATATACTTAGTGTAAATATTAGAAGCCTAAATGCTAATCTGAAAGAGCTTGAAATTTTTATTGATAGCTTAGAGAATAAACCTAATATAATAATCTGTTCTGAAGTGTGGAATTTGGAACATTATACTTCTCATTACCTGGATATAAGATTTATTATAATAATAGTAGAATTAACAAGTCGGATGGTGTAGTCATGTACATTAAAGAAAGCATTAGTGAACACATTGAAATAATCACATTTGGGCATTTAAACATCTTCAACTGCTGCATTGAACTTAATGATAGTAAAAGTGTTGAAATCTCTGCGGTATATAGATGTCATGATCTAGAAAAATCTGAATTAATTTTAAACTTAAAAAAATTTCTGGAATCTAAAAAAAGTGTTAAAAATCATATTATCATAGGTGATTTTAATATTGATACTTTGAAACTCGATTTTTTGTGTCAAGAGCATATTAATAACTTATTGGTTTTGAAGGTATAACTAGACCATCGGATACAGACAATGGTAATAGTGGATTATCCATTATTTGTTGCAATAAATAAAATGCAAAAAAATGAAGTAAAGAATACTTATACAGTTATTAATTATAATAAGTTAAAGAATATTGCAATGGTACAAAATTGGGACAAGATATCCTCATTCCATGATCCAAATAAAGCTACCAACTTGCTAATATCACTGATTAAAAGTTGCATTGATTTAGCTCAAAACACAAAACAATACAGTAATAAATCGAAAAATAAACCTAGAAGTAAATGGATAACCAAAGGAATTATAACATCCTGCCAAAGAAAAGAATTATTGTACAGGATATGGAAGTCTGAGCCAAGTAATGAACAAGTAAGAACGGAATACAAACAGTTTGTTAAAATACTTGATAAAGTAATATATGAGGCTAAGTTAATGCATGATAAGGAGCAAGTTGAAATGTGTCATGATAACAATAAAAAATTGTGGAGAATAATAAACAATAAGTTTGGAAACAAGAGTAGGAATGAAAAAGCTATTAAGTACATAATGGATAATGATATGAACAAAATAACTAATAAAACAGGAATTGTCAACTCTCTAAATGAATTCTTTGCCAAAAGTGGAATTGAGTTATGTGAAAAAATACAGCAACCATCTAACTGTAAATTAAGACTACCAGCAAGAAATCCTAAATCTATATTTCTTTATCCTACCACAAATAATGAAATAAATAACATTATACACAAATTAAAACTTAAAAATGGGGGTGTCGACAATATAAATGCCAAAACTATTAAAATATTAGCAGAGTATTTAATTGAACCAATTGTACATATTATTAATTTGAGTATTAATTTATCTATCTGGCCAGATGCTCTCAAAAAAGCAGATATTGTACCTATTTACAAAAGTAGTGAGAGATACCTTCCATCTAACTATAGACCCATCTCCATGATATCAAATTTGGGAAAAAAATTCATTTACAACCCACTGATTGGATTTATAAATAAATGTAAAATCATTGCAAATAACCAATTTGGCTTCATAAAAAATAAGGGAACAAAAGATGCTTTAAATTTGATAACCAATTTGGTAATAGAAAACCTAGATAAGAGCCAGCCAATAGCAATTACGTTTCTTGATTTAGCAAGGGCCTTCGATACAGTCAACCATAAAATTTTACTTGATAAATTGGAGGGATAAGGTGTTAGAGGCGGAGCAAATAAACTTTTAACGAGTTATTTAGAAAATAGGCAACAAAGAGTTAAGATAGATGAAGATTATAGTAATTTTTTGACAGTCAAAACAGGAGTTCCTCAGGGAACAATTTTGGGGCAACTATTTTTTATTTTATACATTAATGATATCTTGGTGGATATGCCTTTCAATATAATATCGTATGCAGATGATACTGCCGTTATCTCAACGGAGAAATCTTGGGAAGGAGTTGAAATGAAAATAAACGAGTATCTTGATCACATTGCTGACTGGCTTATGTTAAACAAACTGTCCTTAAATACGAAGAAAACCGTATGTATGACTGTTTTCTGAATGTTATTTGTGGCATCTTCTAGTTTATTTTAGATTTTCTTGGGAATAATACCACATCAGAGTTCAAACTTGTGTATATTTTAAAACCAAACGTTTCAAAATCCTGTCGGATTTCGTTTTCAATGGATATAAATTTATAAAGTAAAATTGAAATATATGACAATTATTTTGACAAATATATATATTTGTGGGTGGACTAGAAGTATACAGGGTGGTGAAGAAATGTTATATAAGGTGGCCTATAAGTACTTGCATATACAAGGTTGTTGAAATATAGCGTGGATTATAACCATAATTATACAGTGTGTGTAAAAAAATTTGAAAAATTTTGGAGTACCTACCCGAATTATGGGTCAAAGTGAAGTTATCCTTTCACAGTGTGATTCAAACAAGGTTAGAAAAAGTTGCAATAGAAGGATGGTTTAAGGGAAGTGTGGAAAAAATTATATTTCATACCTTGCTTCAAAAATTATGAGGTAATAGCGTAGCTTATAATTCGTTTCACAGATAGGATATTTGAAAAATTGTTACATAGGGTGCCCCATAAGTTGTTGCACTTTTGGTGAAATTTTTTGGGAATTGATGGGATTTATATTTATACAGGGTGGTACATTGACAGAAAAGGTAGATATAGCGAAAAAAACTACTACCATATTCGATAACACACAATTAGTCAATTGGTTCCACCGCATGCACCAAATATTAGATACTTACGTCAGCTTAGCTTTTATTCAAAATTTGGAATATGCCAATGTAACATGTTTCAATTTTTTTTAAAACAAATATATATATATATATATATATATATATATATATACGATTTGGGTAAAATATTGAGCAAGTTATATGGTTCAAAAAAGTTATATATCTATATCATAAATAGTTGCATATACCTACCAGGTGGAGATAAATTGTATTTATACAGGGGGGATAAAAACATGTGTTATGTAAGCAGTTAAGACATTTGAATTTTACTGAGCTCTTATTATAATTATAAAATGTGTTGTAGAAAATGTTAAAAGTAGTTGTTTATACAGGGTGGTTGAAATATAAGATGGAGTCGAATTATAGTTTATAGGGTGGTTAAAAAAATGTTTTATATCCACAAGTAGTTCACAAGTAGCATATATAGGATGGTTGAAATATATAGCAGAGTATAATTACAGCTAAACAGGTGGGTTTTAAAAGATATCATATTGGAATATAGCAATAATCAGCGTGATTGGGATGAGCATGTTCCCCTATTCATGTTGTCATATCGCTCTGCTGTACATAATAGTACAGGCCTGACCCCAGCCAGGGTTCTATTCGGAAAGGAGCTGCGATTACCATGCGACTTGGTATTTGGCTCCCCCGAAGAACCTCCCCAAGACATCGACGATTATGCCGACCAGCTCCGACATAACATGCTGGCAATACACGAATTAGCCCGAACGCAGATGTTGGCCACCAGTGACCGGATGAAGACGCGATACGACCTCAAGGCCAATTCAGTCGGGTTCCAGGAGAGGGACAAAGTCTGGCTGTACAATCCCCAACGGAGCAAGGGTAAATCCCCAAAGCTTACACCCGCCTACGATGATTCATACGAGGTGGTCAAGAGGCTTAATGACGTCGTCTACCGTATCCGTCGAAACCCCAAGGCTAAATTGAAGGTGGTTCATTTAGATCGACTCGCTCCCTACCATGGAGGGGATGTTTCTGATCGGGACGATCAGAATTAAAGGGGGGGCAGTGTTACGAAATTTACCCAAAGCCGACCCTGTTTCATTTCAGTACAACAAACGATTTAAGATAAAAAAACGATTCTCGAAAAGACTCGGCAGCGGAAGGAGTGATGATGATTTTTACTGGAGAATTCGACGCTGGTGTTATAAAGGAAGCACGCCACGATCGCCAGTTCAGTCATACCGCGACGACTAGCGTATATGGGATTGTTAATGTATTTGAATCAGCTGTTTTAATGTAAACAAGTTATAGAAAAGTGAAAGTGAATATTAGTTTTATAATTTTGAATTGAACCCACGGACTTTACAACAATAACGATAATGGGCACACGCAATTAACAATCTTGGTATTTTTTATTCACATTTTAATCATTTACTCCTTAACATCTCCTTCTAGGTATTGCGATGTCTTTGTCGTTTATATGAAAATGCATCGAAATTCTTGTAAATAGTACACAAATTAATATCAAGTATCAAGCCGAGATGATACAACAAACACACTTCCTAAAACTGAGAACGAAACAGTGAAGTTTTATATTAATTAAGAAACAATATGTGTTCTTTATTACCCTGAATAAAAAATAAAAAAGATATGCTCACGCAGTCATTTCACGAAACTATTAAAATGCTAAAAATTATAATACGTAATCAATTTGTCAAATGGCGTCGACAGA
The DNA here is from genome assembly GCA_034190945.1 of Octodonta nipae. Taxonomy (NCBI): domain Eukaryota; kingdom Metazoa; phylum Arthropoda; class Insecta; order Coleoptera; family Chrysomelidae; genus Octodonta; species Octodonta nipae. The sequence continues at coordinate 155,997,574 of CM067216.1, forward strand.
GTAATTTGACACGGATCGATGTAGTATTCATTAACCTTCTCGTTGAAACACAATTGATAGGCTGAACAGTGTCAGTTTCTATGTAATATAGTTACCCGTGTATGGTCGGAACCTCTTCCTTTGTTTGAAAATGGTAAAAAATAATTACAATCGAAATAAAACAAATGTATAGAAAATTAAAGGCATGAAAATATGTATATAATAGTAATATATGTATTTATATATTATATGTATGATTACATACAAATAAAACTTATGTATGAGAATATCTTTGTATAACTTACAAAGATATTCTCATTTGTTCCTGAGCAATGAAAATAAAAGATAAGTTGAACAAAAAAATCAATTGGAAATTTTAATAGCAGTTATGATTTATACATGTGCTATGGGACAATATGGAGAAATAGCAGGAAGTTAAAACAGTACGCTCCCTTTTGTCAGTAATTTTCTGCAAAGGCATGAGTTTAAAAGTAGTATACACAAAAGCGTAAAAAATTATATGCATACAGCTAACAAAGACCTATGCCCGACAAAAGAATACGTAACAGAGCCACAAAATTCCAAATTAACCTTTTACCTGTAGTACGCAAAATTCCTTTCTACCAGAGAGTAAAATTAATTATTTGACATGAAAATAAGCAAGGTCTAGTTATTTTATAGCGATATTTTCCAAATCGCATAACAGACATTCATTAAAAATAGTTTACCCTACTAATAGTTGGATAATCTGGAAAAATTTGTAACCACATCAATATAAGCTTTCACAATTGGTATAAAAACAAGTTTTCAATTATCCAAAATACATTACACAAAATCTCATTATTCATTTTTTTATCTGTTTAATAATTTTAAATAAATCAATAATACTACTTAAGTAACTAGTACTGTACTAAATGAAGGACATTAACGTTGGTCTCGTCTACAAGAGATGCCTAACACGACGCTCAAGATAACAGCTTACTCTATGCTACTCATGCAGAGGTATACTATAACCATCAAGTGGATAATTGGTTATTTTAACAAAAAATATATAAGAAAACTTCATGAGCTAGCTGAAGTAAATTTGATGTAGGTAGATATAGTGTTTCATATCGTGGAATCCATCCATTCTAGAGGAATCACAATACGGAAAGACAAAATTCACTGATAAACCTGTTTTGACTATTGCTTGACAATAATGCTGCCCAAAGTTGACATAACCGTGACTAACCTGACGAAAACACCGAAATATACCATACATACATGTTGTCTGTTATAAAAAGCTTGTTATAAGTAAAAAAGTCAGTTTCAATCGATATCATGATCTACCTAATAGTTGCTTCCTATTTCCATCTTCTTCTACCTTTCCATAATTAGGCAATTTGCCTATCAGTCTTCACCATATTGTTCTCGTTGTGTCGACACTTCTAGGTCTTGCGGCATTATAATTAAGCATTTTTGGGGTATTCGTTCTGGAGACATCTTTATTAGACGTTCTCTCCAAGTATTCATGAAGTTTCTTGTTAATTGAGTTATTGGTTGTACCAACATTCTTGCCTGATGTTTTCATTTCTTATACAGTCTAAACATGTACAATCCTTAACCGATCTTAAAAATCTCATTTCTGATGTCTCCATTTGCCTGTAGTCTTTTCTTCTTGAGTGTTGTTCTGAAGGGTCCAGACATCCTATGAAAATTATTTATTTCGTTTGAGATATCTATATCTTCTTCGTACGTGATGTCGCATCCTTAATCTCTGATATATGACATCTGTTATAAAGTGTGATCATCAATTTTTGTACTAATCCGATCCCAGAAAAGCCATAGTCTTCGTTTTCTCTTTAGATATTTTCTGATTATAATCCGCAAATAAGCAAATTTAACTTATGTATTGCCAGTTGTAATTCGTCTTCTGTGTTTTGTATTATTACTTAATCATCAGCAAATAAATTTATATGTATAAAATCCTTCGACTTAATCATTATTCCGGAAGGTGCGGTTTCCTTCCATTCTCTCACAAGGTTATTTACGTTTATATTAAATTCAGTGTAAGAGATAGGGTGAATCTTTGTACAACAGTTTGATTTGTCCTTATTGCTTTAGTACTGTTTTTACTAGATTCAATAATAATTTTAGTGTTTAGGTACAGGTTTTGTATGAAGCTTATTAACTAACTAGGATACTCTCGTTTCTCCATTATATGCCAAAGTTTATATCGGTGAATTCCATTAAAAGCTTTTTTGTGTTTTGTAGTTTGTGAAGGCCTAGGTGTGTCTCTAGAATAAATTTTCTGCGTTTGTGAATTATTTACTTTACACTAAAGACATTTTACTATACAGTTAATAAGCAGCATTTAGAAGACTTATTCCCTTATAATTCTCTGTTTTATTTCGTTGAACAAAGAAATAACAATAGCTTGTCTTCATCTGAGATATCAATATTTATCCACCACATATTAAATAGATCTAGCAATCGTAGGTGTAGGAAAATGTCACTATATTTTATAAGTTCAGAGTTAATACTTGGCCAGGAGCTTTAATTCTTTGTTTTTCTTAGTGTATTTTGCATTTCTGTCATTACAAACTTACATATACAACTTGTTTTATTTCGTCGTACCATAGTTCTATCCTGTGATATTATAATTAGTTTGCACTACATCTCTTTCTGTTTTATACAGCTATTCCAGCATTTTGTAAGCAAATTATTGTCATCTATGAACATCATTCTCGACACAACAAAAGTATCATAAGATGTCAAATGTCTTATTGATTTTGTTACATTTCTGGCTTCCCTATTTCTATTTTAAAATCAATGTTTTTGACATCTACTGGGTATGTCTAGCCTGGTTTTTACAGTGATCCGTCATAACAGATCGTCTGTTGGCTGTATGGATTCTCCCAATTTAGCACAATTCTTTGTGGAGGATTTTGCCAAGGTTTTCTCAAGGTTATTGCTAAAGCCAATCTTGGTCCCATGCTGGCTGAGAGGGTCCTCACCAGTCACCCCGAATGAAATCATCTTCCGTGTCTGCTGCTACAACCTCTACCTCTACCTTTACTTCGCCCTGTCTTCACGACTAAGAAGTGTGGTACGGTTTCCGGGTGAATAAATGAGGATCGTGGTTCTCCAGAAGAAGTTCATAGATGACATATACTTAAATAAGGCAAGGAAATTAGTATATCATGGATCATATCTACAAACAAATATTTGTTAATGTGGTAACACAAGTAATGAGATTGCTCTCATGGGTAATTCGAATTCATGTTAAGCTACCATTAATTGAATATGGTAATTCATGTAATCCACAATAGATTTAACGAACCAAGTATTGACACTCCAAATTCTTTGAAAGAAAACAAAGTAGTTAAAAAATGTACATTCATAGTTAAAGATTCTATTAGAACATAGAATATTAACTAATTGCTTTGTTGTCTATTGCGATAAACAAGCAATCAGTTAGTATTCCTTTTAGACCAATTTATATAAAATATTTTTTTACAAAAACGTTGGGACACTTATTGATCAAGAAACAAATTCCAATTAGCCACTCACCCTTTATTAAATACAGCCAATATAGATTAATTCGCATCCCCACCGAACACATGGGATAAACTGTGACGCCATAAACTTAATTTTGTCCAACATTTTGATGTCAGTACAATATTGCGCAAAATTATTTCACGTAAAAGTGAGGATGGAAAACAGCAATTATGACGCCGCACTTTCGGGGTTTCCCAGTAACGTTCCGACGTATCTGATTATTATGTGATGAAGTTTCGATTCGCTCGGCAAGAAACCAATTGTTCGACGGAGCTTAATGGATTTCAAGTTTTTTTCTGAAGGGATGACTATATAGCAGGACGGATGTCAGTAAAGAATGTATTTTCTTTGCTGACAAGTTATTTGATATTTATGAGTATTCGTAGGAAACTAATTTAAATTTAATATCATTTATGTTTCTATCAATTTGGCTCCTTCTGAAAAACTTTGTTTTCTCATGTCTTTCACCAACTTGAAAAACAGGAAGAGGTTCTCAATTCATACTACTCTTGTTTTTCAGCTATTAGTCGGATTGTTTCAGCTATATTCTATTAAAGATTTTCCGGGAGTGTCCCAATTTTTTTCAATAACGTTAGACTTACCGTTTTTCAGAAAATTTGAAAATCATTTCGCCAGTGAATGTAATTACAATTATTTAAATTCTGGGATGTATTAAGATTAAAAAAGACTATTCTTTATAAAAAGATTTAGATATCCTGAAATCTAATCAATTGAGTACGAGGTATGTCAAAAATGTGAATTTTGCTGAAAAGTCAAGGTCCTTTATTTTTATCATTATCGAAAATTGTTATGAAAATAAGGTACATTAGAAATAAAAACTGCAGAAAGGATTCAATGATTTATTATTCAAAATTTATCCTTTATCTTCCAGACTACTGACCTAAAATTCAGACAAAAGATTATAGGGTTTCATTGGTGAAATAAACCCAAAATCCTAATCTTAATTTCGGAGGCCAAATTAGAAAATTAAATAAATATTTTTATAAAAATCAAGCTAATCATGTAGCAGATAAAATAAAAAGGTTCTGTGTAAGAAATAAAAGTGTATATAAATTAAAAGAATATAGGAAAATCCACTCATACCTCCTTGTCTGGAACTGTAAAAAATATATATACTTTGATTTACCTACATTGTATCAATTCTCAAAGGTGGTACGGAACCTTTAGCATGCGAGTCCAATTCGCACTTGATCGGTTCAGCACCGACTTCAAAATAAGCATATAGTTGTTGCAGAAGTTACCCAAAATCAATAGCAAAATAGTTTTACATTTTACCTAAAAATTTAAATAGACTAATATCTTGTGTTTATAAAGTTAAATCAGTAAATCGACTGTTTTGAATTTGAACCAACTTTTGTGAAGCTTAAATTAAAGCAGCGTACTGTGTTTATATCTCATTTTTAATATTTCCGATTCATTATTAGTTAAGATGCGATAAAGATACGCAATACGAAGTATCACCAATTAATTAATCGAAAGAAAGTAAAGTCTAAAGGAATTGGATGAGAACTAACGCAAGTGAGACATACCTGAAATATTACTTAACATATGAGCCTGGCCAAGAGATGATAATGTGCCCTATACCTACATTTTTAATATCGAAAAGTTCCTAGTTCCTAGTTTTTCAAACGTTTCTGACCATTTTTGCATTTTCACAGAACATACTTTATTGCCTTGTTCATCTAAAGGTTCATTCAGGGCAAATAAAAACTTTTCTCCTTCGAATTTTTTTTTTATTGGCTTGTTCTTCGAATAGTTTTGTTTCACGTTGGTCATCCTCTTGCCACCTCGGTTCTCTTGTTTCAATGGGCGTATTAATTGATCTGGTTTAATCGAATCGGATTCACTTTCTTTTGAAATAACTAAAATTCATTACTTGTTCCATCAGTCTGCAATTCTGATCAACATTACTAATAAAATTTGCAATTACATTGTATGTCGTTTTTCTAGATGGTCGGTGTTTAATTCATGTACCTGTGTTTTTATATGTTTCTCTAATTTATCTGTTTTATTTCATTTGATTTTGTATTTGATGAGTCCTTGATTTTTCTCCTATACTGCGCAATTTTTCATTCCTATTTCAATTTTATTTAGCGAGTATAGGAATACTTGATTATCCACTAACTTCTCAACTTAATCAGTGCTATCTAATCAATTAATTAAAAAAAACAAAAACCGACTTCAAAAAAAGTAACTTAACTAAAAAGCACGAAATAATTTTTATTGTAACAATTGAATACTTTTTCTGAACTCGGTGCCAAGTTGAACAGCGAAATTGCGAAGTACAATTTATATATGTACCTCCCAAAATTATTTTCACTTGGCACCGACTTCAGAAAAACTATTTCATTGTTTTAAATGTATTTATTTTACAATTTTTAGTGAGTTAATGGCTTATTTGGATGCACTTTTCAATTCTAATATTAATCTGAAGCTGGTGGGCAACTTATAAATGTACTTCCCAAATTATTTTCACTTTAGCTAGGCACCGACTTCAGAAAAGGTATTTAAATGTTGCAGTAAAAAATTATTTCTTAGTTTTTTTTAATTTATTTATTTTTCAATTTGTAGTGATGTAATGGCTTATTTGAATACTGTTTTCAAATCTAATATTGGTCTGAAGCTGGTAAACAATGTAACTCGTTTCTTGACGTTTCCTTAGACTTCCAAGCAACATTTATTATTTTGACCAACCTCGTTTATTGTTGAATAGAACAGAGTAACTTGTTTTCTAATTAATGTATATGTTTTAAGAATATGTTGCATATGATTTCAACTTAGGTGGATGGACTAAATTGTAGAAGATATGAGTATAATCATTTTTTAGGTCTGTTAATTATATTGAACATACATTTAACAGTCTGGTCTGCTCGGATTCTTATAATAAATCATTATACAGTTTTAAGTGATATAGCATAATAGGACACCATTTTCAATTGTAATAAACTTTATTTGATCACAATTTGAGTTATTATTATTAAAAAAAAGGAGTTCACTTTTAAACAAAATGTTTATTCTTTGTCAAACCTGGTATACAATTTGAAAAAGTGACAGGAATATTTATTATGCAATTTTACTGTTTGTTTGTTTGTTTCTGTTTGATAACAATTTTAGATATTATCAAAAATAAAGGTTATTTACTTTTAAGCAAAATTCATATTTGCTGACAAACCTCGAATACAGTTAACAAAACATGTAGTGATTACAGTAAACGTCTTTTTTTATAAAGAATTACTTTTTCTAAAATAATAATCATAAGAACGTTTTCCGTTTCAATCCAACTTATGAAGTCACACTGTATGTAGAGACCAACTGAGAACCCCTATCTCGATGTTCCTTAACTGACATTTATTTTGATTTAGTACCAATCTATTTCCAATTTAATGCATTTTTTAGTGACACAGCAAAAATGGACGCAGTTTTCGATTCTAATAAACTTTCTTTGATTACAATTCGAGATATTACAAAAAAATAATTTTTTAAATATATTTTTTGAAACTGACATTTATTTTAATTGGTTATTCCGAACAGAAACATATCCATATCTATATATAAATAGGTTAGGTACCATTTTCTCCTCTGTCTCTCAACCGTTTTGTTTATTTTTGTGTTGTTTAGTAGCAATTGGCGACCTTCGGTGCAGAATGCTAGAATTTATTTATAATATTGGTTCATGCTTTAAATAAAATATAATAAAAAACATTATTTACGTCCATACTGTCAATGCCAAACAGATAACAGTAACAGTGTCACCAGATTGCTTGGAGAGAAAATCGTATGATCGTATTGAAACAGAACTCAGGAAAATTTATATTACATAATAATGGCCCTTCATTGAGCTCTCGCAAGTTTGCAACTTTCATTGCTTTGTAAATATGGTTTGTCAACTAAAATAAGAATTATGTTGCAATTGATTAATTTATTTCTGATAATATTTTATTAATTTTAATGTAATACTTTCAATTTAAAGATTCTTTTAATTTTTACCGTATTCACCGTATAAATTTCACATAATTTGAATAAACTGAACTCATGACTATCTTTGATGTGGCGCCTTTATTTGAATTTTGACATTTCAGTTTGGTGAAAGATTATTATAGCACGATGGTAACCATAAGTTGTAAATTCAATGTGTAAAGTTCAAGATTTCATCTCATTCACTGCGAAAAGTTTTTAACAAATGTAAGTATTACTTATTTATCCTTAATTAACAGCGAGGGCTCATATTTATTTATATTTTCCATACAAAACAAAACAAAACAGAAATAGTCATTGCTTACCATGTGTTTCATTTAAGTTAATGGAATTATATTGAATCTTAAGATTTTGGTTGAAGTTTTATTAACATGTGCTTATGTTTTGCAGTTATTTGGATTGTAATAGTAGATATAACACTTTCATACTAACTTTTGAGTTGGTTGATTTCATTTTCCGCTTACGAGCTCAAATCGTTAACTGTGAAATGCCAGAATGAAGGTTTTTATTTTGTTTTATTTCTTAGGTTAAGACTATTGAAAGTTTTCAGCCGCAAATCAAAAAAATATATTTGAGAAATGCAGGTATTAACTAATGTTTTAAATGTTACATTTAACATTAATTTATTATTTAATATAATGTTTATATTTTTAAAGGGATTTATTTTTTCATGTTAAAAATTATAACTACATATTTGAATACATTTAAAGACCTACCTACTCTTTCAATTACTTTTAGGTAAGGAATCAGTTAGTTACTGTTTTGTGTTCCCGTATTTTATCTAGTAAACAATTTAGTTTGTAGACGCGATATGTAAGACCGACATCTAGGATTTTCGGGAAAAAAAAACAATGACACCTTGAAGAGACTAAAAAATTTAGTTATTATTGCATGGTTCCATTCCTTCCAAATCACGGTTTTATTACAAGACTTTTACCTAAAATAAACATGACATTTTAACTTTGAGTATTTAAAATATAAAGAAATTCAATGCATTTACTGATTTGTTATGGTATGTTATGTACATACGTCTATTCTACAAAGAAATATATTTTTATTGAACATATTTTTCCTTCGAAAACGGTCAAACTATTGAGTAATTATATATGGAAGAAGCGTTACCTCCTGTTAAATCATGTGAAGACCATCTTTGATAGTTCAGCATCAAGCGTTGTTTATTGTTCAGTTGTAAAATAGACAATGTACTAGATCAGTATTGATTTTTCAGACAAGTAGCAGAAACTTTCGTTTTAATTATTCTGTTATTTTTTGTTCTGAATTTAATTATTTTATTACTACGTTATTTTCACAATGTTCCGAAGGTGTGGTGTAACATATTGACAATCAGTGGAAAACAGAAAATATTTATTAAAGATTGTAATTTTTATGAACTCGATTAAAACTGCAAATGAGGAAAACTTTTAGGTTACAAAGTGCAATCCCATCAGAAACTGGGGGGTCAAGAATTTTTCAAAATTATTGAATAATTATTATATATTGTTTTATTTCAATAGATTTGTCAATATGACATGAACGATTTGGGGGGGGGATTGCATGACGTATTCTTCTCGCCGTTTCTCCTCCACTTTATTTCTGATAGACATATACTTTTGATAACGAACCTCAATAATGTTCACAATTTTATAAAATAGTATCGAATTTCGACCACTGGGCGACCACTAGTTTTTATAATACCAGCACTTCCACTAAAGCTTACTATATGAGAAATTCAATGCAAGAATTTTTGTCGATTTTCTAAAAAACGAAACAAGCTATGTCCTTGAAAAAAAATGGAACCACTTCTGGATTTTCCGGGACAGGATCGAGTATAAATGGTCGAATTTCCTTGAACAGTTTTCGAGTAATCGCTGAACAAACATAAACAAACATAAATACAGACGAATTGAGAACCTCACGACTGTATGAGCTAAACTAACTATGAAATGTACGACCATTTATAATTCACATCGATTTTTCTCATAGTTCTTCGTAGTTCTCGATAGGCATTCCACTGTTGTTCGAGTGCTCGATGCTCGCACGTTTTTGCTGAATAGAAGGTTGTCGATCGTGTTGATTTTACTCCATTATTATTTTATGAGTAATTTAGGTATCTCCAGCGGCGGCGAATATAAATTTTATAATACTGCCCCCCTTTAATTCTGATCATCCGGATCAGAAACATCTTCTCCATGGTAGGGAGCGAATCGATTCAAATGGACCGCCTTCAACTTAGCTCTTGGGTTTCAACGAATACGGTAGACTACGTCATTGATCCTCTTGACCACCTCGTATGGACCATCCCAGGAGGATGTAAGCTTTGAAGATTTACCCTTACTCCTCTGGACGTTGTGCAGTCAGACCTTGTCCCTCTCTTGGAATCCGACTGAACTGGCCCTGAGGTCATATCGTGTCTTCATCCGGTTGCTGGTGGCAAACATCTGCGTTCGGGCTAGTTCGTGTATTGCCAGCATGTTATGTCGGAATCAGTCGGCATCATCGTTGATTTCTTGGGACGGTTCTTGAGGGGAGCCAAAGGCAAGATCGCAGGGTAATCTCAGGTCTTTTCCGAATAGGACCCTGGCTAGAGTCAGACCTCTACTACTATGTACGGCTGAGCGATAGGCCCTCTGGAAGAGAGGAATATGCTCGTCCCAATAACGCTGGTTATTGCTGACGAACTTGGATAGGTGTTGTTCCAAGGTCCTGTTGAATCTGTCCACCTTTTCGTCTGAATGTGGATGCAATGGTGTTGTTCTCGTTTTCCTGATTCCCAACATCGTACAGACCTTCTGGAATACATTCGATTCGAAGTTACGCCCCTTGTCTGAATGTAGTTTCAACGGGACACCAAACCTGCTGAATAGCTCTTGATTAGGTATCGCATAAGCTGCAGGCCATTTGCTGAAGTAATCCATTGCGACCAAAATGTATTTGTTCCCCCCCTCCCCTCAGACTCGGGAAATGGACCGGCGACATCAATGGCAATCCTCTCAAATGGGACGCCTACATTGTATTGCTGCATAATGCCCTTCGTCCGGGTCTTCGGGTCCTTACTGGGTGCACAGGTATCACATTTCCGGCACTAAGCTCTGACGTCTTCGAAATAATTGACCCAGTTACTACTGTTGGCTAATTTTATCCAATGTTTTATTCATGCCCAAATGATCTTCGGTAATCCCATCATGTACTTCGGTTAGTATGTTTTTCTTTGGGACCACCAGTTAGGACTTGGTTTCTCGGCCGTCAGTGCTTTCCCAAATTCTCCTTAGCATTCCATTCTCTATTCTTATAAAGTCTCATTGTGCCCTATAACGATTTCTGGAAGCTCGAGTATCTAGCTTCCGCGTCCCATTGTGACCTGCGTGCCCCTCTCTTTCGGTCCCTTAAGTGCACTCGTGGGCTGAACCCCCAAATTTAATAAGCTTGTAATAAGGTTAAAAATCAACACAGAATGTTTAATAAATATCATTTCAATACCAACGAATGTACAAAAAACAATTTAAGCCCTAATCCAAACTTGAATAAAGACTTATATTCGCTTGAAAGAGTATAACTAATATAGCTTCCATGAGGTACGATATAGCACACTTAGCACGTGAGATAGAAGATAGTTAATGCAAACTATATGGAGTAATGGGCTGATTCTCGTACGCCGCACGGAGACACCGAGCTGTGCTTATATTGACCGGACGTATCCGAACGTTTCAAAAATTCAAATTTTTGTTTACGTGATTTAATTAGTGGTTGCTTTGTTTTTGTCCTGGTAACCTATTAAAGAATATTTAATATACAAAGTGTGTGTGTGTTTACATAACTGTGAAAATGAGTATCAACTGTAACATTAACTATATTAAATACAATAAAAATCGTTTCAAAACAAATTAGAGATAAAATTGGCTGGTCCACCTAGGCCATATCTTAATAGAAAACAAGAGTGCAAAATGAAAAAGAAACTATTTACAGGAAGATTTAATAAAAGTGAAATTTATAATAAAAAAAAATGGTTGAAGGAGGTGATCGTATCAATAACTTATTTTGATTTCCTTGCATTATTTATGGTGGAGAATCAATTTGGACGGAAACTAGAGTGAAGGATTAAAACGTTTCTTAGAAATACGATGTCTCATGATTGGCTAAATACTCTTTGTGTGCTTAGTATTGACAAAAATATATTCTATCAATGCCAGACTTTTAAAAAGGTAATTGAACATTTCGCTTTCGAAGAAAGTCGACGAATATTTTAATTAATAAAAAATAAATGCAGTATTAGCAAAGCTATGGTTTGTTTTGTTGCATCTTTGAATCAAAATATTTGACCAGTAAAGTGCACCACCAGTTTCCTAACCCACCAGCCGCTACAGCTTCTTAGTGACAGATTTGGTTCTATATCTGGATCAGCCATTTGGTACTGGATGCACTGTTTCGTTGTCCACTCTTCATTGGTCTGTACTCGGACCTTCTCGCTGTTCCGTCTTCAGACAATGTCCGCATTCTACCCTGGAGGATCTTCTTGACAGGGCATCGGAATTATTATGCAGCCAACCAGCACGGTGTTCAATCTTTAAATCGTATTGCTGTAATTTCTCCATCCACCTGGCCACTTGTCTTTCTGGTGTCTTCCATGTGCAGCAGCCATTTAAGGGCGGCATGATCTGTTCGGATTAGGAAATGACGACCATAGAGGTATTTGTGGAAATAATCTACAGCCCGTATTAGTACAAGAAGTTCTTTTCTGGTGACACAATAATTTTTTTCCGGTTTCGAGAATCCACGGGTGTAGTCCTCGATCAGCCTCTCTTCACCATCTTGCATCTGGGATAGGACGGTTTCAGGTTCGCATTCTTAATTCTGAAGAATAATTCGCTCAGGTTCTTCAGATGGTCGTCGAATGTATGATCCATGACCAGAATGTCGTCGAGTTATACTAAGCATGTTTTCCATGTCAACCCGCTCAATACATACTCCATTAACATGGGCATTTCGTAACCCAAAGGGTGTAACAGTAAACTGAAACAGTCCTTTACTGGTGGAGACTGCTGTCTTCTCTCTATCGTTTTCATGTAGTCCAACCTGCCAATATCCACTCTTTGGGACTGTGGAGAACCAAAGGGAGCCTGGTAGTGTGGTCAGAGTGTCATCAATTCGGGGGGAGTGGATAGCTGTTTTTTTTTTTCGTAACATTGTTTAATTTTCTATAATCCACGCAAAATCGGGTAGTATCATCCTTTTTTTAATTAACACAACGGGAGCAGACCATGGGCTGATGGACGGCTCAATAACTCCATTTTGTAACATGTACTCGATGTTTTCCTTGACACTCTGTTGTTGCCCCAATGGTAGTCGACTAGGTGGTATTATGATGGGTTGAGCATTCCCGGTAGCTATTCAGTGCTGGACGATGTCTGTACGACCGGTGGTTCCATCTTGACTGTTAAAAATTTGCCAGTGATTTGCGATAAATTGCTTGGCTTTCTTCTGTTCCTCTGGTGTAATGTGTGTCAAATGCTCAACAAACTGTTATAGAAACTCTTTCCTGGGCCCTGTCTCCTTCACCGATATCTGGTACACTTCTTCACAATTGATGATGGTCTCTTCTGGCTCGAAACAAGCTATCTCTTGAACATTGGCAATTCTGATGTCATTGTTGGCCATATTCAGGACTCTAATTGGTATGTCTCGTCTGGTTTTAACTATAGCCCGTCCAATTAAGTAGTTATGAGCTGAATGTACGGGCTCCACCATTCCAACGCAACTTCCAGGATTGCTTTCTAGCTGCCCATGAATAATCTGTTCCGTTCGACCGGGAATTCTGGCTGGGGATTTTGCTAAAGTTTGTATGGAGATCGCTGAGCTGTTGACGGGCCGTGTCAATACAAATTCCTCATTTGGGAACCGAAGAACATCATATCTAGGGTCGAACATAAATCCATGCTGGCTGATTAGGTCCATACCCAGTATAAAATCATCCTCAATATCCGCTACCAGGACCCTATGCCGGATTATGTTGTCCCCTATCTCTAGCACGACATCTACTGTATTAATATGGACTCGCCGGTAACTGTTCTGAGCTGAATGTTGCCGTTAACTGACCGGATTTTCGATGACCTCAAAACCCTGGACTTGGCAATCGACACCGCGGCGCTGGGGTCGATGATGGTGGTAACTGCTCGGTCATTGATGGTGCCCCTGATGACGGTTCGTGGACATGTGGTTGTTTTGTTGGTTCCCCTTAGTCAGTGATCGTTCCGGTAGCCTTACTCCTCAGTCACGTTGAAAGTATCCTATCCGTCCACACCGGTAACATGCTCCTCTGTGGTCAGTTCTTTGTGATCGTTCTAGTAGTTTATTTATTCCGGACAACACTGCCTGGAGGGATAGTCCTGGTTCTTCCTGGCTAAAGGAAACTACTCGCACCCTCGGTTTGTGTATGTTCATGACTGCCTCTACTTCCAAACCCCGAAGTAAAGTTTCATTCCTTTTCTGGATGGCCCTAAGTCTTTCTTTGTACTTCAACATCTCTGATGCCATTTATGAAACTCTGTGTGGCCAATTGGTCTTTAGTTTGCTCTAGCAGGTCTGAGTAGGACAAGTGTACTAAACTTCTAATCTCTGCTTCGACTTCTTGAAGGCTTTCTCCGAATTTTTGCACCTGGTATAGCTGGATTGATTGTCTATCTTTTGTCTAAGACGGCGATGATCTTGTCGAAATTACTTTGTTCGTCGTTTGGAAGGCTTTGGAGGAGCTCTAATGCCGGACCTCTTAAAGAAATTACCAAAGAGGTAGAACTCTCTTGGTTATCCCATCCATTAGCTGTAGCAAAGGCTTCAAATTGCCGTTCATACATGGGCCAAGATGAAATGCCATCAAATGTGGGTGGTTTGCTAACGGAACCTTAGGTACTCATAGTGTTCTGGTATTTTTCTCACTGTAAGTCCTGTTGTATTTTTTAAATTTCTGTTTCTACTTTGTCTTCAATAGAACTGATTTTATCTTAAACTGTGTTTTGAATTGAACTAATTTCAAATTTCACCTGGCTCTGGATGGAATCTACTTTGATTTCAAAAGTCTCCACATCATATTTTGTTGTTTATCTCTTTTATGTCTGATTGCAATATCTGCATTCTTTCATTAACTGTTTCATTAATTGCATTAATTGTTCAAATTGCTGTTGTCTCTTTAATTTAGTTTGGTCTTGTTTTTCTTCCAATTTCTAAAATAACCCCACAATTAAATTTATAATGCTTTTGCCTGTTTGTATTTTAAGGCATACGAGATATTTTTAGATCTCTATAGAAAAAGTAACAAGGACAGTTAAGAGAACAAGACAGAGAATACCACATGTGATAAGCAAAAACTCTGAAATTTACATCTTCCTCGGTTTTGAAGCACACAAAGAAAACTCGGCAAACTTTTAGCAAGAGTTGCACGGAGATCAGGCTATACGACTTACGTTTTGCAATTGATAGCTTATTGTTTAAGAACATAATTTATGTTCAATCTCAAAAGTTTTCATTAATAGCTACCAGAAAATGTATTTCTTACTGATCCCAGACACCCTCAACGCCTTGTCAACTATGCCTATTCAGCACTTATATTATTGTTACGAGAATTCATCCGATAGCTGGTGCAATCGGCTATCAACCAATTCGTGGAAGGGACATTATTCCGATAAATTCTGGGAATCCGAAATGTTTGTCTCTCAACAGGCCGACCGCTGCCGTTACTGGGAATTCCTTAAAAGCTTCCAGAACATGAAAGAATTTCCCGATGGTTAGTGGACATACCGGACAATTCGCAGAGAAATATATAAATATGAACAGCTGGCGATAGGAGGCATTCAGTTTTCGGCGGTCGTATTGTACAGTTAAGATAAAATGAAAATAGTAGTTTCTGTGAATATAAATTATGTAAAAGTAGTGGAAATAAATTAATGTGAGTTGGACGGTGTTTTTAAATAAATCCAAGAACTGAACTGAACCCGAGTGTGAAAATAAAACCGTTACAGTGGTGTCAGGTGTGAGGTGTATTTGTGGAACTTTATAAGTGGAAAATAAATAGACTGACAATGTTTAAAAGCGTGAGTTTGGACCAATGAAAGTGACGGACTTAAAAAAATAACTTGAGGAAAGGGATTTAGAAATCAGTGGGATGAAAAGTGAATTAGTTTAACGGCTACGAGATGCTCTAATAAATGAAGGTAACGATCCCGATACCTATTTGTTTGAAGTTTCTGGTAATGGAGATTTGATTATGCTATTAAAAACCCTCGAAGATAAATTGCTGGAAAATTCTATAAACTTGAAAGAGACCTTACAAGATAAATTACAAGAAAATTCTAAGTCTTTAGAGGATAAGCTACAAACAATACAAGAAAATTGGAAAAACCCTAGAAGATAAATTAGTAGACAAATTACAAGAAAATTCTAAAGCCCTAGAAGACCAACTGCTAGAAAATTCTAAAACCCTAGAAGATAAATTAGTATCAAATTACTAGAAAATTCGAAGTCTTTGGAAGATAAGCTGCAGAAATTACACGAAAATGCTCAATCCTTAGAAGAAAGTTTGACAAGCATGGTTCAAGAAAATTCAGAAATGCTAGAAGAGAAAATAGTCCAGAATGAAGTTCGGATGGAAGAGCTAAAGCAGACAATGGTCGAAGAGCTCAACCAGACGACTCTCGAAAACGAAACGCGGATAGAGGAGCTGAAACAGATAATGGAGGGTGAGATCAGCAAAATAAAAGAACAACTAGTCTCGATACAAAGGAAAGAAACTCCACCAAAGGTCGAAAGCAGAAATAGTTCGGAATAGTGGATTCGAAAATTGTACTCGAGGGAACAAGGCACAAAATGAAACCTCCACAATTTGATGGAAAATCGTCATGGACTAACTATCGGCGCCAATTCGAGGCTGCAGCAAAGTTAAACGGATGGTCAGCAGAGGAAAAAGCAATAGCATTAATCCTCACCCTAAGAGGGCATGCTACAGATATTTTGCAAACATTGAATACCTCGGAGCAAGAAGACTACGAACAACTGGTTAAGCACTTAGAGCTGAGGTTTGGGCAGCCACATTTGGAGCACGTCTACCACTCCCAATTGAAAAATCGCCACCAGAAATCAAATGAATCCCTACAAGAGTTCGAAGCTGATATTGCCCGACTGGTTCGCCTTGCCTATCCAGCCACACCGGAAAATGTGATAGAGAGGTTAGAAGTACAAGCGTTTTTGGATGGACTTCGGGGCCACGAAGCCAGACAAGCATTGACCCTAGCTGGACCGACTCAATTAGTAGATGCACTGGCTCGAGCCCTGGAATTCGAGGCTGCGAAAAGTACCTGCAGAGGTCAAGCCAGAGTCCGAATCGTTGACGGAGAATCCAAAGATGGCGGAAACGATGAAGCCTCTGTAAGAAGGATAATAGAAGAAGTCCATACCAAAAAAACACTAGTTAGATGTCGGAAGTGTCGTAAGGTAGCACATGTCCAAAGTCGTTGCAAGGAGAGCAACGGAGTACAGACTTCCTCGTCGGGAAAACTAAAGAAGGTCAATATAAAGGGACCATCGTCGACCTGTAACCAATAAGTCCCAACTACCAACGCATATGTCGTTTCGCTACGCAACCACGTTAACAGTGTCTTTGTAGATGGCCTTATTAATAGAAAGCAATTTACAATGATGCTGGATACTGGTGCGACGAAAACAGTAATAAGGCCGAACAGTGTCACTTACTAGACTCACAGAGGGGAAGGTGCAGTACCAGTGGGACGAGGAATGCCAACGATCATTCGAGACACTGAAAAGAATATTGACGAGTGCCCCCGTCTTAAGTTATCCTTTGCCAGATGGGAACTTCGTTTTGGATATCGACGCAAGCAATGTCGGAATTAGTGCGGTGCTTTCACAGATCCAAGACGGTCAGGAGAAAGTCATCGGCTATTTCAGCAAGACCTTGAGTAAGCCTGAACGGAATGACTGCGTTACTTGCAGCGAACTCTTGGCTGTGGTAAAGGGGGTAGAACATTTCTACAAGTACTTCTATGGTAAAAGATTGCTCCTGAGGACTGATTATGCAGCACTGAAGTGGCTCCTGCAGTTTAAAAACCTCGAAGGACAAGTGGCCAGGTGGATTGAGCGGTTACAATAATTCTACTTCCAGACTGAACATCGAGCTGGAACAAGCCATAAGAATGCTGATGCCCTATCGAAGAGACCATGCCCTGATGGTTGTAAATATTGTCAGCGAGCAAAAGAAAAAGGGGCCGCCATCGATGACTATTGGCAATCTGCGGAGATCCAAAAAAGACCAGAAATTAGATCCAGATTTGAAAGAGGTTATCCGGTGGAAGGAAGAAGACCCCAACCCTACGTGGCAAGAGATTTCCCGATATTCACCAACCATAAAGTCGTACTGGGCTCAGTGGAACTCTCTCATCTTGGAGAATGGACTTCTAAAGCGCGTTCTTGAAACCCCAGAGGAAGGCAAGGACAGAAAGCAGATTGTAGTCCCTAAAAATAGGAGACCGGAGGTTTTGTGAGAACTACATGACGGTACAACCGGAGGACATCTGGGAGTGACCAAAACCTTGGGAAAGTTGCAAGAACGCTACTATTGGGTGAAACTGCCAAGTAGACGTTAAGGAGTGGTGCCGGAAATGTACGGTTTGTGCAGCAAGTAATGGGCCTCGGAAGCGACCAAAAGCTCCAATGAAGCAATATAACGTGGGCAGTCCATTCGAAAGAGTAGCCATTGATGTTGCCGATCCATTTCCTGAACCCGACTCTGGAAATAAATACATTGTGGTGGTGATGGACTATTTTAGTAAATGGACCGAAGCGTATGCCTTGCCAAATCAAGAAGCCTTGACCGTTGCTGATGTCATTGTCAAGGAATGGATCAGTCGTTTTGGTGTTCCCTTGGAGTTGAACTCAGACCAAGGTAGAAATTTCGAGTCTACTCTTTTCCAAGATGTCTGCAAACTTCTGAAGATCAATAAAACACGGACGACAGCATTACACCCTCACTCAGATGGGATGGTAGAACGGATGAATAGGACTATTAACTGCCATTTGTCAAAGGTAGTCTCTGACCACCAAAGAGACTGGGACCAGTATCTGCACTTGTTTCTAATGGCATATCGTTCGTCTGTGCACGAGTCCACGGGCCAGACGCCGGCAAGTATTATCATGGGACGATAATTAAGACTACCATGCGATTGGAAGTTTGGATGTCGCCCAGGAGAAGAGATCGCAGGTGAAGACTATGTCAGCCAGCTACGTCAAAAGATGAACGACATCCATGAACGAGTCCGGTTAAATATCGAGAATGCCAGTGCCGGAATGAAAGAAGCCTACGACATCAAAGCCGAGGACGGAGAATTCCAAGTTGATGATCCTGTTTGGCTGTATAACCTGCAACGTCGTCGCGGATATTCCCAAACTACAGAGATCTTGGGAGGGGCCGTACCAAATTGTGAAGAAAATCAACGATGTTGTCTACAGAATAAAGAAGCTACCTCGGGGAAAACCAAAGGTCGTACATTTCAACAGGTTAGCCCCTTATGCCGGAAGTCATGACAGCGAAGTTGACCAAGCCCAAGTCCGCAGCATCCAACCACCCGATGACGAGATGACCTTCGAACAGTTTATGGCACTGTACTCTAATGGGCAGAAAGTGCAGCACGACATAACCCCGAGACCTGTTTGAGGTGCCCATACAATATAACCTGGCCCATTTTGTGCCTCGAGATCTCCGGATGTCCAGAGGAATAGCCAAGGTGTTTGCCAAAAAGTATGGTCAGTTCCATTAGCAACGGGAGCAAGATCCAGTGGTAGGGAAGGTCCTTCATCTCGAAGATAAACAACCAGTAGGAACCAGAGACATTTTTTATTTGGTAACGAAAACATTCTCGAAGGACTAGCCAACATACAGCGATCTTTGTAAGACTCTGGTAGAATTGAGGAATGTGATGATGGAGAAAACTCTGATGAAATTGGTGGTCCCAAAGATAGCCTGAAGGTTGGATGGACTGAATTGGAGGGTGGTGAGAAGTATGATGGAAACAATCTTTCGATTCAGTGGCATCAACATCCTGGTATGCTGTCTCAATATTCGCAGCCCAGATTCGAATACCGTTGACTGTTACTTCCACCAAACTTCCCATTGTCGAAATGGAGAGTCCTGCAAATATCGTCACACCAGGAAGGATTCTAGGACATTCCGGGACGAAATGGTCTTAAGGAGGGGGCAATGTTACGAGAATTCATCCGACAGCTGGTGCAATCGGCCATCAACCAATTCGTGGAAGGGAAATTATTCCGATAAATTCTGGGAATCCGAAATGTTTGTCTCTCAACAGGCCGACCGCTGCCGTTACTGGGAATTCCTTTAAAGCTTCCAGAACATGAAAGAATTTCCCGATGGTTCGTGGACATACCAGACAATTCGCAGAGGAATATATAAATATGAACAGCTGGCGATAGGAGGCATTCAGTTTTCGGCAGTCGTATTGTACAGTTAAGTTAAAATGTAAATAGTACTTTCTGTGAATATAAATTATGTAAAAGTAGTGGAAATAAATTAGTGTGAGTTGGACGGTGTTTTTAAATAAATCCAAGAACTGAACTGAACCCGAGTGTGAAAATAAAAACATTACCTTATATATGGTAAAATTTCTCTTGTTCGTTATTCTTCATTATTACTCTATCTATAGTTAGTTTATTTTGATATTTTTCATTTACATTTTTAATATTAAAATACTTGTACAAGTTAATAGTATATTTGTTAATAACTCAAATTTAAAAAGTGTTATATAATATTATCAGAAAAATTAACGATACACACAAGAAAAGAACTCAACAACTTAATGAACGTAGGCACAAGCAATATCAATTATAACAACTGAAGAATTAAGATAAGCACCGAAACGAAGAAAGGAGAAGATATGTTGACAAAAATATGCAAGTCTTTCAAAACATGTCAAAGGCTAAAAGCGCAATGATCTGTAATTTTCCGTATATCAAAGTGTTCAAGGAAATATAGATCAATATTTCTTCTATAACACCTCCTCAAATTATTCACTAATCACAACTGATGAGACTAGCTTTAGAAGAGATTAGGCATCTACAGCACTGCGAACAGGTATTGGTATCGATAAAACTTACTGATTGAAGAAATATTGAGGAACACTTTCGAAATAAAACCAGAATTTCTCGAGCATTCAACTGATAAGATAAGATGACAAGAAAATTACAGAGATTTGTAAGCTTGTGTTCGTAATGATGTTGGATTGATAGTAATATATTATCCAGCCTAGTTTAGTTTTCTAGATAGTAAATCCTAAATTTGTAAAAACTTTAATTCTTATAATAGTCAATTAAATATTTATAGAACTTCAAAATTGAATGCTCTCTTCGAGGTGTCATTCCTTTGAACGCAAGACAATATATATATATATATATATATATATATATATATATATATATGTATATTGGTTCTGGTTAGGGAATTTTCATCAGTGGCGCTTCCCATAATTGAATGCCCTCTTGAACACTTCTTTATGTATTTGATACATTTCGTTAAATTTGAAGACGCGAGATGTAAGACCGACATCTAGGATTTTCGAGAGAATTAGCACACAGAGGTTCCGAATCTGGAGCCGTTCCGTGTAATTGCTATTCTCTCCTTAACTCCTAGGACAAAATGTCACGATAAAATTTTCAGGTTAAAATTGGCTGCTCCAAAATTGCAACGGAATTAGTGTGTAACAAATTTAAACAGTTTCTTTGAAAAGTGAAAACTAAAAACATGGATTTATGAATTAATTGTTATTTTAATCTATAAAGCATAAGATGGTAGTGATGCATCAACTGACTCGTGGGATTGGCATGTAAATAGGATTCATTATTGTTCCTGATTGATCGAACAATGAAGTTATTTCCGATGTTTACTTTCAATCGCGTTTACAGTTTGGTATATTTACATTAGTGCAGTAATTGTTAACAGTACATCATTCGGACCCATTTTGTAACAATTACAATAAAAGACAGCTTTACTTTTGATTGAACATTGACTTGATAAACCTACTCTAATAATATATTTGTAACATATGGCAACATTAAATTAAATCAGAGATATATATTAGACCGATTGCCTGATAAAACAGTACACAAAAATCTTTTAGTGAAAATTTGTTTTATTTAATATCATGAATTTATCTGATAGTGGTTATCAACAAATTAATTTATTTAATGAAAGTTCTATTGGGTATAAACAACTAATTAGTTAACGGCAAAACGTGAAAAAATCAATGCTTTTAGATCCCCTTTCTAATAATTTTCAGATAACTCATAGCTTAGATTATTATTTGTGTACGATTTTGAAATGACTGACTACTAGAGGTATAGGTAAAAAGCCATTCGGCATTGATGAAATGAGTTTTTAGTAAATTTTAATAGCTTGATTGGTATTAAGCACATATTTTATTGTTATTTCTGATTTTGTTGCTCTACTTGTTATTAAACAAATACTCGCAGTACTTCCTGCAACAAATTCTTAAATAACAGTAGCCATTGAATGGAGCCAACTGATCAAGAACCAGATTTGTTGCTATTTCTAAAATCATCTACTTATTGATTCGTACCTTCTAATTAGTAAGTTTGAAACAATAAACATAATATTTTTTAAATATGTTAACAAATGCTACAGACTACTTCAACAAAAATGGTAGGCAGATAACATATTTTGTCTATATATTTCGTACTTCGGTTGTATGCACACGTTATAACAAAATAAAAGGTTTTACAATAATAATATATATAATAACAAAAATACAAAGCACATGTTCAAACGAATCAAAGGTTTCCCGTACATTAATACAAACACACACGTTAAAACGGGTAAAAGTTTTTACAAGAAATGTTTTCGGTACAAAAAAAAACGCATATGGAATACAAATACACATTTGGAATTTTTTGGGCACTCAAGAAAATGAACGGTGTTCTTCGTCCTCCGTACACTCTTCGAGTTGTTGAAACCTTGGAAATGATGCTGATATGTTCGAAGCATCATCATCATCTCAACCATCGTCGTCGTTAAAAAAAATTTCGACTCTGGCGACCTTGTTATATGTTTGTCTGTCGTGACCCCATTCTTGAGGATCTTTGAAAAATCCCAGCCAGGTTTGCACCTGCAAATACGTCCGGAAAATGAGCTGCCGGACAGCCCTTTTCATTGGTGGGAGTAATGCAAAGTGATTTGACTTGATTGACTTCGAGAAGCGATGGAATCGCAAAATATTAATTGCTTTTTCCTGCTTATTACCGCCATATAGGGCAATGAGGAATTGCTATCCCGCGCAAGTTGCGACCTCCGGATTGACCGTTTCTTATTTAAATAATTTCACCGATGAACGATTCCTCTCGAGAGTATTAATAAATTTCGACTGTCCAATGTTATAAAAAACGATGTCGTATCGCAACCGCTCAAAAGCGTGAATGAAAAGATTGTTCTCAAGAACTGACTTATATTTCCATTTGTTGATTTGCGAAAAAATATATTCTTTTGTCCTGTACGACTCCGGTGATTAAAACCAATAGATCGATCGTAATTTTTGTCCAAAAAATAAAAAAAACAAATTGTAGGCCTGAATACGCTCTACAAGTTTCATCTCGGCGATTTTTACATATCACCAGAAAGAAGATACTAGCAAAAAGTAAATGTCATTTTCAAAATATTTGATATTTGTGTAATAAATTCCATGTATGTAATCCATAACTTGCTACTTTATTCATTTATATTATACAACATTAATTCTTTGAACAACCTACCATTTTTATTATGTGTAGATACAACCGAGTGAGCGGCTCTCTCTGTGCTGAGCGCGGACTCAATAAATTTGCAGCCCGCTAGAGTTCTTAATTTTTTACCAAAAAAATAAATAACAAACGAAAAGTCTGAATACGCTCTACAAGTTGCATCTCGGCGGTTTTTTCGCTATTTATAACCAGCAAAAAGATAATAGCAAAAAACAAATTCCATGTTCTAAATTTTTTACTTTTTCAATCGATATCGATAGATAACAATGTATGATACGCGAAAAATGTATAACACTTAAAAATGCTACAAAAAAGTATTCTACCAAAATTTTGGTATCTCGTCGGAATTATTGTCAAAAAACCAATTTTACCTCTTTTTTCAAGATGGCTGAAAACCCACATAGGAAATCTTGGTCGACAATTTCAGCTTAAGGTTGTCTAGACACCCCCACGTCATATAGTTATTGTAAAGAGTTGCATATTGCATAGACCTCTATTGCTGACTTTTCCGGAATAGTCTTCTATGCATAGATAACGTGCTATAAACCACGACAGAACGACGTCATATTGTCTGCAATACCTTAGTTTTATTCTATCTATTTTTTAAGAATATTCCCTAATAAATTGCTCACTTACCGCTACAAAAAATCTCCTTATAATCACTTACCGGCATTACTGAATGTTAATCAGTGGAGGTTGATTATGAAGGGCTCTTTTCGGTTACACTTGAATCTTATGCTTGTTTTTTTTTATTTGTAAGGTCGGTCAGGCAATACCCATTAATTTCAAATCTCTAGAAAACCTCAATATAATGAGATATATCACCATATGAAAACTCAAAAAACAACTTTTGTAATGCTCTAATACTGTTCCTTCTCCTGTTATCTTCAGTTATCTATTTCTCAATGGAAATTGGTCCAGAGCATACATCAACAATTTTAGACCAGATAGCATAAAAAAAACATTGTTACTGGTATCGTTGTCTTGTAAAATAAGAAAACTCGTCTCTGCAGTAGCTCTAGGTTATGTAAGTAACGACTAACCCAGTACTGATGATCTAATCGCCACGCCTCTGCATTTGACACCAGGTAACGTAACAAAGACCATCTTAACTTTTTGGCTATAAATTATATGTTTTACCATCTGAGGAACAACACTCTTTTCTATAATTTTATTCACTCTTATTCTGTGAACCATATTCCTACCATATCATTTTCAGCTCACATTTACTATACAAAGTGACTATTACTGTGACTATTACTTTTTCATTTCATTGTATGTAAATGAAATCATTGTTTGTAGTACATTTGTAATATAACCGCTTTTACACCAAAATGGCTATTAATATTATTGTCGTGGCATTTTTTGACCGTTACTCTGGATTTGAAATTGTAGTTTTAGTAGATAGCATTGCTTTTAATGTAACACTTAGTACAACAATTGCAATGTCTCCATGACCACGCTCCAGCTGTTCCAGAGTATTTAAGTCAAAAACGAGTGTTCCTCGCTTTTTTGTTCATGAAAAAGGTATTATTATTTTCGCTTGTGTACAGTACATAAAACTGCAAATTGGACTCAGTTCATTGTAGAGAAATGGACTGTAAGACACGGGTTGGCGAAGAAACAATGCCTTGACTAGATGCAGTAACTGAGGATATTTCGCGACTACCAACTCAGTCATTCTCTTGAAAATTCAACATTAAATTAAAATTAACCACCTTCAATTACCTACATAACACATGTAAACTTCTATGCAGGTCTATTACAGGTTTCTAAGAAGCACTTTATGTTTGCGAAATAATGATGTTAATTAGAAGTTTTACAATATAAAACAAATTTTAAATCAATATTATGGAGAGTTGCCGAATCATTAAAATAGTTCCCGAAAGTATTCTTAATGCACTCGAAAAAGATTTATTTCTAATAGTTTTAAATACTTCTCTGACCAACACACTAAATATTTAACTCAATTTAAAAATAGATGACGTTCATTCATATGTTTCTAATTAAGTTCTACAAAACTACCGTATTAAGGTTTAAATAAGTCTAATTCAGTTCCAGGTACTGTCAACTATAGCTAAAGCATTATAAGTACATATGTATATTCTTCGTTTATCTGTTTTCGGCAATTCTGCCTGTTCTTTTATTGTGTGATCTCTGTATATTATATTACCACTCGATCACACCTTTTCTAACTGCAACTCTTGCAATTCTTACTACTCTATTTTGTGTAATTTTGTGTTATTTAATTGTTCCACTCTAATTTACTTTCCAATAAGTCAGTCAAAATCGACTTTGAACCGTTTGGTATTTTCTTTCAATATACAGCTTTTTTAACCGACTTCCAAAAAGGACTTTTCTGCGACGTGCAACTTGCAGTTTTGCAGAAAATCGCCGAAAATTCCATAATTGTTATTAAAAATTTCATCGAAATGACATAACGGACATTTACTCATAAATATTTTAATTCCAACGTAATAGTGCGGGAATTTTAGGCACTGGAAGTTTTAATTGCGAATTTGAAAATTTTCTATGTACATCTCAAGCATATAGGTAGTAAAGCATAGTATTTTCGGCTCCGTAAATCAATGAGTACCAAGCTCGTTTTGTTTGTATACCAGGCAAATACCTATTTAAATGAAAATTTTTCCATTTTGCGAAGACGGTGCTTTTGGTTGTCACATTCTCCCGGCCTAATAGAAAATTCAGTGACAACACATTCTAAACTACTATTTGGTGCGTTATACACAGGATGTTTAGTTATAGCAAACAAAATCACAAAGTAAAGTGATAGAAGTTGCATTTATATGATTATTGAAATATAGGTAAGGCCGTTTAGCCGTATACACAGGATGGTTGGAATATAAGGTGGATTGGGTTTGGTGGTATAAAAATATGTGAAATTAAAATTATATAGGGTGATTAAACTGTTACATGATATGGACGTAAACAAATCATATACAGGATGGTTGAAATATATGCTGAAGTTGAATTATATTTATACAGTGTTATAAAAACATTATTTATTTTATAGCCCATAAGACGTTGCATAAAGTGTGGAGAGGAATTAATGTTACACAGGACGATAATATAAAATGTTAAAAATGAAATAATTTATGGGGTAGTCCACAAGGAGTTATATAGTATGGTTGATATATAGGACGGATTTGACTCCGTAAATATGGGATGGATTCTACTCCGTCCTATAGTTTACAGAAGGCAGCAAACAAATTTATGCTTTTCCGTGGGAAGTCGTATGTACAGGATGGTTGGTACATAGGGTGGAGTGGAATTTGTATATAGTTATACAGAATTGTCAAAGTTGAAAATAGGTTACGTGGCGTGGTCCATAAGGCATAAATATATTTTGGGCTTATTAAGTCAACGCGTACTAGTACATTTTGTTCGTAAACATTTACCAGTCAATTTAAATGAAAATGTATCAATGTGTAATGTCGAGGCTTTCGATGTCACCTGGTTCTGTCTATTAAGGTTATACATGCAAAATAAAAAATAAAGAATGAAAACTAAAAAGTTGAAAATAAAACATTTAAAAAAAATATATAACCGACTTCCACCTACAACTAAAAAGCTAAAAATAATTATAATCTCTATCAAATAAATAAGACATTCAGTGTTGTTAGGTACCTACCCAGGAAGTAAAAAATGTAAACATTAAAAGGTGCTCATTCTGTACAAATTAATTACCTACCAATCTAGTATATTTTTGAAGTCGGTGCCAAGCAACAATCAAGTTGGATGAAGTAGTAGATAAGTACGCAATGAAAGATTTTAGATATGCTTGGCACCGACTTCAAAAATATACTAGATTGGTAGGTAATTAAATTGTACCGAATGAGCACATTTTAATGTTTACATTTTTTACTTCCTGGGTAGGTACCTAACAACACTGAATGTGTTATTTATTTGTTAGAGTTGTATTTTATTATAATTATTTTTAGTTTTTAGTTATAGGTGGAAGTTGGTTATATTTAAAAAAAAAATGTTTTATTAATTCAATTGTGGTGTTATTCCCAAGAAAACTTAAATATAATGTATAACTATAGTTTTGCTTCACTCTTATTTCAACTACCTTGTATACACAAATACTTATGTGCCACCCAATACAATATTCTTAGAACCACCCTCTATAACTAATTCAACTCCAACTTATATTTCAACCATCCTATGTATACAACTACTTATTTACAACCTAATATTTCATGCACACACGCACTCACCTTCAATCGTATACCATATAGAAGAGTTCGCGGACAACAAATTTTCGTTTCGATAAACTAACGGAATATTTTTTGCCATTTCACGCAACTAAAAGCACCCTTACTTAAACTTACTTCAAATGAATTAAAATGAAAACTATTTCAAACACTCTGAACGATATACTTTCATGTCATATCTTGACATTTAAACTAGATATCTATGATGAAAATTTGACATCTACCATGATGTTTACAGTTTTTTTGCATATAGTTTTACGTTGTAGAAAAATATACGGAATCAAGCTGGAACATATCTTTGCAGAATACAATTCATAATATTCAAATTTCTTGAGCGGTTTTAGAGAATACAGTGAAGATTCGTTGAAATTCACTGAAATCTAGTCCCTTATTTACTTTTCCTTCTATTTTTTTGGAAAACCATAAATAGAGCTTGGTCATGTAAGACAGATAAAAAAAGTAGCTGTCAATGCTGTAAGTGATATATATATATATATATATATATATATATATATATATATATATATATATATATATATATATATATCTTGATTCAGAAAGCCAACAAGTTCCTGCCAATACAAAATGGTTTCAGCAAGATGGAGCACCGCCCCATTACGAAATCAATGAATGAACCAAATTGTTCCAAATCGGTGGATTGGGAGGCGCGGATCGATAGCATGGCCAGCACGATCTCCTGATTTGACGGCATTGGATTAGATTTTATGAGGATATATTAAAAGTACTGTATACAAAACTAAACCCCTCACTTAGATGAGCTAAAAACACTAATCACTCTTGCGATTAGATCAGTCACGCCTGAGTTGAATAACGTTAGAAGACATTTCTATACCAGATTAGCATGTTGCCAAGTCGTTAGCAGCGAGTATCCTGGACATTTCCTATATTGACATTAATGTTTCTTTTTTTTGTTTTTTTTTATATTATTAAGAAAAAATCAGTATTAGGTTTTTTGTGTAATATAGCGAATTTGTAAAGTTAAGTAAAATAATCTCCTTTTTTTATTGAGGTGTTATTCTTTTGTACAAAAGAATGACACCTGCAACAGCTTTTGGTGAAATATAACAATTTTGGTGTTTTTTTCATCTTGTATGTATATCTCTACGTCAACCGGTATTACAACCACTCTGCATATGCTGCTTATTATATTTCAATTATCCTATCTGTGCAACTGATTATGAGCTACGCTATTTCATCATTTTTCCCCATATTTTTTGAACCAGCCTTCATTTGAATCTTTTTCTAACATTGGAACACCCTGTAAAATTACTCTTGATTTATCAGTTGATTTTTTTTAATCGAAACAGGTTACATTTTTATATTCCAAATTTTGAATGAAAGCTAAGCTAATGCAAGTATCTAATATTTGGTGCGTTCGGCGAAACCAATAGTATAATTATGTGTTATCCAACATCTTAGAAGATTTTTCGCTTTATCTACTGATTCTGTCAATGTAGGGAGATAAAATGTATACCAGATTTTAAGTCAAACTATAGGCTTTGCAACAAGAAAAGATTGAGCAAACTCAGTTCAGTAGTGATGCCCCATAAATAAACAAACAAACAAACTGATCAACAACAGTTTTATAATAATATTTAGATTACTATAATACTTATTTAAGTTTCATTTGCACATAGCATAAATATAAATAATTAAAAATAGATTTATATATCACATCTCGTGAATTTTTAGTACCTTTTGATAATGGATCAATTTGGTTTTCTAAAATATTAGTAAATTGTTATTAGATATTAGATTGCTGAGAAATTCATGACTAAAAGAATGTACATACTTAAGTCGTGAGGTTAGGAAATCAAATGTTTCAATTAGCTTTAGAATCTATAAATAGTGTACTTATGTAAAACTTTTCATTTGGATTCTTCTGTAAATGCGCAAACTTACAAATACATATAATTTGGTCACTTTACTTGCTGTAGTCATCGTTTTTGTAAAAAAGTAACGTCGATTATTTTAGTAATATTTATACTTCACTACACGAATGTACACAATTGGGTTACTGTCGACAGCTGTCAAATTTCGAAAATTAGATTAAGGCTTAAGCTACGTGTTCATAGTAGGAGCCATGGCACTTTGATTTTATTAATAATGTATCTTTAAAATGACTTATTTCAAAAAACATAAACATTCTTAATATATTCTGCACAGAAGGACTGAGCACTTAGGGACAGAGGAGAAAATGGTATCGAACGATTTTGTCTTTGCCTATTTATATATAGATAATATAATGTGAATTATTTTACTGATATAGTGCTTTAAATACATTTAGACCAAGATTTTCTCAGGGTGGCAAAATTTAAAATGTAACATGCCTACACATTCATATAAGAAAACCAAGTTATCTTAAAACACAGAACAGAAATTTACCCACCATCAGCCATTCTGCCTAAAACATGTCACAAAAAATTTCTTATTTGGGTAAAGAATGACCGGAAAGAATCTTGTTTGAAAACATTTCTTTTAGAGGAATGGCAAAGTAATTGGTGTTTGCCAAGATGCCCACAGATGAGTATACAGACAGCCCTTGTTGAAGATAGGAATAAAATCCTACCAGAAAAGCACAATCGCATCTTGTCTAGAACATTAAGATAGAATGATAAATGATCGCCAAGACTAGACAACCTTAAGCAATAGCCATTTTTCACACAGGATTTCCCTTGATCTCTCTTAAACTCACTTCCATATGGGAAACTTATCTGTTATTGTATATAATTAATAAAATTTGATCTGACACAAGCGTTATTCCCACAGAATAAACGAAAATATAATTACTTTCTTGTTACCGCAAAGTTGGTCGTTACAACTTAGTTGCTCTTATGTCATTAAATGTTTTTATGCATTCCAGTTCGCTTTAATTTATTACAATAAAGGAACAAATATTTACTTTCTTCTTATCTATACACATATATTATTATAATTTTCTGTTAGTTTGATCGAGTGGAAACACAGGACTAAGTTTGTAGTCATAGTATTTATACTTAAAATATTGTATATAATATTTAATCCCACTTACCACCATACAGTGAGAGATCAGACCGTGATTTTCATACATTTCGGTTTTCAAAGGGCGAATGAGATGTCGAATAATGTTGAGAATATACTGACAAAGTGAAATAAGTTATGATAATAATGATTTACTTAGAAACATTATAGTGACACAGGGTGGTTTAATAAATATCAGGGTGGTTGCAATATCTTGTGAAGTGGAATAACACTGGTTCAGAAAAAATGACAAATAAGTTATATTGGGTGTAAAATACACAGCAGCATATTGTAACGTTTTTATTTTCTATTCAGTTCTTGGATTTATTTAAAAACACAACACAGTCCAACTCACTCTACTTTATTTCCACTACTTTAACACAATTTATATTTACAAAACTATTTACAATTTATCTTAAATTAACAATACAGTATTTATATATTTCTCTCGGAATTATTCTGGCAAGTCAACGAACCATCGGGAAACTTCTTTCATGTGTTCTGGAAGCTTCAAGGGAATTCTCAGTAACGGCAGCGGTCGGCATGTTGAGAGACAAAACATTTCGGATTCCCAGAAGTATCGGAAGAATGTCCCTTCCCACAAATTGGATGATGGCCGATTGCACCAGCTATCAGATGAATTTTCGTAACATTGCCCCCTCTTTAAGACCATTTCGTCCTTGAATGTCCCAGAATCCTTCCTGGTGTGACGATATTTGCAGGACTCTCCATTTCGACAACAGGAAGTTTGGTGAAAGTAACAGTCCTCGAATCTGGGCTGCGAATATTGAGACAGCCTAGAAGGATGTCGACGCCACTGAATCGAAAGATTATTTCCATCATACTTCTCACCAACCTTCAATTCAGTCCATCCAGGCCGCAGGCAATCTTTGGGACCATCAATTTCATCAGGTTCTTCTCCATCATCACATTCCTCAATTCTACCAGAGTCTTCCTAAGATCGCTGTATATTAGCTTGCCCTGTTTTCGTTACCAAATAAAAGATGTCTCTGGTAGCCACTGGTTGTTTATCTTAGAGATGAAGAAGGACCTTCCCTACAACAGGATATTGCTCCCTTAGCTTCTGGAACTTACCGTACTTTTTGGCAAACAACTTAACTATTCCTCTGGACTTCCAGAGATCTCGAGCCATACAATGAGTATTCTATGGGCACCTCAAACTGTTCATCTCGTCATCGGGTGGTTGGATGCTGAGGACTTGGGCTTGGTCAACCTCGCCGTCATGACTTCCGGCATAAGGGGCTAACCTGTTGAAATGTACCACCTTTGGTTTTCCTTGAAGTAGCTTCCTTATTCTGTAGACAACATCGTTGATTTTCTTTACAATTTGGTGCGGCCCATCCCAAGATCTCTGTAGTTTGGGCGAATATCTACGACGACGTTGCGGGTTATACAACCAAACAAGATCATCAACTTGGAATTTCCCGCCCTCGGCTCTGATGTCATAGGCTTCCTTCATTCGGGCACTGGCATTCTCGATATTTAATCGGACTCGTTGGTGGATGTCGTTCATCTTCTGCCGTAACTGGCTGACATAGCTTTCACCTGCGGTTTCTTCTCCTGGGGAACATCCAAACTTCAAATCGCATGGTAGTCGTAATACTCGCCCCATAATAATGCATGCTGGGGTCCTGACCCGTGGACTCGTGCAGAGACGAACGATATGCCATTAGAAACACGTGAAGATATTGGTCCCAGTCTCTTTAGTGGTCAGAGACTACCTTTGACAAATGGCGGTTAATGGTTCTACTCATCCGTTCTACCATTCAATCGTCCGTGTTTTATTGATCTTCAGAAGCTTGCAAACCTCTTGGAAAAGGGTAGATTCAAAATTTATACCTTGGTCTGAGTGCTCCAAGGGAACACCGAAACGACTGATCCATTCCTTGATAAGGACATCAGCAACGGTCAAGGCTTCTTGATTCGGCAAGGCATAAGCTTGTGCTCATTTACTGAAATAGTCCATGTACTTATTTCCGGAGTCAGATTCTGGAAATCGTCCGGCAACATCAATGACTACTCTTTGAAATGAACTGCCCACATTATATTGCCTAATAGGGGCTTTGCTCGCTTCTGCAGCCCATCACTTGCTGTACAAACTGTAAATTTCCGGCACCAATCCTTCACTGCTTGGCAGTTTACCCAATAGAAGCGTTCTCTCAGCTTCCCCAGGGTTTTCGTTACTCCCAGATGTCCTCCAGTTGTACCATCTGTAGCTCTCGCAAAACCTCTGGGCTCCTATTTCTGGGGACTACAATCTGTTTTCTGTCCTTGTCCACCTCTGGAGTTTCCAGCACGCTCTTCAGAAGTCCATTTTCCAGGATGAGGGAGTTCCCCTGAGCCCAGTACATTTTATGGTTGGTGAGTATCGGGAAATCTCCTGTCACGTAGGTTTGCGGTCTTCTTCCTTCCACCGGATAACCTCTTTTAGCTCTGGATCTAATATTTGGTCTTTCTGGATCTCCTCAGGTTGCCACTGGTCATCGACGGCGGTAGCTCTACAGAGAACAGCCCCTTTTTCTTCAGCTCGCTGACAATGTTTACAATCATCAGGGTATGGTCTCCTCGATAAGGCATCAGTATTCATCCCCTTTACCACAGCCAAGAACTCCCTGCGAGTAACGCAGTAATTCCGTTCAGGCTTACTCAAGGTCTTGCTGAAATATCCGATGACTCTCTCCTGGCCCTCCTGGATCTGCGAAAGCACAGCACCAATTCCGATATTGCTTGGGTCGGTATTCAATACGAAGTTTCCATCTGGCAAAGGATAACTTAAAATGTGGGCAATCGTCAAAGCTCTTTTCAATGGCTCGAATAATTGCTGACATTTCTCGTCCCCCTGGTACTGCACCTTCCCCTCTGTGAGTCTAATAAGTGGCTTGACGATGTTGGCAAATCATAACCCCAGGAGACTTCTTAACTGGTGGATATCTTTATGTATCGGCCATTCCTGGACAGCTTTGATTTTGTTTATCAACAGCTACTCCTTCTGCGGAAACCACATGTCTAAAACTTTAGTCCGGAACTTCGAAGTCGCCGAAACACCTCCTCCAGGTTCCTCACGTTATCTTCAAATGATCTTCCAACGACGATAATGTCGTCAAGATACACTAGGCATGTTTTCCAAGAAAGCCCTTTTAACACTTTTCCATCAATCGTTCAAAAGTTGCTGGAGCATTACCCAACCCAAACGGCATTACCGTGAATTGGTAAAGTCCTGAGCCGATGGTAAAAGCAGTCTTTTTCCGATCTTCCTTAGCTAGTTCCACCTGCCAATAACCGCTCTTGAAGTCCAGGGTGGAAAACATCTTCGATTCAGCCAATGTATCTAAGGTATCGTCTATTCTTGGTAGGGGATAGTAATCTTTCTTCGTTGCGCGATTTAGTTGCAGATAGTCCACTCAAAATGGAGTCGAACCGTCTTTCTTTTTTACCAAGACAACTGGAGAAGCCGAAGGGCTATTGAATGGTTCAATAACATCTTCTTCCTCCATTTCGTGGACTATCCTATCGGCTTCTTCTCTTTTGGCTAGGGGTAGTCTTCTCGCCGACTGTCGAATAGGCTGAGCGTCCCCAGTATTAATTTTATGTTTCACCAGATCAGCTCGTCCTCTTTTGCCGTTCCCTACATCGAAGATATCCTGGTATTTTCTAACGATGTCCCTCAATTTTGCTTTCTGGTTTGGTTTCAGGTTCTTCGATGAATCGGTGATGAGCCTTTACAGTTCCTCAGATATTTACCTGGTGATATTTCTGCATGCTGTGTGCTTCTGACTACAAAGGAAACTGTTGAACAATGGCCCAAAGTTGTTTCTTTCTTTAACGCAACCGAGTAATGATTCAGGTTCATTACCCTTACTGGCATAATCTCCATGGCACGAAACAGAGCCTTCCCCCGTGCAATTCCTCGGCCAACGTTTTCGTCGTTAAGTTCAGGATCAAATGTAAAAACACAATTTTGCATCCTAACACCAAACCTTTATTTTAAACATCAACGCCGTTTCAACAAATCTAAGTTGTCATCATCAAGGAGGAAACCAAAATAAAGGTTTGGTGTTAGTATGAAAAACTGTGTTTTTACATTTGTGACACACCAAATGGAACCTTTGGCATTTCCGTTATTCAGGATCAAACATCATTACTGTTCCAGCTTTTGCGTTCCTATGTAGACAAGCATCTACAAGGATTTCAGCTCTTTCCGGAACATTTACATCATCTGCCAAGATTGCTCGAAGCATTATGTAGTCTTTCCCATGAAGCACCACTTCTTCGTCATTCACTCGCACATTTCCATCTTTAAAGTTTAACTGGAATCCCTTAGAGCTCATGACATCCCTTCCAATGATAACTTGGTCTTCGATGTCAGCCACTAATGCCCGATGTTGGAATGCTGTATTTCCCAAGACCATTTCAACTTTTATTTCACCATGGACTTTCGCTTCTTCTCCTGTCGCTGTTCGCAGTTGCCGTTTTGTTGGTCTTAACATCATCTCTAAAACGATGTTGGGCCTTATAAATGTTTTCGTCGCACCAGTATCCAGCAACATTGCACCTTGCTTCTTATTAATAAGGCCATCTATAAAGACACTGTTAACGTGGTTGCGAAGCGACATATGCGTTGGCAGTTAGAGCTTTTGGCTACAGGTCGACAACGGTCCCTTTACATTGGCCTTCTTTAGTTTCCCCGACTCTGGATATGTCCTACTTTACGACACTTCCGACATCTCATTATTCTTTGTTTTGTAAGGACTCCCTCTACTATCTTCCTTACAGAGGCTTGCTTATTTCCATGAGGATCATGATGACTCTGGCTTGACCTCTGCAGGTATTTTTCGCAGCCTCGAATTCTAGCGCTCGAGCCAGTGTATCCACTAATTGAGTCGGTCGAGCTAGTGTTAAAGCTGGCTTCGTTGTCCCGCAGTCCATCCCATTTTCTTCTAACAATTTGTCTTCTAGAGTTTTCGAATTTTCTTGCAATTTTTCTACTAACTAGAATTTTCTACTAGTTTGTCTTCTAACGTCTCTTTCATGATCTTAGAATTATCTTGTAATGTTTGTGGCTTATCCTCTAAAGTCTTAGAATTTTTAGCAATTTATCCTCTAAAGAATTATCTTGTAAGGTTTCTTTTAAATTTTCCATTTGCTTTAATAGCATACTCATGTCTCCATTAGCAGAAACTTCAAACATATAAGTATCGTTACCTTCATTTATTGGGGCATTTCGTAGCCATTGTATTAATTCACTTTTCTTCCCACTAATTTCTAAATCCCTTTCCTCCAGTTCTTTTTTAAATCAGTCACTTTCAATTGGTCCAAATTCACTGCTTTAAACATCGTTAGTCTATTTATTTTTTACTAGTTTTACAAATACACCGAACACCTGACACCTCTGTATTTTTTTTATTATCACAATAGGGTTCTGTTCAGTTCTTGGATTTATTTAAAAACACAGTCCAACTCACTCTAATTTATTTCCACTACACAACACAAAATTTATATTCACAGAACTATTTACAATTTATCTTAACTGAATGAATCCATCACCAGCTGTCCGTATTTATATATTTCTCTCGGAATTATTATGGCAAGTCAACGAACCATCGGGAAACTTCTTTCATGTGTTCTGGAAGCTTGAAGGGAATTCCCGGTAACGGCAGCGGCCTGTTGAGAGATCAAACATTTCGGATTCCCAGAAGTATCGGAAGAATGTCCCTTCCACGAATTGGATGATGGCCGATTGCACCAGCTCTCGGATGAATTCTCGTAACAATATATACGTTGTATTATAGAGTGAATTAGATTTATACTTCACCTAAAAAATTAAAACAAAATATTGAAAAATAATTATAAATTAGAGAGAGAGCAAGAAAGAGAGAGAGACGACTGAATAAAACAGGGCTGGGTATTTTGGCGGAAAATACACTAATATAGTCAATTTAAAAGGTCATAGTAAATTACCTTTAGACTTGAAAAATTTGAAAAAAAAACTATCCAACACAAATTTAATTAATAATTTTTAATTAATAGAAAACGATCATAGTGTGCTGCACCAAGTGAATTTGGGTTTTCTCTCCTCAGATTTTAGATTTGAAATTGTAAATGGCAACATATTGTAGAAAGGCAATTTCTTAATTACGAGAGAAAGATGTCTACAATACATTAGGGATAATATAATAAACCCCGCAGGGGTAAACTCAGTTACCTGTTCTGATAATCTTAACACTAACCTTAATGATAATATCCGATAACATCTTATTACTAATATCCTACAAATTTGTTGTTTATGAAATAATTATGTGATACTAATATATAGTTTAAACAATTATAACTTTTATATCGATTTCTCCCTTTATAAATTTACTATCCTGCTATTTGAAATTTTAAATATTCGCCAAGATCCATGGTTTTATTTTTTTTACAGTGTTAAATTTTTTAGAGGTTTTGGTAGGCTGCTGAAAACATTAATATCTACCTTTAACATAACTATTTTTACTGCTTATAGTTTTATACCTTTTTTGAATAATAATATCTCTGTTTTTTGTAGAAGTATTGGATTTTATAAATTTATTTTTAAACGTGTTATAATAGTATTTAAGAGACTCAAAAGCAAAAATTTGTTTCAGTTTTAGTGTTTTTTTTTTCAAAAAAAGTTTTTTTTATATATAATTTTCAGGACTTTATTTTGTAAGCTTTGTAATAAAACTTGTTTAGTTGAATAAATTCCTCCCCAAGCTATGTTACCATATGACAACGATGAGGATATTATTCCTAAGAAGTATAGTTTATTTCCGGTATAAACTGCTAAGATTTCAAATGGACCAGCAAAGGCTGTGAAAAAGTCGAACAGTAAAAAGCATTTACAGAGTAACTATGAATTAAATAAAAATGACGAAAGAAAACAAAGTATATAAAAAATTATATTAACACTAAAATTAATAGGAATACAGACATGTATATAAGAAATTAAAAAATGACCAAAGAAAAAGAAACAATCAATTACAAAGTATACACATATAAAATTAAAATAGAAAAATCGGTTACACCAGATATACAGAAAATCTATACTATTATAAAATTGTAAGTTTGTCTGTTTGTTGTTTGTTTGGTTGTTTGTTTGTTTGCTTATTTGTTTGTTTGTTTGTTCGGGCATCACGTAAGAACTATTTAACTGATTTTGCTGAATCTTTTTTGTTGCCAAGTCTATAGTTTGACTTAAAATCTGGTAGACATTTTATCTCGCTAAATTGACAGAAACGGTAGATTGAGCGAAAAAACTACTACCATGTTGGGTAATACCATTACTCAATTGGTTCCACCGCACGCACTAAATATTAGATACTGGCATCAGATTAGCTTTTATTCAAAGTTCGGAATATGCAAATGTAATATGTTTCGATTTAACAAAAATCAACGGATATAACAAACGTAATTTTACAGGGTGTTCTGTATATAGGAATCTTAGAGCGGAGTAGAATTACACCGAGTTAAAAAAAATTAAAAAAAGTTATATTTCGTGTCCTATAAGCATCTGGATATATACAATGTGGTGGAAATAAGAGGGAGTGGAATTAGTTATACGGTCCAAAAAGTTATATTGTGTGGGCCTTAAAATGTTCCATATACCAAGTGGTTGAAAAAGGGTAGAATATACAGTGAATAAAAAATCTTAATAAAATGTGTTAGGTAAGAAGTTAGGATCTTTGAATTATGTTCATAAGATACTATAGTTATGAAATGGGTTAAAGAAATGTTATAAGCAGTTGTTTATACAGGCTGTTTGAAATATAAGATGTAGTGGAATTATAGTTTATGTTGTGGTTAGAAACTTGTTTTATATCCACAAGTAGTTGCGTATATAGGATTGTTGAAATATGTAGCGTAGTATAATTACAGCGATACAGGGAGGTTTAAAAAATATTATAAAGAAATGTTATGAGCTATTCCATTTACCGGATGGTTAAAATATAGGGTGGGGTAGGATTCTAGGAATACAAGGTGGTCCAAAAATGTTATATTTGGTGGCAAATAAGTAGTTGCATATAAAAGCTTTTTGAACTATAGGGTGGTGTACAGTTATAATTATACAGGGTGGGTAAAAATGCTAGAAAAACTTTGTTATATAGCAGTTGCATATATGGACTCCCTGAAATATCGTGTGCAGTAAAGTTATAGTTATACAGTGTCATTCAAACAAGGTTAGAAAAAATTCTAAATGAAGGGTGGTTTAAATGAAGTGTGGAGAGAAATTATACTTTAATATGTCTTGAAAAAATATAAAGGAAAATTGTGAAATAGCGTAGTTCATAATAAGTTGCAAAGGTAGGATAGTTGATATATAGAGTGCCGAATTGTTATGATAATTATTTAAAAATGTTATATTGCATACAAAGTGCTTCAGAAATATGTTGAACAAAATTGTTATATTCGGTGCCCAATAAACAGTCGCGGTTTTGGTAAAATATGTTTGCCATTGATGGATTTATAGTTATACAGGGTGGTACAGAAAATGTTATACTAGGTGGTCGATAAGTAGTTGCAATTACAAGGTGGTTGAAAGAGCGGATGGAGTAGATTTATAGTTAAACAGGTTTATAATATATTTTTTTGTAGGATAGAACATGAGCTGTTGCATATATGCAATATCGGAAACATGGATTGAAGTAAATTATAGTTCATACAGTGTGATTAATGCAATATTAGAAAAAGCTGCATATAAGGTGTGGTTGAAATACAAGGTGGAAACAAATTATACTTTTACGGGTGGATCAAAAATGTAGTAATTATATCATTTATTTCTATTCCCGTGTTTAAAAATTTTTTATTTGGTGGCCCCTAAGCAGATGCACATACAGGGTGGTTGAAATATTTTGTAGAGTAAAATTATGGTTATACAGCGTGGTTCAAAAATAATATGTAATCTTTGACAAATTGGCAGCTGTGTATACAGGATGGTTTTAATGTAGATGGAAGTAGAGTTTTACAAAGCGGTTAAAAAATGAATAAAATTGTTATATAGGGTGGCCAATAAGCAGTTACAGTTTAAATAAAAGTTTGGTGTTAGGGTGCAAAAGTGTGTTTTGATATTTGTGACACACCAAAGGTTCCACAGGCGTTACCATTAGGATGGATCAAAAAAAGTTTAAAAAAATTGTTATATATGGTAGACCACAATCAGTTGCATTCTAATATGGAATATCTGAAATATGGGGAGAAGCAAGATTATAGTTTTAGAGTGTGTTTAACACAATGTTAGAAAAAACTCCATATAAAGGTTGATTAAAATATAGAGTAAGGAGAAATTTTACTTTAAAAGGTGGTTCAAAAAATATCAGAAATAATTGTTATACAGCGTAGACCATAAGCAGTTCCATATAGGGTAGAGAAGAGTGATAGTGAGGTCTTCAAAAAGTTACATTGGGTGACAAATAGACAGCAGCATATACAGGATGGTTGCAATATAGGGTGAAGTAGAGGTACAGTTATTCAAGTTGATTCAAAAAATGTCAAAAGTTAGGGTGAAATATATATGGGATTGGTGGATTTATAGTTAAGTAAGGTGGCTCAAACAAATTAGAAATTTTTTATATAGGATAACCTATATGTTTCATAAGTTATTTCTTTTTGCCAAGTCTTGAACATTCCGTACGCGGGTGAAACCGTGGGTAACGGCTTAATATATAATACCTTGCACCTGGATGAAATATGCAATGAAATGTCCTCTAAAAGTACAAGCGTGCTTTGTTTTTCAGTTCATATGTTGAACTGTTGAATAGATCACACACCTGATAGTCTATTAGCTTTATTACTCATTAAAAATATTGGAGCTTTAAGTAAGATATTAGTTCGAGCTCGTTTGCACTCAAAGGTTCTTATGTGCCTAGATACAACCCTAGGAATGACAATTCCAACCTGAGACAATAGCTCTGGACAGTCGATCATGTTATTCAGTAATTTGTACAAAAACAAATCTGACGCCTGAACTCTGCTACGTCACATTAAACTCCTCTTTGCGGATAAATTCTGCTAATTTTAAGTGTTAAATATTTCAAATAAAATTCTGAATCTATATCCAAAATGTATCGTTCATATATAGGATTCCAGATTATAGAAATATATTCTAATTTTGTTCTATCTAAGCAGTTGAATAGGGATATTAAAACTGTAAGATTAAAATATTTGCAGTTTCATGATGAATCCATATTCTCTAAAGGCTGATTTTATTTTGAGGTTAATATGGAGCTGAAATGTAAGTTTATGATCAAAGTAAACACCGAGGTCTTTTATGGAGTCAACTATTTCAAGAATGGTATCGCTTATACTGTACGAAAACATGCATTCATTCTGCGGCTGAATGTTAAGACCTTACACTTGAACTGTTTAAAAAAGTTTATTATTTATACACCATTATTGCAACAAACTGATTTCATCTTGTAGTGCAACACAGTCATTACAGTTTGAGATTGTAGTATATAATTTAAGATCATCTGCAAACAATAATCATATTTTAACGTGCTAGTCAGGTGGTTGATGTAAATTAAAAACAACAGAGCACCGAGATTCGGCCCTTGAGGAACTCCACTTGTGGCTAGAGATTTATCCGAATAGAAACCGTTGAGGTAAAAGTATTGAGTTCTATTATTCAAATTCTATTATTCAAATAAATTTTAAGTAATTTTTAGGAACACCAAGAGATGCCATTTTAAGAACGAGTCTCTTGTGACTGATTTAATCAAATGCTTTGGAGTGTAATTCAAAACTAATAATAAAGTGCGCTAATTGCACCTACGCCAATCTAAAATACAATAGCCAATACCAAGTTGATCATATGGCGTGTGACGTATTAGCATGCGAAATCCTTAAAAAAAGGATTAATAAAACTATTTCACAAACCGACTATACGGTAAAAAAAACATTACCAAGATATTTGGGTGTAGCAAGACCATCTACTGATAAATCCAGTGACCAATGAAATCATCAAGTTGCAAAGGCAGCTCTATCTAAGGAACAGCATGACAAGAAGAACAAGGCAACAACATCGCGGACTTCACCAGGTTATAACAGACTTTCAGTTACATTAACAAACAAGTAATTAAAAATTTGTCTATTAAACTTAACTTTGTCTTAGAATTTCGGTAATTAATAATTGTATGGATCAAAGTTTTGAAATATTAGATAATATAAATGACTCTATAGAACGCGAAAAAGCCTTTTCTAATTCTTTGGAGTTGGAAAAGTACCTTTCTGTTTGTAAGGATACTATCCTCTTTGTAAATATCAGAAGTCTTAGCGCCAATTTTTCTAAATTAATACTCTTGGTTGAAAATTTATCGGTAAAGAAGTAATTATATGTGCCGAGTCCTGGATCTTGGAACATTATAAATATTTTAGTTTGAAAGGCTACAACATTTATTTTAATCGTAGTACAATTAATAGAGCTGATAGAGTAATTGTTTATATTAAAGACGACATTTCCAATGAAACAAAAATAATTAATTATGGAAATTTAAAAATCATTAATTCTAGCGTAAAATTAGAAAATGACACCAAACTTGAAATCTCGTCTTTATATAGATGTCATGATCTACCTAACACTGAATTTTTATATAATGTAAATACATTCTTACAAGATAAAAAGAACATTAAAAATCACCTAGCTATTGATGATTTTAATATCGATCTCTTAGAAACTGACAACATCAATCAGGAACACCTTCATAATTTCATGGAAAAGGGTTTTGTTCCTGGGTTTTGCTGTATTACTAGACCATCTAACAATGCTAAAGGAGGAACATGCATTGATAACATCTTTATAAAATCGAATTCAATTTCCGCTAAAACCTTTAAGTTAACAGTACCCTTTACAGATCATTATCCATTGTTTATATCCTTATATAAATTTAAACAATCCAATCACAATGAATATTTCCCCACAATTAATTACTGTAAACTAATTAAAGTAGCCAGGGAGCAAGACTGAAATGAGATTCTGTCAATGGACGATCCAAACTTAGCAACGGACAAACTAACTGAAACTATTACTAAGTGCAAAAACCTAGCAACAGTAAAACACAAAAGTAACGGTAAGAAATGCAAAATGGTTCCTAGAAAGAAATGGATAACTACTGGTATCATGACTTCCTGTCAAACTAAGGAAATTCTTTACAATATATGGAAATCTGATCGAAATAATGAGCAAGCCAAAACCGAGTACAAAGATTACGTCAAAAGCCTAGACAAAATTATAAACAAAGCAAAATTAAATTATGAATCTGATCAGATTAGACGAAATAGTAACAATTCTAGGAAGCTATGGGACATAATAAATACCAAAATAGGCAAAAAAGCCAGAAAACGGAACAACATGGATTATATTTTCAATGAAAACGGAATTAAAATTGATGACCGTAGTGAAGTTGCCAATACTATGAATAAATGTTTCAGCAATATAGGTAAGGATTTAAGTGAAAGAATTCATCAACCGCCAAACTCTAGATTTAAACTACCACCATATAACTATAAAACAATGTACCTACATCCAACTAACATAACTGAAATAAACAAAGAAATTAAACATTTGAAATTTAAAAATGGTGGGATAAATGAAATTCATGCGAAAGTAATCAAAAGTCTCTCCTACTTCATTGTAGAACCGTTACGATATATAATTAATATAAGCATTTCACAATCTACATGGCCCAATGTATTAAAAAATGCTGAAAGAATCCCTATATATAAGAGTGGCGATAAACATTTAACAGCAAACTACAGACAGATCTTTGATTTCTAATATTGCTAAAATATTTGAAAAAATTATTTACAACCGAATTATGAACTTTTTGAGCAATTGCAAAATCTGATGTCCTTGATGTGGTCACAAATCTGATTCTAAAATAGATGGATAATAGTTTACCAATAGCTACAACTTTTGTTGACCTAGCAAAAGCTTTTGATACAGTTAATCACAAAATTCTACTTGA
This sequence comes from Octodonta nipae, assembly GCA_034190945.1. NCBI lineage: Eukaryota > Metazoa > Arthropoda > Insecta > Coleoptera > Chrysomelidae > Octodonta > Octodonta nipae. Next base: position 156,041,162 of record CM067216.1, read on the forward strand.
AAAACTAAGCAGCTATGGAATCAGAGGTATTGCGAATAAATTGTTAGTGAGCTATCTCAGCAACAGTGAGTGAATTTATGCCCGTAACTACCGGTGTTCCTCAGGGAACAATACTTGGACCACTGTTGTTTATATTGTATGTGAATGACCTTTTAGAAGATATGAGTGATAACACAATCTTTTCTTACGCTGATGATGCTGTGATAATAACTTATGACAAAACTTGGCAAGGTGTAGAATCAAAAATGAATCACTGCCTTAATCAAATATCGGAATGGCTACCCTTAAATAAATTATCCCTGAATATGGATAAAACAGTTTATATGCTTTTCGGGAATAGATGCGGCAGTTTACCACATTCTATTGACGTTCATATAAACGGAAACAACGTACGTAAGGTAAATCAGTGCAACTATTTAGGTGTCATTTTTGATCCCCATCTAAAATGGGACAAACATATTGAATACATTATAAAAAAAAAACAAATATTTGGTTTTTATTTTTTATAAAATATCCAGATATATGGACACTCTGTTCCATAGTATAATCAATTATGGCAATATAGCATCTCGAGGAGCCTATAACAATAATCTTAACCTGCTGCAACGGTTACAAAATAGAATATTAAAAATTGTTAACAAGAATAAATATATTTCTAACAAAAACCCAATGAATTTGGATCAAATTTTCTCGCTACAATCTCTATTATATCACTATAGAGATTTAAGTAATAGATACATTACATCCAATTCCAAAACCAGATGTAAAAGTATACAGTTGCCGAAGATGAAAAAGAGAAGCAGCGAGAAAAGAAGTCTTGTCATGGCTATTAAATTGTTTAATAAACTTCCTAATGAGTTCAAAACACTTAGAGAACACCAGAGAAAAAAAGAATTAAAACAATGGATTCTGAACAACGTTTCATGATTTTAATGATTTTCCTTTCAGTAAATATCAAACAAGAGTATTAAGAGTATAAGAATAATATCAATATAAGTAAATATAAATATAATATAACTATAATCTATACTATTATAAAATTGTATAAATATGAAACAAGAGAAGTCTATATACTTATTTTATTTTTATATAATTTTGGATTGATTTTGTTAGCATTTGTTAGTTTACGCTTTTAGTTTAGAGAATACTAATTAGCAGTTATATACCAATCTATTTGTTTATTTGTTTTTTTTTGTATTTGTTTTGAATTAGCATTTATTACTGGTTTTCAATTAAATAAATAAAATAAATAAATAAATAAAAAGTCAATGTAAATAACATCTGTTTGACCCCCGCTATATGGACTTTCACAAAGATGTTGCCCAAGGACTGCCAGATTACTAACTGTTGAACGAGAGTTCATGAAACCATGTTGATATGTAGATATATAGTTTTCTGCAGAATTATATAGACGATTGTAGCGAATGCTTTCTAAAATTTTGGAAGAATTAGTCAAGATAAAAATTGGTCTATAGTTATTCATAAGAGCACGATAACCTGACTTATAAATAGGGCAGATTTTGACTATCTTCCAAGAGGGAGGAGAAGCTGAACTTGAAAGAATTAAATTGAAGATGTAACACAATCTCGTAATAAAGTATAAGAAATTGAAATAATAACAAGGGAATTCTCTATGATTTACCTCGAAACTGGACATATGATATACTCGTCTACGAACCTCCAAGGTTTCATTATTTACTGTGCTGTGATTACAAGTTTGGCCAAACAGAAGAGGTAACCTTAAAATTTTATCGTGACTTTCTAACTTAGGACTTGTGGGAGAACAGCAATTACAGAGAACGGCTCCAGGTTCGGAACCTCTGTGTGCTAGTTTCCTAGATGTCAGTCAGTTACATCTCGCGTCTACAAATTAATGCTTGACTGACGATCCACTTTTTTTATCTTGAGGAAGGAGATCCATTGATTTTGTCTGTTTTGTCATTTAGGTCGGCCCTGATTTAACTGAAATGGGTTTTTAATACATATCAGTCCTTAGAACTCCATGTATACTAGTTCGATTTCTCTGACTTATTATTGGGCTGTAAACAAATATTAGTTGAACGGAGTATCTCTAAGTGAATGGGAAATACTAAAGATTGTATTGATTCATTTATCATGGGTGAGGAATCATATTCCACTAATTCTTCCAGTTCTTCCAGTATTCCTTGGTAATACAACAGTTTGCCTGATTCAGAGTATCTCGCCAACTATACATTTCTGAGATGTCCATAAAAAGACTTTTTCCAGATATATTTAACTGCCCTTTGTGAAAATTTCATAAACTTCAAATAATTTTGATAGAAATGACAAATGAGAAACCAATGAAAGTGAGTAAAAAAGTTTTTAGCATTATCTCGAAAATTTTAAGCTTTGAGACAAAAATGCCCTAGTACAAAACTGTATGCTTTTCATTTGTCCACAACGATTTTGGCTAGGACATATACTTTGGTCAGAAACTGTGAAGAAATATATCCACTCCTATTTGCCACCCCAGTTCATCCCAAGTACTTTGGTGTAGTTTATTTGGTGCTACTTATGAGTTATATCATTCAAGTAGAAGATTTCAACAATCACAATGCTGCTAATAATTTTCATTACTTTTGCTGTCTAGAGAGCTAACAGCACTGACCTATAATATTAAGCCTTGGTTTCATTATTTGAAACAGTTTTAGATAAATAAGTTTTCGTTGGTGCTACCATAGAAGGGAACTCCTTTATTATCAATACGGGGTAAAATTGTTTTATCTAAATATCTGTTCACGCCAATAATACCAGAGATTTTTGGGTAGCTGGACGTACTGGTACTGATTGTTGTCAATGAGTCCTAGTTCATCATAATTTAGTGTTTGAAACCTCTATATAAAGTATTTCTACCACTCTTTAAATTTTTTTTTATTTGCATACCCAAACTTTTTAAATATTTTGTCTAAGTTTAGTTCTGTTTGGAAAGTTGTTACTGTCTTTTTAATTTCAGGTATCATACCTCAACTCGATGAATTTTAAACTATTGGCTACAGTTTATAATAAAAACAGTTTTCCGGAATTTATTATAGTAGTTGTGTTATCGAATAATTCCAGGACTGTTACTGCTAGATCTTCGTACTCATAACAAGATGTAATAATAATGGCTAAACTATATATAATTCCATTTTTATTTCTTAATTTTAAGGGTATCATGTCCATTCGCTAAGTTGCAACTTTCAATTGTGTTACAAAGTTTCTACAAGAACATCTTTAATGTCTTTTAAACCTGATGTGCACTACAGCTTTCATTTTAGCGCGCTGACACAACTGTTAAATTTCGTTCATTTAGTATATCTGTAAGTTTATTAAATATGCAGGATGGCTTTCTAGATATGAGATAGGCCGAATCTAAAAAAGTTGGATGTTGGCCTTTTACATATAATTTATAGTCACACAGTTGTCAATAATGCGTGAAGTCCACTCATACCCTGTCAAATTTAACTAATTTACAAATCTAATTATAAATTGTAGGTATCTGTGAAATAGATACAGCAATCGCTTAAATTCTTTATATTCTACAGTGATGAACGGGTAGTATTCTTTTGTAAACATGTGTACCAATTTTCAGTCTGTTTTTCTTGTTCCGTTGTGAATAAAAGCGTTTGTAAAAAGTTTGCTATATTTTGATTTTAATTTTTGATCTTTCTTTTGAGGAAAATTTTGGTAACAGCTTTTGGGTCGAAGTTTGTAGACTAAATTCTTCTTGTCCCGAGAAATAAGGGTGTTTGAGTGCAACTCCTGCTTGCACTGGTTTTTAATTGTACTTGTTTATTTATTATTAATAATGAACTTTAAGTTAAAAATAAAGTAAGGAAAAGAATCAAAAACAATGTAAGCTAGCCTATATTTCTGGTTTAGTTATATGTTTGATCACTTGTTCACGGTAAAAGTATTAAAAAAGGGTGGAAAATAACTATATTTATAACTTTTGTCGACTACGAACCTTTGAAAAAGCCTTTGACTGTGTAGTACTGTGGGAAATCAAGAAATAAATAGATAATGCTCTATCGACGACTGTTATTACATGAAAACTTAGAACCGATGCCAGCCAATAGATAAACCAGTCAAGAAGATACTATATCTCCCAAGCTCTTCACTTTTTAATTGCAAGGAATATGCAGACAACTTGATTGGCGGGGGAGCCGTAGAAACCTAAACAGAGAGCGTCTAAGCTACTTGGGGTTACCTGATGACCAGGCTTGCCAGATAGGGGATTTTTCCTCTATTTTGGGGAAAAGTTATATTTTTGGGGTAAATTTGCGGATCAATATATTGTGGGGAAATTTTTGGCTAAAATAAAAAATCTTGGGGAATTCACAGTTTTTGCTGTAGAGTTAGTGAAGTGGACTGAAAGAACCTCGGCGTTCATATGTATTCATAGTAATTCATTGGAGTAATTTTTATGATTCACATGAATTTAAACGTTGAGAGACTTAAAAAAAATAGTTTATCTAATTAAAGATATAAAATTAAAAAAAAATAATTGTAAAGCAAAGAATTTACCAACATAGACATTAAAATTAATTTAATTTCTTATTATAAGCATATTATAAAAAAAAAATTTCTTTAAAAAAAGGGTGCCCTCTAACGACACCATGCGCCAGGCCGAGTCATCACCCACGTTGACTTCTTTCCTTTTCACCCCAATGGTGTTTTTACTGATATAAAATTTGCATTCTCTTATTCTCATTAATTGACCAATTCGCACCTATTGTTTTATTCTGTACAAATATTGTTTATTCAGGTAGTATTGGAACGATACGTTTTATTTTTCAGGTTTAAGAAACTCTGGACAAACGAGTCGACTTAAGAGAGTCCTGACAAACGAAACGTTGTAAAAAAATCGTTCGCATACACTCGAAGCATTAATGAATTTTTCATTGTAATCTTTGTACTTTGTCTGATTTTTTCCAAATACATGTTCGACTATAAAGTTTAATCTAGTGTTATTTAAACAAATATATACAATATCCAAAAACAGTTTTATAAAAAACTTTATATATACCTAAATCAGGTTAAGTAGGGGTCAAAGACTCATAACATCGTTTTAGATATGATTTTAAGGTGTTACTTTATATTATATTACGTTAAATATTTATTTTTTATTTCATTAAAAATAGTATTATTTTGGGGAAAACTAGAATTCACCTAGGGAAATTTAAAATTTGGCATCTGACAACCCTGTTGATGACGTTATACTAATTGTAGACACTAAAAAATTGTATCAGTCCAATACAATTAATTACCACATCGGGAAAATACATTAAAGATCAATCTAAAAAAACATTGTTGACATAATATAAAGAATGTCTCAGTCGAAATGGGATTTCGCCAGTCATAGATAATAGGTGGAATACAAACATTACACAATGAAGACCTTTGGGTAGCAGGTCGATATCGGGAAACGGCCGCGTACTAGATGGTACACCGACGAAGAGCAGAATGAGAGAACTGAAGCGAATTGAGGGAGGCCAATCAGCCTGGGAAGAAGAAAAAAGACAACTTCTAATACTTTTTATCCTCCCGATTTATCCTCACGGACAAAGTCGTGGAGAAAACTACTATTCTAGTAAATGTATATTACTTAGTGTGCAACTTTATTCAATTATTTAGGATGACAAAATAGTTTTGTGCACATTGTTTATAATCATACATACTCACAAATGCCATGATTGAATTCTGCCTAGAAAATATTTAGCATCTCGAATGAGTCTTTTACCGGCCCTATTAACGCCACAGATTTTTTTAATCCATTTTATATATGAATAAAACCATATAAAATTAATAGATTTGAATTTTTTATATATGTAAATTTAGTGCCTACGCAATTTTCTATACGGTTTATAAAAATATTTCAGAATACATCAAATTACACGGGGTTACTTATAGTGATTTTGAAGCAAAATATTAAATATAATTGCTTAAACATTTGTCAATTTAAAAGTTTTATTGTCCATGTAAATTTATTTCAAATTCGCTTGTTCAGAACTGCAATAACTTCATTCCTTGGACAAGGCAGTAAATCCATTTAGACAAATGAAAGCGAGAATTCCTCACAGAAGATGAATGGTTTTTTGTTTGCGGTAGCTTAATGTGGCATTTCTTTATATATTTTATGCCCGGTTTGCTGGAAAATGAAAATAACATCAATTTGATAAAAGGCAGTTTTCAATTTGCTGTTCTTAGTATTACATGAAATCGAATATGAAGGAAATCTTGTTAAGAACGAAAATATTACATATGACATCGAAAATATTTCACCGCATGCTGGATTATAGAAATACTTAGAGAAAAAAAGAGATTATGTACGCTTCACTCGACTGGTTTCAGAATTAAGAAGATTCCTCTGGTAACTGGGACCTGTAAGGCGCATGTCAAGAATATTATTTCAAAGCGATTTCTTGTCAAGTCAAGTATTGGCAGAGTCAGTTCATTGCAATATTATAGCCAAAGGTAGTATATATGTTTTTGATTTATTGTTAATATCTATATTATATAGGGGTATAGTTTTACTGTTGCATAGATTAAACAGGTATTTTATATAGCAAAATAAATGTATGAATATTATATTACTTGGTACTGTCCTTTAACTGTATATGTATTTTATTGAAAACGTACGAACGTATTTCATGCAAACTAGACTAGAACAGACCATTTTTAACAGAACTAACCCACCCAGGACGACACAAGAACTGATTGTAGCTGTTACATAGGAATGGGAAATTTTGTCTCAAGAGATAATAAATAACTTGACTAAGGGGATGACCAGACGTGTGTATGCTCTTAGGCAAGCCGCAAAATGAGACGCGTATAGCGCGTGTGAGGTGACATGACATGAGTGGCGCGACCAGCACTTGTTACACACGTCGCGTGGTGATCCGCATATAGAGACGAGGTTCATAGCCAATTGCGTCAGAAAATATATGATTCACGAACGAATAAATTTTATATTTGAATTTTGTCTTTATATAATTAGTATATTTTGTATTGTAGCACCCTTTTTGATATCTTACCGCCTCTATTAACGTCTGATCTTACCATTTTTCAAAACAGTTGACAATCTGTTTACACGCGCGACACGAGAAACTGTGTCTCAACTACAGCGCGACGCGACTGACACTAGACGTGTGTCGTGCCTCGCGACTCATTGTTGCCAGTTTGCGCTGTTCCATTCAATACTATACGTTAGAAAAGTTCGCGCTGTGCTGTGTCATGTCACACGCGCTATTCGCGTCTCAATTTGCGCCTAGCCTAAGGCCTAAGGCTAACTTTTGTAACGTATAGTATTGAATGCAACAGCGCAAATTGGCAACAAAGTGCTGCGAGGCACGACTCACGTCTACTGGCTGTCGCGTCGCGCTGTAGTTGAGACACAGTTTCTCGTGTCGCGTGTGTATACAAATTCTCAAGTGTTTTGAAAAATGGTAAGATGAGACGTTAATGGACGCGGTAAGATGTCTAATAGGATACTATGATACAAAAGATACTAATTAAAAAGATATAAAGACAAAAGTGAAATGTCAAATTTATTCGTTCTTAAATCATACAATTTCTGACGCAATTGGCTACGAACTGCGTCTCAATATGCGGATCACCACGCGACGTGTGTGACACGTTCGGGTCGCGCCATTCGTGTCATGTCACCTCACACGCGCTATACGCGTTTCATTTTGCGCCTTGCCTTATGAGAAGCAAAGGTTTCGATACAAAATATTAATTTGCTTTGTTTAGTTATCCTTGAGAATTTAATATGATTTATTAATTTTTACAGAATTGTATAATTTAATTGCTATGCATTTATTATCAATGAACTCAATTTATTTCAAAACATTTTTTATTGTTTTTTTGTTAAGATTGAACAGTGACATTTAATTTTTATATACATTAACGATATATCTTATACATAGGGGGTGCCAAACTTTTTAAAGTCAGTATGCTACCAAACGCCTAATGGCGGGCATTAAGAGTATTTTATTAAGTTATTGAATCCACACTATTATATGTTGTTGTAGAGAACCGCTGTTTTGAGTTATTTGTTCACTTATTTCTTATTGCACCTTTTAAACGAAAATTTGGCTGTAAAACCAAGTATGTTCAAGGGCTCGCTTTTAACATGCTTATTTAGGAATATGCTTAATTTTACTTAATGCTAGAAAATGAGAACAGCTGATGAGCTTGCGGGTGTTAAGTATTTCACAAGTATGTTATTTTATTCGTATGCCTGTCCGTACTTTAAAGGTTTTGTCATTTGCATTAAATTTAATGAAATCTTTTATCTTGATTGTTGTTTATAACTGGTAATTTTAAAGATTGTGGCGGTATTAAGATCAGTATTGTAATTACGAACTATCAGTTCATAATTTATACATTTTAGTTTATGGTAATACAAAATAAAAAAAGTAATATCCTTGCAGTCTATAGTTCTCAATAGAAAGTTGTAAATATATTTTTTGAAACAACAGGAGGCTAATTTAATCGTATTTAAACTCTGTAAATATTTGTGATAAACCAAACACAAGGTTAACTAAGTACGCTAGTGAAAAGCAATGAAATAAATAACTATTATGTAAACATACCGAAAGTTGTTATACAAAGATTGTAAAACATATCTTTCGCTTTCGATTATTATTCTTATTGCGTGTTTGTCTATGAAAATTACCGCACATAATATTTGAAACGAAAAAGTTTTGTAGGTTATAGTTTTTCAACCAACGAGCTTAAATTTGAATATATATTGACCGTCTTTCAAGAGGGTCATATATTTGTAATGGAGGTGTTTACGAAGTATCGTACACAAACTTGCAAAGTTATCATAGAGTTTGCAGTTTCGACCTCGTAAACTAAAATAGATTAAAACAAATTTGGGCGATTACCTACATATCTTTTTCATTATGAGTATGTTCATTACATATTTTAGGCTAAAATATTCAACGTTATATATTGATAACGCATTTTTTGTATTTCGTAAAATCGATTTAGAAAAAACATGTATAAAGGACGAAATAAATGGAAAACAGTTAAAGGCACAAGTAACTCAGGGGCGGATCCAGACACATGCTTTCGGGGGATAATTTCATGCTTCAGGGGAGGGGGCGTTCCTGTACTAAATTTACCTAAATAAAATTTTAAACCCAAATTTCTGTGGTTATTAAATTAAAAATGGTTGTTCCCAGGTTTAAACCTTCTTCTAGGCTCTTGTAGTTAGGATTACCTCGTTTTAACCAACGTCCGTTGGACAATGTATTTATAACTAGCAACCAACCTTTATGAGTGTATTGAAAAGTTCCAGTGGGAAACTGAGCAAAGGTAAAGTAAAATATCAGAAACTAAAATGTATATAGAATCAGAAGGAACAGAAAGAAGTATAAGAACAAAAGGAGGTTCTTGATATATAGAATGCCTTAGCAATAATTATTTATATAAAAACCTAATTTTTAACTCTTTCAGTGCCTACTACACCCAGGGGTGGAATAATGCAGGTATGTCGGCGTATTTCTTTGTTAATAAAATCTTCGCAATGATATAGCCCCGGAGGGAGCGCTTCAAACGAACTAATCATTGACTGGATCCAATAAGGTTTGCAGTGACACTGGTTTTGAAGAACAATGGGACTTTCCGGGCTAATACTGGTACGTTTCTAAACCGATTTTCGTCGACCTTTCTTGATGTCTGCAAGAGTCTGTAGTGTATAAATGCACATTTATTTGACTTGCGTGTAAACCGCAGACTTATTTATTCGCACCGACAATTGTTTGAACTACTAAGTTACACAGACTTAAAACAATAAAGTTGTAGTAAAGTTTGTGCTGTGTAAGAGTTTTAATGTGTTTGAATTACATATAGTTTTATGTTGTAAGCTCTGTTAATGCGAAACTCTGCGAGTGACTGCAATTAGAGAATGCTTAGAGTAACTATAATCAAATAGTGTCTTTTCGTTCCTTGGTATTAAATCACCGATAGAGTAAATGCTATTGTATAGTATGTTACTCTTTGATATGCTGAAATCAATTTTTGTAAAAAAATATTTTACTAATTTTAATAAATACTATTTTGTACTGCCTTTTATTTTCACTTATATATTTTCAGTAATGACAATACACAGATTTAATCACATAACCACATTACAACACGATAGGCGTATCTTTATATATCAATCTGTGGCGCTTCTGTGCCCGGACAAGCATTGCATGTTCCTGTCAAAATATAATGTGAGCACAAATTTAAATTTACATTGTTTGCAGAGTTCGTGATAAAATTTGATTATGCATTTTAATTAGTATGTAGTTAGGTACCTACTGACTACTACTGAGAACCTGTGCACAATATAATTTCTAGAAATAATCGTATTCTTACAAATGTTATGTATGAAAATATAAAATATTAAATACAAATCAATAAAAGTTTTTTATTATACTAATACAAATTAGGTACCGATCCATATAAACTATGTTTGATGTCAGTATTAAGCAAACCTCAAACTCTATATTATACTAGCCGTTACCCGCGGTTAACTCACCCGCCTACTTTGGAATGCAAGTACTTAAGGGCAATATAACATTTTATTCGCATTTTTTTGAATCACCTTGAAAAGCGCTAAAAGAAATAACTTGTTTATGAAATATAACTTTTTGAACACCTATATAACTCTTCTCTACCCTATATTTCAGCTACGCAACTTTATCAACTATATATTTCTGAATTTGTTAAACGAACTTTAAAGTAAAATTTCTCACTTATATTTTAATCATGTCAATTGCTGTTTTTTTTAAATTGTGTTAAATATACACTATAATCTTTTCTCCCCATATTTCTATATATAGTAGAATGTAACCATGATCCAATCAATTTTTTTAAACTTTTTTTTAACTGCAAGTTTATTCGACATTAACACCAAACTTTTTTAACCTTGACCCAAACTCTCTTATTGGCCACCCTTATAACAATTTTATACACATTTTTTTAACCGCTTTGCAATAACTGTAACCCTAATTTGTCTTCACCCTATATTGCTATCCCGTATATGCTGCTGTTTATTTGTCACCCAATATAACTATTTGAACACCTGACTATAACTCTTGTCTACCCTATATTTCAGCTATGCAACCGCTTATGGTCTATGCTGTATAACAATTATTTCTGATATTTTTTGAACCAACTTTTAAAGTACAATTTTTACCCTATAATTTAATCACCACTTATATGCAGCTTTTTCTAACATTATGTAAACACACTCTAATACAATCTTGCTTCTCCCCATATTTCAGATATTCCATACAACTGTTCATGGTCTACCCTATATAACAATTATTTTTTATCTTTTTTACATACAACTTGATGGAAATACCGGTTTAACCCTTGGTGTGTCACAAATTTAAAAACACACTTTTATACCCTACCACCAAACTTTTATTTAAACACTCACCCAAACTGCAACTGCTTATTAGCCATACTATATACTAATTTTATTCAACTTTTTTTTAACCGCTTTGTATAACTAAGTCTACTTCCATCTACATTAAAACCATCCTGTATACACTGCTGCTAATTTGTCAAACATTACAACTGATTTTTGAACGACACTGCATGACCATAAATTTACTCTACAAAATATTTCAACCACCCTGTTGTGCATCTGTTTAGGGGCCACCAAATATACCATTTTTTAATCACTTCTATAACTCTAGTCCACTCACTACTTAATATATACAACCACCCTTGAAAGTATAATTTGTCTCCACCCTGTATTTCAACCACCCTTTATATGCAACTTTTTCTAACATTGTTTTAATCACACTGTATAAAGTATAATTTTACTTCGATACGTGTTTCAGATATTATATATATGCAACAGCTCATATTTTATCCTACAAAAAAATATATCCAACATGTTTAACTATAATTCTAGTCCACCCGCTATTTCAACAACCTTGTATATGCAACTACTTATCGAGCACCCAATATAACATTTTGCCCCATATATGTCAGCAACTGCTTATTGGGCACCGTATATAACAATTTTTTTCAGCATGTTTTTGAATCACCTTGTATGTATTACAACTGCCCTGTAAACGCCACTGCATATTGGTTAACCAATATAACATTTTTTAAATAATTAACCATAAGACTTCTCCACCCTATATTACAATTATCCTATCTTTGCAACTTATTATGAACTACGCTATTTCCCATTTTTTCCTCATATTTTTTCACCGGGTTTTATAAAGTACAAGCCGTTACTCGGGGTTTCACCCACGTATAGAATGATTTTTTATTCGACATTTTTTAGAACATCTTGAATAACTGTAACCCTACTTCACTCTATATTGCAACCATCCTGTATATGCTGCTGTTTATTTGTCACCCAATATAACTTTTTGAACACCCGACTATAACTCTTCTGTACCCTATATTACAGCTATGCAACTGCTTATGGTCTACGCTGTATAACAATTATTTCTGATACTTTTTGAACCAACTTTTAAAGTACAATTTCTCTTTACCCTATATTTTAATCACTTTTTGTAAGCAGCTTTTTCTAACATTATGTTAAACACACTTTAATCTATAATCTTGCTTCTCCCCATATTTCAGATATTCCATATAGTAGAATACCACTCTTCATGGTCTACCCTATATAACAATTATTTTTTAACATTTTTACATCCACCTTGATGGAAATACCGGTAGAACTCTTGGTGTGTCACAAATTTAAAAACACACTTTTGCACCCTACCACCAAACTTTTATTTAAACACTCACCCAAACTGCAACTACTTATTGGCCACCCTATATAACAATTTTATTAAAAAAAATTTTAACCGATTTGTATAACTAACTCTATTTCTATCTACATTAAAACCACCCTGTATACACCGCTGCCAATGTGTCAAACATAACAACTTATTTTTGTAAACCACTCTACTGTATAACAACAAATATATTTTACTTCTAATCAAATCTACATTATTTCAACCATCAACCTGTATGTGCATCTGCTTAGGGGCAACCAAATATATATTTTTTTAAAATACTTCTAATCACACTGCATGAACTATAATTTTACTTCGATCCATGTTTCAGATATTGCAGATATCCAACAGCTCATGTTCTATCCTACAAAATATATATATCCAACCTGTTTGACTATAAATCTATTCCACCCACTATTTCAACCACCTTGTATTTGCAACTATTTATCGGTCACTCAGTATAACATTTTTTCTACCACCCTGTATAACTATAAACCCATCAATCTCTCTCTAACATTATGTTAAACACACTTTAATCTATAATCTTGCTTCTCCCCATATTTCAGATATTCCATATAGTAGAATACAACTCTTCATGGTCTACCCTATATAACAATTATTTTTTAACATTTTTACATCCATCTTGATGGAAATACCGGTAGAACCCTTGGTGTGTCACAAATTTAAAAACACACTTTTGCACCCTACCACCAAACTTTTATTTAAACACTCACCCAAACTGCAACTACTTATTGGCCACCCTATATAACAATTTTGTTCGACATTTTTTTGAATAACCTTGAATAACTGTAACTCTAATTCACCCTATATTGCAAGAATCCTGTATGCTGCTGTTTATTTGTCACCCAATATAACTTTTTGAACAACTGACTATAACTCTTCTCTACCCTATATTTCAGCTATGCAACTGCTATGGTCTACGCTGAATACAATTATTTGTGATATTTTTTACGACTGTATAAAGTAAAATTTCTCTTTACTCTATAATTTAATCAACCTTTATATGCAGCTTTTTCTAAAAACATTCCGTGCGCTAATGCTAAACATATTGACTTCGTGTTTCGGAAGCTAATTATAATATTCGGTTTTGATTCTTGAAGAGACGACGCTTATTGTTGTTGTTTGCGTTACGATTTCTATATTTAAAATTTCATTCCATATTTGTTGTTAAACCCGTTTTTTTGTTTGCTCAATCAATGAATGCAACTGTTTCCATCTAGTGTTCTACCTAGCTATTCGACAACAATTCGTTTTGTGACGAAATTGATTGTTTTGTCATCTTGCATCCAGCATTGAACTGGAAATGATGTGTATCGAAGACGTTCCAACCTTCGTGTGTTAGTCAGAAATATGTTTATGGTCTAAAACATTTTTTTAAATTTTTTTGATCATCCTAATGGAAATTTTGCAGAAATATAAAAACCAGTTTTGCACCCTAACACCAAACTTTTATTTAAACCCTCATCCAAACTGCAACTGCTTATTGGCCACCCTATATAACAATTTTATTCAATTTTTTTTAACTAATTTGTATAACTAACTCTATTTTTATCTACATTAAAACCACCCTGTATACACCGCTGTAAATGTGTCAAACATAACAACTTATTTTTGAACCACGCTGTATAACCATAATTTTACTCTACAAAATATTTCAACCTCCCTGTATGTGCATCTGCTTAGGGGCAACCAAATATATTTTTTTTAAATACTTCTAATCACACTGCATGAACTATAATTTTACTTCGATCCATGTTTCAGATATTGCAGATATCAAACAGCTCATGTTCTATCCAACAAAAAATATATATTCAACCTGTTTGACTATAAATCTACCCCACCCACTATTTCAACCACATTGTATTTGCAACTACTTATCGGCCACCCAGTATAACATTTTTTTCTAAAACCCTGTATAACTCTAAATCCATCAATCTCAAATATATTTTACCAAAACCGCAACTGCGTATGGGGCACCGAAAATAACAAATTTGTTCAAAATGTTTTTGAATCACCTTGTATGTCTTACAACTACCCTGTATACGCTACTGCTTATTAGTTAACCAATATAACATTTTTCAAATAATTATCATAACACTTCTTCACCCTATGTTTCAACTATCCTATCTTTGCAACTTATTATGAACTACGCTATTTCACATTTTTTTCCTGATATTTGTTAGAATCCTACCCCACCCTATATTTCAACCATCCGGTAAATGGAACAGCTTCTAGATCATACCATTACTATAAAATATTTTTAAACCCACCTGTATAACTGTATATATTAACTACTTGTGGATATAAAACAAGTTTTTAACCACAACATAAACTATAATTCCACTCCATCTTATATTTCAAATACCCTGTATAAACAACTGCTTCTAACATTTCTTTAACCCATTTCATAACTATAGTATCTTATAAACATAATTCAAAGATCCTAACTGCTTACCAAACACGTTTTTTAAGTTTTTTTATTCACTGCATAAATATTCTACCCTTTTTCAACCACTTGGTATATGGAATTGTTTATGGCCCACTCAATATAACTTTTTTGGACCACTCCGTATAACTAATTCCACTCCCCATATTTTCACCACATCGCATATATCCAGCTGCTTGTAGGACACCCAATATAACCCTATATTTCAACCATCCGGTAAATGGAACAGCTTGTACATCATAACATTACTTTATAATATTTTTTTAAACCGACCTGTAATTATTCTCTGCTATATATTTCAACCATCCAATATATGCAACTACTGGTGGATATAAAACAAGTTTTTAACAACAACATAAATAATATCACTCTATCTTATATTTCAAACAGCCTGTATAAACAACTGCTTCTAACATGTCTTCAACCCATTTCATAACTATTCTAATCTTATGAACATAATTCAAAGGTCCTAACAGCTTACCTAACACATTTTTTTAGATTTTTCACTCAAACTGTATAAATATTCTACCCTTTATCAATCACTTCGTATATGGAACTGTTTATGACCCACTCAATATAACCCACCCCGTATAAGTAATTCCACTCCCCCTTATTTCCACCACATTGTATGTATGCAGCTGCTTATAGGACACCAAATATAACTTTTTTTAGGTTTTTTTTAAATCCATCTAATTCTACTCCGTTGTAAGTTTCCTATATACAGAACACCCTGTAAAATTACGCTTGATATATGTTGATTTTTGTTACATCGAAGCATGTCACATTTGCACATTCCGAATTTTGAATAAAAGCTAAGCTGATGCCAGTATTTAATGTTCTGTGCGTACGGTGGTACCAATTAAGTAATTGAATTATCCTACATGGTAGAAGTTTTTTTGCTATATCTACAGTTTCTGTTAATTTAGAAATATAAAATGTCTACCAGATTTTAAGTCAAACTATAGGCTTCGCAACAAAAAAAGATTCAGCAAAATCAGTTAAGTAGTTCTATCGTGATGCCCGAACAAACAAACAAACAAACAACAAACAAACAAACAAACAGTCAAACATACAATTTTAAATAGTATAGATAGATACACATTTACCACTTGATTGTTGCTTTGCACCAAATATACCAAATATGTAGAATGTAGGTACCTAATTAATTTGTACAAAATTAACACGTTCCATTGTTTGTATTTACAGTGGATTTACGATTATTTCTTGAAGATATTTTGTTCCTAGATGCTCTGTAGGTATCTGCCTACATAAGCGTTTATTGACTAGTTTTATGTCTTATGTTTGAATTTTAGTTCCATTTTGAAATAGACAATTTTTTTAAATTTATACATTGATTATTTCGATGTAAAGTTAAAATGAATGAAAACATGAAAGAGAATAGAATCTTATAAAACAACATAAAAAAATTGTTTATTGTGAGTTACCTTAAAGAGAGTTTAACAACCTCTGTTGTTATTAAACAACATTTTAAACTTAATGAAACTTAAAATCGATAGTTTTTACGACCTAAATGCGTCAGCAGTAAAAATATAAGTTAATTGCCAGGGTTACAAATTAAAATACATGCAAATCAGAATGTGAAATCTGACAATGACGTGTGCTCTAAGTAGTTTTTACATACACGCAAATGTTGGAGTAATGAATTTAAATGATATTCAGCGAAGGATTTATGAGAATGAAAGGACAAACTATAATGAACTGAAAGGTAAATATGTTGTTTTAATTTTCAGAACCCCGGTACAAAACAAGTATTTTTCTATCAACTATCACTTACCTAACAAAGACCAACTGAATTGAGATTTGATAAATAAAACGAAACTTTAAAAATACATATTAATTAATAAATAAAATTTAAGTATTTATGAATGTAGATATTAACAGACCAGGCGAGATCTGTCATAAAAGACCTTGGTTTGGTTATTGTATATAATTATTTGCTGACCTACTCTTCTGAATTGGAACCAAACATTTAAAATAAAACAAACTAGTTGCACAATAACAAAAACTACCAAAGAATAGTAAAAGCAAAGATTATTTCATTGCACTGTTTTAGAACACTTATCTAGATTGTACGTAGAACCTTAGAAACTGACAAGAAAAACGTTATGAAATAATAAAACAAAACTAAATTAGGTTAAACTCTGTTCCACAGTAGAGGGTGAAAATATAGTTCAACTGGAGGCTGATATTTTTACGTATTATTTGTACGGCCTTAGGAATTTGTTTAATTGCTAATAATTTTTATATAAAAAAATTAAATAATTGTACTTGTATTATATTTAATTAACAAAAATACCTAGAGAGTACTCGGAAAGAAAGAAGTTGGATTTGAGTGTTTCGCTTCCCAGATATGGCAAACTTTACCACAACAAGCAACAATTACACATAATATGCCGTCCAAACAAATTTACGTTTCCACAAGTACAAGTTTATTTTAATTAATAAAAACGTATTTGAATTTTTTTGTAATCTACCGTACCTACTTCTTTATAGACTCACATTATTTTACATTTTTTAAATAAATACATTATAATCACAATATTTAATATCTACCATTATATGTTTGTGTATGAACACGTGGGTGTTTAAATTTTGAGTATTGCATGATGTAAGAGCATATATATATTGCTTTAAGCATTCCATCAAAAAGTTTTAAGACTACATATCCACAACAGATCCCTTCTCGACAATAAAACCAAACTCTTTGAAAAGTTATGATGTGTTACTAAAACTAACAATTATCGCACAAAACTTACAAAATGTACTAGAATATAGTGAAACTTTGTAGTGAATTTATGGTGAATTTATGTTTGGAAAGTTTACAGTTAGAAAATAAACATAGTAATGAAATACTGAAATCCACTGAAATTGATAAACTGAAATACTCCATTGGGCATTTGAAATAACAAATAGGCTAAAACCAGCAAAACAACGAACCTATTTTTTGACAGCTTTGCCTAAATTACTTACAACGTACATATTTACTGTGACGGGAATTCCACCAACAATTCGTGGAGTATCGACATTTATCCTATATTTCGAGGAATCCGAAATGTTCTCTGGCGAATCGAGGTCGGCGGCTGCTTTGATAAGTTCTCGAAAAATTCTAGTCTAGTCTCGGCGGCTCTTTGACGTTCTGGAGAATTCCGAGAATAATTATATAAATACGGAGAGCTGAGCTAAGCATTCATTTATTCAGTATTCGATTGCCCTATAGTAAAGATAAATTGTAAATAGTTCTGTGAATATAAATTATGTTAAAGTAGTTTAAACAAATTAGAGTGAATTGGATTGTGTTTTTAAATAAATTCAAGAAGCCGATTGTGAAAATAAAAACGCTACAGTAGTGTAAAGTGAGGGGTGTATGTGTGGAACTTTTGGTGGAAGATAAATATACTGACAATGTTTAAAGGCGTGAATTTGGACCAGTTGAAAGTGGCGGATTTTAAAAAAAGAACTTGAGGAAAGGGATTTAGAAACTAGTGGAAAGAAAAGTGAATTAATGCAACGGCTACGAGATGCCCTAATAAATAAAGGTAACAACACCGATATTTATTTGTTTGTTTCTGGTAATGGGGATATGAGAATGCTATTAAAAAAATGGAAGAAAACATTATAAGAAAGTTCTAAAACCATAGAAGACAAGTTACTAGAAAATTCTAAAACCCTCGAAGACAAATTACTAGGAAATTCTAAAACACTAGAATACAAATTGCTAGAGAATTCTAAAAACTTAAAAGAGGTTTAAGAAGATAAATTACTACAAAATTCTAAATCCCTAGAAGCCCAATTGCTGTAAAATTCTGAATTCTTAGAAGAAAATTTGAAAAGAACGGTACAGAAAAAAATTGGGAAATGCTGGACTCTTCCAGAATAGTCGAGAATGAAACTCGGATAGAAGAGCTAAAACAGACAATGGTCGAAGAGCTGAAAACAGACGACAGACAAAAATGAAACGCGGATAGAAGAGCTGAAGTCACACTACAAAGGAGAGAAACAAAAACAAAAACCGAAAGCAGAAACAGTTCAGAAGTAGTGGATTCCAAAATTGGCCTCGAATGGGCAAGACACAAACTGAAACCTCCCCAATTTTATGGAAAATCGTCATGGGCTAATTATAGGCGCCAATTCAGGGCTGCAGCAACGCTAAACAAATGGTCGGCAGAAGAGAAGGCAATCGCATTAACACTCGCCTTATGAGGGGATGCTACAGATATCTTGCAGACATTGAATAGCTCTGAGCAAGACGACTACAAACAACTGGTCAAGCATTTTGAACTGAGATATGGACAAACCCATTTGGAGCACGTTTATTACTCCCAACTGTCAAATCATAATATTGCTCGTCTGGATCGCCTTGCTTATCCAGTCAAACCGGAAAATGTAATAGAAAGGTTAGCAGTGCGAGGGTTTTTGGATGGACTTCGGGACCACGAAACCAGGCAAGCATTGACACTAGCACGAGCCCCTCAATTAGTGGATACAGTGGCTCGAGCTCTGGAATTCCTGGCTGCGAAAAATACCTGCAGATGTCAAGCCAGAGTCCGAATCATTGACAGAGAATCAGAAAGTGGTGGAAATGATGAAGCCTCTGTAAGAAATATAGTGGAGAAAGTTCTTACCGAAAAAATACAACTGGGATGTTGGAAGTGTGGTAAGGTAGAACACATACGGAGTCGTTGAGGGAGGCCTAACTTTCTCGACGGAAAACTAAAACACGTCGACCTGTAGCCAACAAGCCCCAACTATCAACGCATATGTTTGTAGATGTCCTTATTAATAAGAAGCAATGTGCATTGCTCCTGGATACTGGTGCGCTGAAAACAGTCATAAAGCCCAACATTGTTTTAGACGAGACAATGATAAAACCATCAAAGTGGCAACTGCGAACAACAACAGGAGAAACAGCTAAGGTATATGGTGAAATAGAGGTTTAAATGGTCTTGGTAAATACAACATTTCAATATCGGCGCCACAATAGTGGCGGTCATCGAAGACCAAGTCATTATCGGAATGGATGTCATGTGCTCCGAGGGATTCGAATTAAACTTTAAAGACGGAATTCTGCAAGTGAAAGACGAAGAAGTGGTGCTCTATGGGAAATATGATATAATGCTTCGGCAATCTTAAGAATGTAATGAAGAGCTGAAATGAGTGCTTGCCTAGAGGGGAAGCTAAAGCTGATGTTTTATCCTGAACTTGACGACGGCAATGTAGGCAGAGGAATCGCCTGGGAAACATAGTAAAGGAAGAGTAATGAACTTGAATTTTGGGCATTAAAGAAAGGAACACTGTTCAACAAGTTTCCTCTGTAGTCAGAAGCATACAACATTCATCAATAGCACCAGGTGAACTATCTGAGGAACTGGAAAGACTTATCACAGCTTCTTCCAAGAACTTGAAATCAATCCAGAAGCAAAATTGAGGGACATCGTTAAAAACTATCAGGATATCTTCGACGTAGGGAAAGGAAGAAGAGGACGGAGTGACCTGGTGAAACATAAAATTAATACCAATTCGACAGTCGGCGAGAAGACTACCCCTAGCCAAAGGAGAAGAAGCCGATAGGATAGTCCACGAAATGGAGGAAGAAGGTGTTATTGAACCATCCAATGACCCTTGGCTTCTCCAGTTGTCTTTGTTAAAAAGAAAGATTGATTCAACCCGATTTTGCGTGCACTACCGGCAACTAAATCACGCCACAAAGAAAGATAGCTTTCCTCTACCAATAATAGACGATACCCTAGATACGTTCGCTGGATCGAAGATGTTTTCCACCCTGGACTTGAAGAGCGGTTATTGGCAGGTCGAACTTGCTAAAGAAAACCGAGACAAAGACTGGTTTTACCATCGGCTCAGGACTTTACCAATTCACGGTAATGTCGTTTGGGTTGTGTAATGCTCCAGCGATGTTTGAAAGATTGATGGAAACAGTGTTAAAAGGGCTTTTATGGAAAACGGGCCTGATGTATCTTGACGACATTATCATAGTTGGAAAATCGTTTGAAGACCAGGTGACGAACCTGGAGGAAGTATTTCGGCGACTTCGAAGTCCGGAATAAAGTTAAGCCCGAAGAAGTGTCAGCTGTTCCAAGAAGAGGTGCAATATCTTGGATATGAGGTTTCCGTACAGGGAGTAGCTGTTGATAAACAGAAAATCAAAGCTGTCCAGAAATGGCCGAAACCTAAAGATATCCACCAGTTAAGTTCCCTAAAAAGTGCATTCGCTCCCATTTTAAGTTATCCTTTATCAGATGCGAACTTCATCTTGGATACACACGCAAGCAACGTGGGAATCGGTGCGGTGCTATTTCGCAGATCCAACAGGGCCAGGAGAAATTCATTGGATATTTCAGCTATTGAACAAACCAGAACGGAATTACTGCGTTACTCGTAGGGAACTTTTGGCTGTGGTAAAGGAAGTGCAACATTTCTCCAAGTATCTCTATGGTAAGAGATTCCTACTGAGGACTGATCACGCAGCACTGAGGTGACTCCTGCAGCTTAAAAAACCCGCAGGACAAGTGGCCAGGTGGATTGAGCGGTTGCAAGAATTCGACCTCGAGACTGAACATCGCGCTGGAACAAGCCATAAGAATGCGGATGCCTTATCCAAGAAACATGCCCTAATGATTGCAAACATTATCAGCGAGTTGAGAAAAAGGGACTGTTCTCTGTATAGAACTACCACCGTCAATGACTATTGGCAATCTAAGGGACTCCAAAAAGATCAGAAATTAGATCCAGAGTTACAAGAGTTTATCTAATGGAAGGAAGAAGACCGCAAACCTATGTTGCAGGAGATTTCCCATTTTTCACCCACCATAAAGTCATATTGGGCTCGGTGGAAATCCCTCATCCTGGAGAACGGACTTCTGAAGCGAGTGCTGGAAACTCCAGAGAGGACAAGAACAGAAAACAGATTGTAATCTTCTAGAAATAGGAGACCGGAGGTTTTGCGAGAACTACATGAGGGTACAACCGGCGGACATCTGGGAGTGACGAAAACCCTGGAGAAGTTAAGAGAACGCTTCTAGTGGGTCCACTGCCAAGTAGATGTCAAGGATGGGTGCCGTAAATGTACGGTTTGTGAAGCAAGTAATGGGCAAAAGCTCCCATGAAGCAATATAATTTGGGCAATCTATTCGAAAGAGTAGCCATTGATG
This sequence comes from Octodonta nipae, assembly GCA_034190945.1. Classification (NCBI taxonomy): domain Eukaryota; kingdom Metazoa; phylum Arthropoda; class Insecta; order Coleoptera; family Chrysomelidae; genus Octodonta; species Octodonta nipae. The sequence goes on from CM067216.1 coordinate 156,063,589, forward strand.
TTGGCGGTCCATTTCCTGAATCTGACTGTGGAAATATGTTCATTTTGGTGGTGATGGACTATTTCAGTAAATGGGCAGAAGCTTATGCCTTGTCGAATTAAGAAGCCTTGACCGTTGCTGATGTACTTGTTAAGGAATGGATCAATCGTTTTGGTGTTCCTTTAGAGTTGGACTCAGACCAAGGTAGAAATTTCGAGTCTACTCTTTTCCAAAACGTCTGCAAGCTCTTGAAGATCAATAAAACACATACGACAGCATTACACTCGCAATCCGATGTAATGGTGGAACGGTCAGACCCCGATCAGTGTTATAATACGAGAATTAAGACTACCATGCGATTTGAAGTTTAGATGTCCCCCAGGAGAAAAGTCCTCAGGTGAAGATTATGTCAGTCATTTACGTCAAAAGATGAACGACATTCACCAACAAGTCCGGTTAAATATCGAGAATGCCAGTGTCTGAATGAAGGAAACCTATGACCTATCAGAACCAAGGGCGGAGAATTCCAAGTTGATGATTTTGTTTGGTTGTATAACCCGCAACGTCGTCGTGGATATTCGCGCAAGCTTCAAAGATCTTGGGAGAGGCCTCTACCGAAAAGGAACAACGATGTTGTCTACAGAATAAGGAATCTACCTCGAGGAAAACCAGTTACAGAAGCTAAGGGAGCAAAATCCAGTGGTAGGGAAGGTCCTTCATCTCGAAGATAAACAACCAGTGGGTAACAGAGACATCTTCTATTTGGTAACGAAAACATTCTCGCAGGACAAGACAACATATAGCGATATTTGAAAGTACTGGTAGAGTTGAGGACCATGATGATAAAGAAGAACTTAATGAAATCGGTAGTTCCCGAAAGATAGCATGTGAGTTGGATGGACTGAATTGGAGGGTGGTGAGAAGTATCATGGAAACTATCTTTCGATTCAGTGGCTTTCGACATCCTTGTATGCTGTTTCAATATTCGCAGCCCAGATTCGAAGAACCGTTGACTGTTACATTCACCAAACTTCCTGTTGTCGAAATGGACAGTCCTGCAGATATCGCCACACCAGGAAGGATTCTGTGACATTCCGGGACGAAATGTTCTAAAAATGGGGGGCAATGTGACGGGAAGTCCTCCGATAATTCGTGGAATTGGCATTCATGCGATATTTCGGGGAATCTGAAATGTTCTTTTGGTGCACCGAGGTCGGCGGCTTGCTTTGATAATCTCAAAAAATTCTAGTCTAGTCTCGGTGGCTCTTTGACGTTCTGGAGAATTCCGAAAAGAATTATATAAATGCGGAGAGCTGAGGAAGCATTCATTCATTCAGTATTCGATTGCCGTATAGTAAAGATAAATTGTAAATAGTTCTGTGAATATAAGGTAGTGTAAATAAATTAGAGTTAGTTGGACTGTGTTTATAAATTAATCCAAGAACCCCATTGTGAAAATACAAGCGCTACATTACAATACCAAGAATCCTTTAAATTAGAAACTTAAAGAACATACTTGGACGTTGAATATAAGTTAAGCCAGTCTATAGAGCAAAATTAAAGTCATTTTAGAAAACAAAATTTAACAGAAACTGGTTATGCATCACTTTAGTAACAATTTATAGGGAATAATTAATAAGATTTTAACAAGAAATATGTAGAAGTAAATTACTATATTTTATGTCACTTAAAATTCTCTATTGCCTAGTTTAACTTTAAAGTATTTGTACACAATATAAAAAATAAATTTTTCCAACTCTCTAGAAGGAAGTAAAAATATGAAAAAAAAGTTTTATAAGAATATGCACAGAAGACAAAAGCTAGAAAACAATCATAAATAAAAACTGTAAGGAATGTAATTTTGCATAAAAATGAATTTTTATTAGCATTTTATATAAAATTAAAATAACACAGTCAAGACTGTGTATGAGTTTTGTATTTACTAAAAAATGTATAAGCATTTTTGAAATTTTTATCAGTTTTAGTAATATTTTTAATTCTGAATTCAAAAGAATTCAGTTACCCACATTTTTGTCGATACTACTATAAGCTTGCATTCACTTGATGATTTCCCAAACATTGAAATATTTAGTAAATTTTCAAAATAAAAAATGTATATTTAACATTTATTAGCTTTCTATTTTTTTTAATAAATACATGATAATTATACATTTTAGCAATTGGCAAAAGGGGGGCTTAAATTCTAACGATTTTTGAGACTAATTTAATTTTTCAAAAAGTTGATGGTGGAAGCCGTTACTTTGTGAACTCAATCATAATGTTAATGAAGAAAAATTAATTTAGTTTAATATCACTTTTTATTTTTCACTTCACGTGACCAGTTTCGGCAAACTCTATGCCATTGCTAAACGCATACAAATTGTTGAATGAACTATACAGACTCAAAAATGACAAATATATACCTTCTGAATATAATGCAGTGAATTAAAAATTACTTAAATAAATTTTACAGATAATTGACAAATATATAACTACTAAAATAATAATTAAAAACTATTCAAATAATAATATCTCACATAATGTTGGAAATTATTTAAATACATCAAAAATGACGCTATTATGCAAATCAGTTTGGTTGTTTAGGATTAAATGAATGAAGAAGGATTAGTAATGCTTTTAAAAATTTCTACCGATTCCAGTAGGCCAATTAAAGGTTTAAAATTGTGAAAGTGAAGGATCTCAGTGTCTGTTAATTTACGAAAAGTATGACCTGTTTCTAAAGAATGATTTGCAAATGTAGAATTTGTTTTATTAAGTCTAAAAGAACGTAAATGCTTTTGGTAACGAGTAGAAAAATTCCTGCAGGTCATACCGATGTAGAAACTATTACACTCTGAACATGTTAGCTTATAAACTCCAGATTTAAGATATTTATCATTTGTTTTGTGCTTGGCATTGAATAGAAGATTACTTAGTTTGCATGCGCTTTAAAACTAACTTTGATGTTATGTCTTGAGAGTAATTTAGATATTTTCTCACTCACATTTCCAAAATATGTAAGGGAAATAAATTTTGATGGGAGGTCGGAATTATTAAAAGAGGGAAAAATTAATTGCTGTACTATTTGTTGTTTTTTGCAGTAAATTAGCACATAATAACGGATTTGACCAGAAACTGATTAACAAACTAATTTATAATTTTTCACTGCATTATATTCAGAAGGTATATATTTGTCATTTTTGAGTCTGTATAGGTCATTCAACAATTTGTATGCGTTTGAGAATGGCATAGAATTTGCCGAAACTAGTCACGTGAAGTGAAAAATAAAAAGTGATATTAAACTAAATTAATTTTTCTTCATTAACATTAATTTAATTTTCTTAACCGGCTTCAAAAAAGGAGAAAATTTTCAAATTGGTGTCCCTGCCCCTGTCAAAGCTACATATCTGATTTATCCTTAGCTTTAGAAAAATTAGCCCGTAATAAAAATATGTTGATATTGCCAATGGGCACATTTGAAAATAGTTCTAAATATACAGAGTGTCTCAGAAATCAGTGCCGAACCACCCTGTATAATATTTTCGATTAACCTTTTTATTCCGATTTCTAACATACAATGTGGAACAGCCAAATGGAATAAACTCGATGACGAATAAAGGAGGACTTGTAGGGGGAAACGATTGGACACGTCGAATTGTATTTTTAAATGCGCATTTTTCAACAAAAAAATATACAATGTCTGTTTCGGAAATATTAAGTGTTTTCAGATTTATTACACAAATTAACATTAAAAAAAGAAAATTATTTTATTTTACAAATTCGCTACATTACTCTCAATACTTAATTCCCATTTAACTCTTGATATTGAGACAGTAATCAAAAACCATTCCTGCGTTTCTTTTTACTGATAAGAAAACTTATAGAATCCTCACTGGATGACAGAGAAACATACACAATATCCTGAAAAAGTTAATGTTGGAAATCAAGTAGGTCCCTTTTTCATTGATGACAAGTTGAATGGAGATAAACATTTAGAAATGATCCACTAAACCCACAAGTTCCTGCCAATACAATATGATTTCAACAAGATGGGGCACCGCCCCATTACGAAATCAATGTCCGGCAGTACCTGAACCAATTATTTCCAAATCGGTAGATTGGGGGCGTGGATCGAAAGAATGGCCAGCATGATCTCCTGATTTGACGCCAGTGGACGTCTTTTTGTGGGGACATATCAAAAGTACTGTATACAAAAATAAACTCCTCAACTTAGATGACCTAAGAAGACGAATCACGCTTGCGATTAGATCAGTCACGCCTAAGATGTTCAGTAACTTTAGAATACATTTCTATACCAGATTAGCATGTTGCCAAGAAGCATATTATTAAGGTTGTTCCAATTTGAGGTTAATTTTTAAATTTGCCGCCATTTATATTTTTTGTACTAGAATATCATATGTTTTTTTGACAGATGACAAGTGCAACGCGTGTTTATTATTAAAAATTATTTTAAATTTGGTGAAAGTTGTGCAGAAGTTGGAAGAAAATTTCGTACAGAATATGGAAGAGAAAATTGCCCGTCAAATGTTACCACTGGAAAAATTATTTCAAAATTTGGTTCAGTAAAAGATGAAAAAAGCAAAACATATCATCGTAGTGTACGTTCAGAAGAAAATATTGGAGCTGTTACTGCCAATGTTGTCAAACAACCAAAAACATCAATTCGTCATGGTGCACAGCAATTTCAAAAACCACTTAATTCAGAAATTTGCACAAAGATCTTCATTTAAAGGCTTACGAGATTCAGATAAGGCAAGAAAGAAAGCCAACAGACTTTGGTTTACGTCGTCAATTCTTTAACTGGGCCATACAACAGACACTTGAAAATGTGAATTTTTTCAACCAAATCATCTTCAGCGATGAAGCACATTTTGAATTGGGTGGATTTGTTAGCAAGCAAAATTATCGAATCTGGGGTGAAGCAAATCCACGAGAAATAATGGAAAGACCGATGCATCCACAAAAAGTAACTGTTTGGTGTGGTTTTTTGGGCTGGTGGAGTCCATACTTTTTTGAAGATGTCAATGGAAATGCTGTTACTGTGAATGGTGATCGATATCGAACAATGATTAATAACTTTTTGAGGGATGAATTGGAGCACATTGATGTGCAGAATATGTGGTTCCAACAGGATGGTGCAATATGTCCTTCAGCAGCAGAAACAATCAATCTTTTGAAACAGAAATTTGGTAATCGAATAATTGCTCGAAGAGGAAACACTAATTGGCCCCAATATCTTGCGATCTAACACCTCTAGATTATTTCCTATAGAGCTTTTTGAAAGAAAAGGCCTATGCCAACGATCCACTATCAATTGATGACCTAAAGGAGAATATTATTGACTGTTTTCAAGGAATTGAACCGCAGTTATGCCAGAAAGTTATCGAACATTTTGGCAAAAGATTAGAAGCTTGTCGTACAGCAGTATGTGGTCACTTACAAGAAACTGTTTTCTATTACTAAACCAAAACAATTTTAATATCATTTGAAATAAAAGATTTGATCATTCTCAAATAATTCGTGTATTTTATTAAAAAGTTAAATATTAACCTGAAATTGGAACACCCTTTATTATAGCTATATAGATATCTCCAAAAAAAAAATACTAAAATTATTATTTAATGTTTGAAAATATTACACAAATTTGAATAGTCTTAAGTTACTTTGAACTGATAAGAAAAAGACATTTATAGACATCGGTAACTGTCAATATTGAGTAAAACACTGTAATAATAGTAGTAATAGTTATGATTTTATAGTACTTAATGAACGCACTACACTTTTAATGTTACTAAGCTTACTAAGGAAAAAACTGCCATGCCACTTATTTTATAGTATACTCTTGAATACGAAGAAAACATTGCAATAGTAATTTAATTGTAACAAAATTATTTAATGGTAAAACGGTAATAAAATCAATTCATTATCACAAACTTCTAAAGCATAAGCGACGACCCTGTCTATGTCTAATTGTTTACTCATTTCTTTTTAAGAATACAATATCTTGAAATAAGAGACACACTCATACGCATCCAGGTACACAATTAAATCCATAATACATATATTAAATTTTGTTATGAGCCTTTTATGGCTTACACACTTTTCAAGGCAATATGAGTCTTGATTTCGGGTGTTATTTGCCAGTACTCTGGTGTTCTCAGAGTCTATTCGGTGTGACATCGTGGTGAGGTGTTCCGCAATGGATGTTGTTATTTCCTGCTTTCTTACAGCGTTCTGGTGTTCTAGCTTGAATTCTTCTATTAGTTTGCCCTACATAGGTTTTATGACAGTCTGCACATGCAATCTCGTACACTCCCTGTTGTTCTAAAGGGATCCTCGTCTTCGTAGTCTTCAACACCGTGCTTATTTTTCTGTCTGTATTGAAAATAGTATCGATATTGTGTCTCCGTAGAATTCTTGCAGTAATGTCCGTGGTCCCCTTGACATACGGTCATGCTCCTCGTCTGTTTGTCTCGGATTTGACTTTAGGGCTCTTTGTATATTTCGGTCTGTAAATCCCTTTTGTCTCAGAGCTGTTTTTAAACTGTCCATTTCCTGTTTGATGTTATCCTGGTCAGCTAGTTTTTGTGATCTGGTTAATAAAGTCTTGACGACGGCTTGTAGTTGGACTGGGTTGTGATGAGAATTAGCATGAAGGTATCTGTTGGTGTGAGTTGCTTTCCTATATACTGTATGTCCAAGGGTTCCTTCCTATTTATGAGAACATCAAGGAATGGCAGTCGATTGTTGGCTTCAACCTCCATGGTAAATTTTATTTTGTGATGGATGCCATTAAGGTTGTCTAAAAAAGTATTAAGGTGTTCCCTCCCATGAGGCCAAATCACAAATGTATCATCCACATATCGCAACCATAAACTGGTTTTAAGAGTTGTTGTTCTTAGTGCCAACTCCTCAAAGTTCTCCATATAAAAGGTTCGCTATAACTGGTGAGAGTGGCGATCCCATTAGAGCTCCTTCCACTTGTTTGCATCGTTGGTTCTCGTAAACAAAATAGGTGTTCATCATTTATATATATATATATATATATATATATATATATATATGTTCTGAGAGGCTTCCGCGGTCATTATTATGAACTAAGCTAGGTTCCGGGTGAGAACCGCGTCTGAATTAATTAAATAATCGACGTTTCGACTCCTGCTTTGGAGCCATTATCAAAAGACAAAAAATAAAATAGAGTTTCAGAGTCTAGATCGAACTCGGGGCCTCAACCTGCCTACTCCCCAAGAGTCACTAGGTAACTGAACTGAAGGTGAGTCTACGCTGCTTCTTTTATTTATAGTTATCGGTCGATTAGGAGGGGATGTTGCGTGAAGAAGGGGCTATGCGGTGATTGGTTGGGTGTTGGTGGGCATGTCTGGTTTGTTTAATCTGGCAATTACGGAGGTCCAAGCTGTGGGAAGGCGAGTGCTGTCATCGCGTGTATTTAGACACAGGGGTCGTTCCTCTATTTCGATGGTTTCGCGAATAGTGGATGCCCTAAGAGAATTGAGAGATATGATAGTCCTACTGTCCTCGAAGTTGATAGAGTGCCCTGTTTGGATATGGTGATGCGCGAGAGTTGAAGTCGGATCTTTTTTACGAACTGACAGAGAGTGTTCATATACTCGATAGTTAACGCGCCTGTTGGTACGACCGATGTAGCTTTGTGGGCAATGAGATTTCGTAAACTTCTCGATCCTCGTTAGGTCTTTGGGGTTACCGGTTAAGTTGCCTATAGTTTGAGTGGTGTTGAAGACAGTCTTTATTTGATCTCGTTGTAAAATCCGTGCTATTTTGTCAGTATGTCAGTGACTTCTCGAATGTATGAAAGTACGGCTTTTTGATGTTGTTGTTCTGTTTCTGGCGGGCTTGGTGTGATTGGGGATTGTTGAGATTGATGAATTATACGCGCACTGTGGTTCGGATGATAACCGTTTTGTCGAAGGATATGTTGAAGATTATTAAGTTCGTTTTGTCTATTATCAATATTTGTTAAACGAATAGATCTAAGAGTCAAAGATTTCATTACATAACTCAATTGATGAAAAATGTTGTTTCATAAAAAGGAAGCTTTTGAGGGGGCGTCGCAAAAAAATAAATTTTTTAACGACCACCCTAATATATATTGTTTTAATGTTATGGAATTTGACCCGATGATGTTTCATTTGACACTCTTAGTCTATCTTTCAATAAACAAATGCAATTTTTATATTTATTTTATGTATGAGAACCTTTTTAAAAGTATATAGAATACCTCGGTGAAAGAATCACTAAGATCTTATAAGACAGTTGCACACATACAAACATAATAAGTAACTAACAAACACCAACATATTAATGAACCCGTGATATAGATCTATCTATAGAAAAAAAATCTATTAACTTTTGGTTTTCGCTAAACGACTGTTTATTTTAACTGAATTTCAGGTGTTGAATTGTTTACATTAATAAATCAGAAGGCTCTGTATATACTTATTAATGATTTATCGAAAAAACTTCACTAACAACTTGTTGTTTATAAATAATCAATGATTTAAATTTAAAATGTGATTTAGTATACGACGAAACAGAAGTGAACATGTTTTGAAAAATTATTATGGAGAATTCAGATTATTTTTCTTTGTTTAAAAAACAAAGGATTAATTATTTTTTCGAGGCAAATATAATACTTTGCGTTGAATAGAACACATTTCGCCAGCCGAAAATATTTGTAGAAAATAAATTGGGATGTCATTGGAGAAAAGATGAAGACTTGATAAATATATTTTATTGTGCGGAACTTGAACTATATTAATGAATGCCAATTTATTATGTGTCCGAAAAATGGATGTTTTTTTATGTAGTAATCTCGGCAGCGAAATATATTTCCAGTTTGAAGATTTTAAGTGATATAAAGATATAGAATTTTAATTATTTTCTATTTGAAATGTATTATTTCACTTTATGTATGTTAATCGTTGGTTTGAGAATTATTTGACATTTGTAGATCCCATAATTGCCGGCCGTGGATTGCGTTTCTTCTCTGTTAATAAAACGACTTCTCCAAGCCCAATTCTATTTCAAAATTGTTTCTTGTTACTATTTCGAACATCTTTTACACCATATGGTTATAGTATTTTATACCATTTGTTCCCCAAAAGTTACTCCGACTAATGATTATATTCTACGAGATAGAGCGGGTTTTTGCACGTCAACACGAAAATGGACAGAATGTGTTGGGTTAAGTTACACTCCTAAATTACATCATGTTTCTGTTCAGGCGTCAGTTGAAGCGATAACCGAGCACAGCTAAAGGAGGTGAAAGTGGTATTTTTTTTGTTATCGTGATCGAGATTATTAGGTATTTAGTCAAATTCCCGATGGGAGCCTGCCTGCCATCAGGGTGGCGGACAGGGATAAAGTTGTCAAAAAGGGTGAAGCTCTTCATCGGGTATATGGACTCCGTTTGCACAAGTTTTTCGTTTACACATAGAAAATCATAATCCAAAAGGGCGTCTAGCTAAGTGTTGACGAAGGATCTTAAAATGGGTTAAATTTGTATCACCCCGTTAGCGCTCGTTATCCTGGAAATGGACGCCATTTTTACTAATCACTTGTTAATATGTAGAAATACATAATTCAAAAAGGTGGACAGCTACATGTTGACAAAGGACCTTAAATTTCGGTAATTTTGAAACATCCGGTTAACGGTCGCCACCTGGAAAATGAACGCTATTTGCACTAATTACTTGTTTAAATATAAGAAACCTATACTCAAAAGGCCGACAGCTTAGTGATGACCATGGACCTCTAAATGGGGACAATTAAGCCACAAATTCAGTTATTTACCATCAGGTACAGCTAAATATTATAAAATAAAAGAACTATATATTCATTATTCTTTTCTTTATTAATGGCTGTTTAAGCATATACTACGCTGATGATACTGTTCTTTCATTTTGAGGGTAAAATTTGGAATTAAATTTACTCAAAAATGGCATATAAAATGTTTGTTAAACAATGGCTGACTAATATCCTTTTGACTTTAAATGTAAAAAAAAATAAATGCGTTGCGTTTACAACTACTATTAGTGGATTGCCTAATTATAATCATATAACTTTCCACCACTACACCAAATGTACTAGTTGTACTTGCCTTAAAAAGCTAGATATTGTTCCTAGTAATAAATATTTAGGTACTCTCTTCGAGGTGTCATTCTTTTTCATCAGTTGCGCTTTCCACAATTGAATGTCCTCTCGAACACTTCTTCATGGATTTGATACATTTCTTTAAATTTGAAGACGCGAGATGTAAACACCGACATCTAGGATTTTCGGGGCAACTAGCACATAGAGGTTCCGAATCTGGAGCCGTATTCATGTCTGTAGCTTAGTTATTCTCCATGTCTTAGATTCATATATTAGTTAGCTTTTGGTCATTGTGTTTTATATGATCTGAACTCAATTATCCCATATTTCTCTTGTTTCTGTAATTCTCGTTCTTATTTCTTTTGAAACTGTACCGCTGGTGTCGATTAAGTGTCTTCGAATGGTTGTATGTCTGTTTTGTCTCATATACATAGGTACTTTCTTTCCAGTTCATATCGAGTCCTCAATCTTCATGTGTTCTTTAACATACCTGTCATATACTCTCTTCGAGGTGTCATTCCTTTGTACGCAAGACAATATACATTATATATTATATATAACATATATTGTTTCTGGGATTTTCGAGAGAATTAGCACACAGAGGTTCCGAATCTGAAGCCGTTCCGTGTAATTGCTGTCCTCCCTTAACTCCTAGGACAGAATATCACGATAAAATTTTCAGGTTACTTCACCTGTCAGAGATATTGAATACTCTCTTCGAGGTCTCGTTCCTTTGTACGCAAGACAATATACATTATATATTATATATAACATATATTGTTTCTGGTCAGGGAACCTTCATCAGTTGCGCTTCCCACAATTGAATGTCCTCTCGAACACTTCTTTATGTATTTGATACATTTCGTTAAATTTGAAGACGCGAGCTGTAAGACCGACATCTAGGATTTTCGAGAGAATTAGCACACAGACGTTCCGAATCTGGAGATCTTTTAGTATTAAACGGATTTTTAATAGTAATTTGGTTCACTTAAAATACCACGTAGTTTAGAAATACGTAATAGGAAATTTATACATTAAGGGCGTTCAAAAAGGCCCTACATTTTCGTTAATGGGTTTATATTAAACTTAACATGGTTTTTTCTACAGTCTGTCAGACCTTTGTCTTCCAGAAAATCATCTGAAAATAATTTTTCGCTGTTTGTTGTATCAGATACTTTATATTGATATGATTTTCATCTATGACTTGAATCAATTTTATTCACTATATGGTTTTTGATTTCTGTCCTTATTATACCAGTCTCATTCCTGTATTCCCTCCCATTCCCATTTTGTACTGACTTGTTTCGTGGTCTTCCTCGTCTGGTTTATATCTTTGCGGAGGAGCCAAGTTCGATACTTTCTCAGGGATTCTTTAATAGTCTTTAATAGTATACATGGCCAGAATTCTTTGTCTAATGCTCTCTAATGTGGTCAAATAGAGTTGAGCTACAACATATTCTCTAATATGCCATCTTAGCTAAAAGTTGTTTCTAATTTTTTCTGTGATGCACACCTCTGACCCATAACTCATAATTCAAAGTTTTTGTCAAGTTTTTCATTTATGTAGTTTAAGAGTGATATTATAACTGAATGAACTGACTTTATTACTGTTATAGGTCTGTAGTTACCAACATCTGCAGGACCATCTTTTTTAAAAACAGAGGTGTAATAGTTCCTAATTTTTGCAACGATAGGTTTATTAGATACTTCAATGATTTGGAAATTATTTCCTTAGCACTCTTTATTAATTTGGTATTGATACCATGAGTGTCGTTAGTACTTAAGCTTTTTAATTGACCGATTGCATTAGTCACATCTGACTCTTCTACTGTGATAAGTAAGAATGATTTTAAGTTATACGGAGCAGTAGTACAGGAATAAGATCTATGTTGGCCAAATGCCGTATTCAGCCTTTTTTCATTTACTATTGAAAAATTTCTTGCAAAGCTCTCAGCAATCAATAAGCACTTCATTTTCAATTATTTTAATTTTGTTAAGTTTGTTTGTCCCTCCTAATTTTTTGTGTACAATCTGCCAGGTAGCTTTTTGTTTATTATAGGACTGTTGTATTTTTGTACATAAGTATTTTTTTAGCTTGTATTACGTTTTTTTCATGTAATTTTAATTGTGATTTATAATTTTGATACAAAATTTCATCGTTTATATTTTTTGCTAGCCAATACATGCTTATTAGGGGTTCACTGGTTTGAATAATTTCTGGTGTGGTCCAGTCTTTATTCTTATGTATACTAGATTGTTTTCGAATAGTATTTTAGTGAAAAACATAAATAGGTATTTGCCTGGTATACAAACAAAACGAGCTTGGTACTCATTGGTTTAAGCACCCGAAAATACTATGCTTTACTACTTATATGCTTGAGACGTACATAGAAAAATTTCAAATTCGCAATCAAAACTTCCAGTGCCTACAATTCCCGCACTATTACGTTATAATTAAAATATTTGTGAGGAAATGTTGGTTACGTCATTTCGATGAAATTTGAAAGAATATTTGAATTTTCGGCGATTTTCTGCAATACTGCAAGTTTCATCGTGCAGGAAAATATATGAGACCACCTAGCAATCTTCCTTAATAGATAAGACGTTAAAAAAGTATACACATCCATAAGGGGTTTTTGAAAAATCGACCAATATCTTAGGGATATTGATCGATTTCCAAGCACGCATATTCACAAATTTCATCACTTTACCAAAAGAATTTGAACTTTGACTAATCCGGATATATACTCTATTAAACAAGACCATATTCAATCAAAACGGTTCATAACAGGAGAAATCAGGTAACATACGTACAATAAAAAATACGCGACGAATTGATAACGTCCTCCTTTTTAACCGACTTCCAAAAAGTAGAAGGTTATCAATTCGTATGCAAATTTTTTTTATGTATGTGGGTCGATTATTCGAAAACGGCTTGGACAATTTTGATGATTTAAACTGCATTATATTAAGGAACATTACAGATAGGTCCGATTTAGTTGTCTATAACATGAGATTACGGTTTTCTAGAAAATCAGAAAAAAAAGTAAATAAGGGACTAGATTTCAGCGATTTTCAATGAATCTTCACTGTTTTTTCTAAAAGTGCTCACGTAATTTGAATATTATAAATTGTATTATACAAAGATATGTTCCAGCTTGATTCCGTAAATTTTTTTATAACGTAAAACATACCATTTTTCTGAAAATCGGAAAAATAAATGCAAAAAAACTGTAAACATCATGGTAAATGACAAATTTTTATCATAAATATCTAGTTTAGATGTCATGATATGCCATGAAAGTATATAGTACAGGGTGTTTTTAATGGTTTTCAATTTGATGCATTTGAAAGTCACTTTCTGTTAGAGACGAAGTTCTAGTCGCGTGAAATGGCAAAAAATATTCCGTTATTTTATCGAAACGAAAATTTGTTAGATATCGGCGAACTCTTCTATATGGTATAGGGTTGTAGGTGTGTGCGTGCGTGCATGTGATATTAGGTGGTACAGAAGCCATTGTATATACAGGATGGTTGAAATATAAGTTGGAATTGAATTAGTTATACAGGGTGTTTCTAAAAATATTATAGTGGGTGTCACATAAGTATACAGTATACAGTTATATAAAAGGCTTTAAAAATTGTCAGAAGTAGTTGAATATACAGGATGATTGAAATATAAATTGGAGTTGAATTACAGTTATACAGGGCGGTTTAAAATATTTGTATAGTTTGGAACATAAGTACTTGCTTATACAAAGTGTTTGAAGTAAGGGTAAACTTATTGTCATTCAAGGTGTATCAAAAATTTGTTATATAAGCATAAACAGTTAGGATATTTGAATTATAGAACGTAGAACGTTGTATAATTATAGACATGGGTTTAAAAAATTTTAGAAGCAGTTGCATATAACGGGTGGTTGAAGTAAATGGTAGAGTAAAATTTTAGTCATAAAGGTGGCTCAAAAAGGTGAATTTTATTATATAGGGTAGACCATGAGCAGTTGCATTAATGGAATACTAGACATATGGGGCGAAATAAAATCATTGGTATACAAGAATAATTTAAACAATAGAAAAATAGAAAGAGTCAATAGTGTGTAAAGGATTTATACATATACAGGGTGGTTTTAAAGATTTTAGGACCGTTGTGATATTGTATTGTAGTATTATAATTGTACGGGGTGATTCACAAAATGATAGACCAATAAGTTATATATATATATATATATATATATATATATATATATATATATATATATATATATAAAACAAATAAAAAAGTTAAAATACATTTGGAAAATATAGACAAAGAATACAAATTATAGAGAGAAAAAGAGAAAGGAAGAAATAGAGAGAGAGAGAGATAAGAATGTGCAAAAAATTTTCAATTGAATTGTACCTTAAATCGGATAAAAAAGAACACATGTGTGATTGATTGCACATACTTTCTAAACGGCTTTTATTTTAATTCAGGTGAAGTCGGTTCTTTTTAACCAACTTCAAAAAGAAGGAGGTTCTCAATTCGTCTGTATCTATGTTTTTTTTTTATGTTTGTTCACCGATTACTCGGAAACGGCTCGAGGAATTTCGACCATTTTACTGGATCTTGTTTGGGGGATAGCGAAGTGGTCCCATATTTTTTTCATTAAAATAGCTTGTACCGTTTCTTAGAAAAAGGGGAAAAACTATTTTTACCTATTCTCATATACTCTATGCATTCTTAAAATTTGAAAAATTTTGTTCGGAACGTGGGACGAATTGAAAAGAGATTGGATTAGTTCCGTGATATCTCAAAGTGGTCAGAATTTTTTTTATTTCAAATAACATAGTTGTATCGTTTCTTATAGAATGGGGAAAAACTTTTTACCTATTTTCTTATATTCTATGTCTTGGTGGAGTCGCCGGTATTATAAGCTTTGATTGAGTTACTGATATTAACTATTCGGAACTTGGGGTAAATTGTAAATAAGAGGAATTAATCAAAATAAGTGTCAGTTAATATGTATATACAGTGTGTATTCATAAATCAAACGATTTCTTTTTTATTCATAATTTTGAGAGAAAAAAGTTGTTCTTCACAAACAGATTTTTACATGGTCTAAAACATAAACAGTAATCATTCCATGTCAATTTTTTTATATTAACTGCAGACAAGGTTTGTCTTCAAAGCTTTTAATTACAAACTAAAGTATCTTCATTTCGGTTAAGATATAAAATTGTTATCAAATAGAAATAATCTAATACTATAATACGAACTAGGTTTGTTTATATATATATAATTGAGTTCTGGAAAAAAGGCTTTAACGATTTCGATGAAATTTTCTTATTTAGAAGTATCAATGGATAGAAATCGATTGGTTAGGTTCTCATTCTCATATTTGGGAAAATCGTTTTGCAGAGAAATTAAATAATTAAAAAAGTTATTGACAGTTTGCGACAATCAAGATAGCTGATTTGTAATTTAAAGGTGTTCAATACAATTTGGTAACCTGCCTAAGAGTGAGATTCGTCTTGTAAAAATTAAAATTCTTTCAATACAGGGTGATTTGAGAGTGAAACTGCTCTTGTAATCATTTTTTTCAATACAAAATGTATTTGTATTTTCCGAACAAGTAACTATTTAATGCCTACCTCTTTTTTTGTAGCATTATATTTTTACACCTGGAGATTTCAACTTTTCGAAGTGATAAAATTGCCGAAGCGGGCGATTTTTGGATTAGTAAAATCTTATGAATTTGCATATTAATTTCACGCATATAAATATACATATGTGGTGTAAAAATAGAATTATAGAGGGTAGTTATTAAAATGTTAGGAGATCCATAAGATTTGCTATGCAAGATGGTTAAAATATAACGTCGAATGTAATTATATCATAGAGGACGGTTAATAAAAAGCAAGAAAAAATAATTATATAAGGTAGCTCATAGCAGTTGGAAATTAATGATAGCTGACATACAGGGCGGAGTACAAATTTTGTTATGAAGGGTGGTTACAAAAATGTTAATCGAATGTTACAGCTGTAAGATAAATCACTAATAATTACAGCCATTGCATCAAATTGTAAAATAAATACATTTTTGAAAAAACAAAAACCGACTTCAAAAGAGAATTAACTAAAAAACAGGAAATAATATTTTGCTACAATTAAATACTTTTTATGAAATCGGTGCCAATTTGAACAGCGAAGTTGCGAAGTATAACTCATCAATGTACCTCACAAAATATTTTCACTTTCGCTAGGCACCGACTCCATAAAAAGTATTTAATTGTAGCACAATATTATTTAATGTTTTTTAGTTCATTTTCTTTTGAAGTCGGTTTTTGTTTTTTTTTAAATATATTTGTTTATTATTTTTATGTTTCTTTGGGGAATAACACCACAATAGAAATAAAACTACGTATATTGCAGGAATACCAAACGTTTCAAAGTCTATTCTGACTTCGTTGTCAATGGCTTTATATTTATTGATGTAAATTGCAAAATGAAAAAAAAAATTTCATTTGCAATTCTGACAACGAAGTCAGAATAGACTTTGAAACGTTTGGTATTCCTGCAATATACGTAGTTTTATTTCTATTGTGGTGTTATTCCCCAAAGAAACATAAAAATAATCAAGAACATGCCACAAACAACGTTTAGAAGACAATGTATTTATTTAAATATAAATTATTGGAAGTCGGTTAATAAGATGTATTGAAGTATTCATACGATTAGTATTCATCTCAGAACGCTTGAAACTGGCCTAAAACAGTGAAATATATTTTGAATAGATTGAAGTTATTTTTGCAACATTTAAACGATACTTTTTTTGAAAATGTTGATATTGTTTCAGAAAAATCCTGCTGCAAATTCTGTTAAATATATTTAGGTTCATTATTCAGTATAATGCAAAACTAAACTTTGTAATTGAAAATAGTTTGGTAACGGCTATTACGAGTACATTAGCCTTTATTAATATTTTCTCAGGTAATGTATTATGATGGATAAGTAAAACCAGTTGTTCGTCAAAAATTCTAATAAACGTTTTTCCACTTTTCCTGTTGTTCATTATGTATTCTCGTGTAATACGTAATTCCTTTTAAATATCCTGCTTGAATAATACGACTCTGAAATCCCGGAAAATAAATCTTCTGCATATAGAAAGCTGCGATGATAAACTGGCAAAGTTATTCGAGTTGAAAAAATTAGATTTCATCTTCTAGTGAAAAATGTTAGCGTTGTTTACTATACTTTTTCTGATAGACGAAGTCAGTCAGTTATATAGTGTTTTGTAGTTTCCTTTTTCTTCTAGTGTAAAAGAATAAATAACCGCAGATCAAGGTTATATATTAAAAAAGGATTATTTCTATAGCTAAGAAGTATTTTATAAATTAATATACAGTAGAAACACTATAAAATTATAAGGATAGCCTTATAATATCACTCCGGATTTCTCCCTCTTTCGCATCACAGCAATTTTCTCCTAAACTACTGGACGGAAAAGGTTGGTATCAGTGGATAGTTTGGTAGGAGTACATATCGTAAATGAAGAAATTTTGATTTTTGGGGTACTTCTGGTGGGAAAATTAAAAAAAATCGACCGTTCCCCCCTTATCTCCGAAACTATAAGAAGAAAAATTTGGAAAATAATCAGAGATATAGAGCCTCACCTGAATTTTACCGGAAAAATACTATTAATTTTGGGGGGCAAATTACAGAATCAAATGGAAAATATAAAATTAAAATTGCTTCTAGACATCACGTAATATATCAAATGAAAGTCCTTACTGGATGTATTTCCAGCCTCATCCATCAGTTTGATAATATTATGTTTCTAATTTTGTTTCGACTGCATATCTTCCATCTCCTTGGAATTCCTAAAATTTTCTCTCTGCGTATTGTTTTGTAGTCTATTCCTAGGTTCGTTTACTTCAGTTTTGACCTTTTTGAATTCACTTATAGTATATTCCTTGCAAATTCTTGTAAATCCTACATATAATTTATCTCGTTCCTTTAACTTCATTATATACTCATTTGTTATCCAAATATACTTATTTTTTATTTTAATTGTATGCTGTTTAGTACTCGTCTTTTTACAGTCATTCATAATGTTAGTTCTTGAAATGTTTTACATTCATTTTCACTCACTTTGATATTTAGTTCAGTGTAAATTAAAGGCTCCTAAAACTATGCAATTGCTTTTTAGGGTTCCGTATATACAATATACGGATACCCTTAAAATATCACTCAGGATTTCTGGCTCTGTCACATCACAGCAATTTTCTCCTAAACTACTGGACGGAAGAGGTTGAAATTTGGTATCAATGTATAGTTTGGTGACCCGATCAGGAATACATATCGTAAAAGAAAAAAAAATGATTTTAGGGGTACTTCTGCGGGGAAAAACTAAAAAAATCGACGATTCCCCCCCTGATCTCCGAAACTACTGAGCCTAAAATTTTGAAAAAATAGGAAATATAGAACTTTGCCCGAACTTTACAGGAAAAATAAAGAGAAACGATTAATATTAATTTTGGGGGGCAAATTATACAATTAAATAAAAATTTAAAAATAAAAAAATCTCAAGCGCATCATGTAATATATTCAATGAAAGGTTTCATTCTGAGGAACACAAATATATTTTTTTCATATTAAAAAAAAATTATTAATAAATATGAAAACGAAAATATACCAAAATTTACCCATTCCCCCCCCCTTATCTCCGAAACTATAAAACGTAAAGTTTTGAAAAAAATTAAAGGTTCTGACCTGAAGTTTACTGGAAAAATAAGGGGAAACCTCTACTTTTAATTTTGGGGGGCAAATTACAGAATTAAATGGAAAATATAAAATTAAAATTGTTTCTAACCCATCATGTTATATATCAAATGAAAGGGCTTATTATGACGAAAACAAATATATTTTTTCATATTTTGAAAATAAATTCAATAAAAGATATTTACTAAAATATAAAAAAAATTACCCATTCCCCCCCCCTCATATCTCCGAAACCATAAGCTGGAAAATTTGGAAAAATTGGAGGTATAGCCCCTCACCTGAACTTTGCTGGAAAAATAAGGAGAAACCCCTAATATTTATTTTGGGGGGCAAAATATAAAATTAAATGGAAAATATAAAATTAAAATTGTTTCTAAACCATCATGTTATATATCAAATGAAAGGGCTCATTATGACGAAAATAAATATATTTTTTTCATATTTTTAAAATAAATTTATTAAAAGATATTAACAAAAATATAAAAAAAATACCCAACTCCCCCCATCTCCGAAACCATAAACTGGAAAAAGTATAGCCCCTCACCTGAACTTAACTGGAAAAATAAGGAGAAACCCCTAATATTCATTTTGGGGGGCAAATTATAGAATTAAATGGAAAATAAAAAATTATAATTACCCATTCCCCCCGTTATTCCCCAAACTATAAGACCTAAATTTTTTTGTTCATTTGAAAAATATGAAAAAATCCCTAATTCTATTATTTGGCCCCCAAATAATAGAATTAAACAGAAAATAAATTATTAGAAAACCCCCATAGTAATTTTAGGGACAAATTATACAATTAAATGGAAAATAAAGATACAATTTTCAAAAGCATCATGTAATATATCAGATAAAAGGCTCATTATGTGAATTAGAAATATCTCATATTTTTAAATCATTTGTTGAAAAGATATTAACAAAATATTAAACATCGACTAAATTCCCACAAAAATATATTTTATTTGTATTTTAATATATATATATAATTATATATATATATATATATATATATATATATATATATATATATACATATATATATATTATATAATATATAATTTAATAATTTATAATTTAAAACTTGACCTATTTTGCCCTTTATCTTACAATCCACAGAGCCTCAAAACTCAGAGAGTAGATTATAAAAGATTTCTCTGAAAGTTTATTAGTAAAATAATACTCTAATGTTAATTTTTGGGGGCCAAATTAGAAAATTAATATATATTCTGATAAAAATCAAGCGAATCCTGAAGCAGATAAAATAAAAAGTCTATGTGGGGAAAATGAAAGTGTATATTTTTTATAAATTTAAAACGCTTCCTTTGAGGGATATAAGGGTAAATATAAGAATATGCACTCATTCCCTGCTTGTCTGAAATTAGAATATTAGAATCTTGAAGGTGGTACGGAACCCTAAGTATGCGAGTCCAACTTGCACTTGACCAAATTATTTTACTTTCTAGCAGTTTGTCAATTTCAGATATGAATAATTTATAATTGTTTCTAGGTGGTCTATATAAATTCATTTTATTAATTTGGAATCTTATTACTAACTTCATGTAAAGTGTTTTGCACCTGTGCAAAGATAGCACCTGGATCAATAGCACCTGCATAGATAGGTCTCTGTTGGGTCATCTAAGATCTTGTAATTTTATCGTAATAATATAAGACTTCGGTAATTTTATGTAAGTTAATTTTTATTTTTATTTTCAAAACCATCTACTTAAGTTTTCGTTCAGGTTTTTAATAGTGAATAAGACAAAAATTTTATAACTTCAATTATCAGTACTAACTTGGTCGTATACAAAATTTTAATATTAAATTATTCACTCCGTCTTCATCAATCACAATTCAATTAGTTGCAACTAGTCCTGAATGTCCTAAACAATCCATTTCGTATCAATGCATCAAAATAGTAAGGATTCAATTAATTATCAAGGATGGACACTATGATTCTCTATCCAATTACCAGTCTCTGGTTTTACCACTAATTAAAATGATGGTCTCTCTATAAGGAGTTTGATTATGTTAATAAACGCGCAGAAGGCAACTAAAACTCGATTTACATCAGTGCTCAATTCCACAGAGATGTCATTTGTTGTTATAATGGTTTATAATATCGATTTCTACATACACCGGAACAAACAAAACTTATTTGAGGAGAATAGTTAGGTAAGAAAATGTTGGTAAGGTAAGGTAATTTGTTACAAAATAATTACACATTGACTTGCATAAATTTCATACATAGTAGAATAACGTATCCTATTTAAGATAGAGTAAAAGATTATTAATTTTTTTGAAACTCGAAACTTTCTTCCATGTTTAAATGTAATCGATCAAACAATATTTTTAGGGTTTCGTATATACAATATACGAATACCCTTATAATATTACTCCGGATTTCTGCCACTATCACATCACAGCAATTTTCTGAACTACTGGACGGAATTGGTTTTGGGGGGCAAATTATAGAATTAAATGAAAATTTAAAAATACATTTTTTGTCAAACGCATCATGTAATATATCATCATATCATATCAATATATATGAAAGGTCCCATTCTGAGGAACACAAATATATTTTTTTCATCATTAAAAAATCTTAGTTAAAAAGTTATTAACGAACACATACCAAAATTTACCCATTCCCCCCCCCCTTATCAACGAACTATAAAATGTAAGTTTTGAAAAAAATAGAGGTATAGGGTCAGACCTGAAGTTTACTGGAAAAATAAGGAGAAACCTCAACTTTTAATTTTGGGGGGCAAATTATAGAATTAAATGAAAAATATTAAATTAAAATTGTTTCCAACGCATCATGTTATATATCAAATGAAAGGGCCCATTATGAAGAAAACAAATATTTTTTTTTCATATTTATAAAATAAATTAATTAAAAGATATTAACAAAAATATAAAAAAATTACCTATCCCCCCCTTATCTCCGAAACCATAAACTGTAAATTTTTGAAAAAAATAGAGGTATAGCGCTAGCTCCTCACCTGAACTTTACTGGAAAAATAAGGAGAAATCCCTAATATTTATTTTGGGGGCCAAATTATAGAATTAAATGGAAAATAATAAATTATAATTATTTCTAACGTATCAAGTAATATATTAAATCAAAGAACTCATTATGACGAATACTAATGTTTTTTTAAATTTTTTTAAACAAATATTTTA
Organism: Octodonta nipae; assembly: GCA_034190945.1. Taxonomy (NCBI): domain Eukaryota; kingdom Metazoa; phylum Arthropoda; class Insecta; order Coleoptera; family Chrysomelidae; genus Octodonta; species Octodonta nipae. The sequence goes on from CM067216.1 coordinate 156,085,670, forward strand.
AAATATATTTAATAAAAAGTATTTAAAAAATAACCATTCCTCCTTTATTCCCCACACTATAAGACCTAAATTTTTTTGTTTATAGGAAAAATATTAATATTGTGGGCCAAATTATAGAATTAAGCAGAAAATAAAAAAAATTTTTTGTTCATTTGAAAAATATGAAAAAATCCCTAATTCTATTATTTGGCCCCCAAATAATAGAATTAAACGGAAAATAAATTATTAGAAAACCCCCATAGTAATTTTAGGGACAAATTATACAATTAGGTGGAAAATAAAAATTCAATTTTCAAACGCATCATATCATATAAAAGGATGATTATGTGAATTACAAATATATCATATTTTTAAATCATTTGTTTAAATTATTAAACATCGACTTAATTCCAACTTTAGAAACTACACTATTTAAATTGTGAAAAATATATTTTATTTGTATTTTTAAATAATTTGAATAACAGATTTAATAATTTATAATTTAAAACTTTACATAGACAGTAGATTATAAAAGGCTTCCCTGGAGGTTTATTAGTAAAATAAAACTCTAATGTTAATTTAGAAAAATTAGAAAAATAAATACATATGCATTCTTATAAAAATCAAGCGAATCCTGAAGCAGATAAAATAAAAAGTCTATGTGTGGAAAATGAAAGTGTATATTTTTTATAAATTTAAAGCGTTTCCTTTAAAAGATATTAGGGTAAATTTAAGAAAATGCAATCATTCCCTGCTTGTCTGAAACTGGAATGTTAGAATCTTGAAGGTGGTACGGAACCCTTAGTATGCGAGTCCAACTCGCACTTGACCAAATTATTTCGTCTTAACTTTAATTGTACTCGTAAAAGTCATAGGTAGGGTAGCTACATATTGGAAAATATTTGTTAACATTTTTCATAAGACAAATTGAAATTATAATGAATGCGATTTTTTCAAATTGACATTGCCATTTTCCTTGTGAAAAATAGTAACTTATCTTAATATTTGTTCTAACTGTCATTGAAAATGGGGAATGATTTTAATCTCCAATTATTCCTAAAAAATCATGAACACCAAGTAGAGACGCAACAATTATTATTCATAAGACGTTCTCTATGATCATATAAAATAAAATATAAAATACAATGAATTTCGCATAGCTATAATATTAAGTACAACGGACCAGATATACTCTCTTAGAGAGATTATTGGTCTAATAAGTGAATATCAATGACCATTTGCTTTGACCTTGATAATCTTAGCGAGATGTGTTCAATACTGCATAACGAAAAGCTGTAATCAACGCTCTCAGTAAACAACTGGTAGAAACGTTAAGCCATACATGCATGAACGCACTGAGGGGAGCAAAGGGGACCTTTAAAAACTGCCGTGAGCCTTCAAAACCTCCCATAAATTTGCTGACTTGCCGCACACCCTCGGCCAAAAAGTTTTCTGATTTGCCCCTCTCTCTAGGACAACTTTTTATTCTGATGTACCCCTCTTAAGGGCAGTTTTTTTCTGATTTACCCTGCTCTAAACTAAAAGCTAGATACTCCCCTGCATACATGTAAAAGCTGCCAGTTAGTTTACAGGGAAAATCAAACTAAATGTGTGAAGACCAGAATTTACCACTAAAAGAAAAATCAAACAGAATGACGCAATATGGCTAAAGGTATGCGCAGGACTGCATTAGAAAGTCCCTTTTAGTAGTTATACTTAAACTTTAATGAATATACACTCAGGACTTTTGTTTTCCCTTCCCCACCTCTTTAATGGAACAAGCTATTTATCTTGAACAAAATTCATGTAAAATATTGTCAACCAAATTACATTTTACATACAATTGACCAGTGCTAATTGGGCACTATCAACTTTTTTTCAAATGTAAAGTTTGGTCTTGTGATGTATTTTTTTCTTCTAAAATCCGATGAGTAATTACAGAGTTATGAGCGATTTATTTAATGTCTCAATTTTCACTCGCGTCTTATGAATTAAACTAACTAGCTGTTTAAAATGATATTAATTACTCAAATTTTGTCCTTGCACTTTCTGCCAATAAACGAGTCTGTCGTGAAATTCAATTCACACATTTATAAATATTTCTGGTGAGATATTGCTAAACTCCAGAGACCTGGAAAAACAGTACCCAATGTCTTTATGATGGCCTAATGCCACTCTTGCCAATTAAAATTGGTCACAATTACCGTGCCTCTGTATTTGATTGACTATTCTTATAAAACGAACTATTAGGTAACTCCACAAGAAATAGTCAAAAGATGACAAGTCAAAGCAACTAGGAGGCCAGTTAATATTGATTTTTCTGGAATTCGTGAATATTAAACACAATCTTGCTAAAACTAAATTTCTAAGTTACAGCCTTGGCACATTTGTAGAGGTGTAAAATTAGCAAAAGCGTGTTGCAATTGGACTACCACAATAAGTCATCGTTCAGTGTGACGTTAGCCTTTTTGGGCACTGTTTAAAACCACAACAGAATAATTATGCCACGAGAGTGAGAAGCTATTTCACATGTGTATCCTTAAAACGGTTTTTCTATAGACAGAAATTATTGGTTGATTTGACTTTTCCTTTTCTTTTACTTACGATAAAATGGCAAACCCTTTATGACAATAGAATTCAACAGATTTTAATATTGTCTTGAAAATATTGTTGCCGATTTAAATGTCATTACATAGTATTTTTTTATTATTGTCCCCCAATTGGTATAATTATTCTCGTTTCAATGTAGTCTCATATTCCAGTTTTTTCCATTTCCTTTACAGCTTTTAGCAGGTACAGCTCAAATTCCAAAATTGCATTGGTCCTAAGAGACAGGATTCCTATTCAGATCATAGCTCACTTTCGATCTATCCCAACTAATAACTAGAAACTAAGTCTCCCGCCGAAAAGCAAAGACATACACTGGAAGTAAGAAATTAATACTTAAAAGCTTCACGACCTTATAAATTTTAACCAGCTGAAATTATTTTATAGTTAAATCAAGCCAATCAACGTACTTAACTAAAACTGAGTTTCCCGTCATGTTGCAATGATCTTTATATATGCGACTTGAAACATTTAATGCATTTTTTTAAGAAAAGAATTTTATAGCTTGTAGCATAAATTTTAACAATATTGTTGTTGGCCGCGATCTTTATCTATGCTTAGAAATTAATTACATTCCTTACAACATATGATTTTACTATAACCGAATTCCACCAATTTTATTGTTTTCCAGCAACAGTAAAAAATGTGTTTATACTAAATCATATGCAAATGCAATAAATTCTGCTTCAAAGAGAGTGCAAACTATAAATTTAGACATAAATGATCGTCTAAGCTATCTAAGTAAATAATTGTTTTAGTTTTCTAAAATTGCGTTAAAAGCAGTGACAGTTTATTATGTTATAAATTCACAAGGCACACTTACATAATGGACCATGATTTACTCGAAGAATTGATCGTTTACCTAAAAAAGAGTAAGTCATATTAGTTTAAAATTGTAATTAAACATTAAAATTATACAGTTACAAAATTGCTTGCAATATTTACTGCGATTGTATGCCGAAACTTAGAGATAAAAATATACGAATCTAATTGTCAAAACACAATGAGTTACAATCCCTTAAAACAAAATAACAAAATTCTACAAAGTATCTTATACCACAATTTTTGGAATATGGTAGACGAACAATGCTAATAAATAGTTATATTTTCAGATATATATTCAATTAAAGTCAAGCAGCTTATTAACTGCCCCTGCCACTCCCAAAGGTAAACGAAAAGAGTGGGATTACCGTATTAGTAACCCACCAAAACGGTGTTGTATACATGGTCTGCTTACACCGCTTAACTGTTGTGTCTCGTAAATGCTTTGTGTTTGTCTATACAATTCATAATATCTCAAAAAAAAACAGAAGATAGAAAAAAGGTGTTTGAGGTGTATGGACATTTTGAATTAGTTACAAATATCTGGATTTGACACTATAATTTACAGATTATTGACATGCTATTGTTTACGGTGTTTAAGTGAGTAAAACAGTTGTATATTTCTATAAAGACTATTATTGCAACCTTTTCCACGGAATAAAATAAACAGTTTTATATGACACTATATTATAAAAGTTTTGTTTCAAAATATTTGAAAACTGTTACTCTAGCCTACTCGGTCAGTAGTAAGTTATTTCATGCCACATGTTATTTATACCACCTTTTTCCCCACAAAGCAACCTCAATATTTCACGAACTATAAAACTGCCTCCTAAATCTGCTTTGCCCGAAACGGCGTGTAAAAGCTATTATGAAAATGGTCCCTTTCAAAAAACAAAGGAGCAAAGAAAGCAAACATAATTCGATAGGATTCATTTATTATCAAAATTGAATTTTCAGAGTCAATAAAATACGTGCAGGATAAAACTTTAATCCGTTAGATAGCTGGGAAATTATTAATATCAGACCTAATGCGCTAGTGCAAAATTTGTGGAAATTTCAGTTGGAAAGGCTGTTAACTCCTTTTGGTTAACTCAAAAGTATTGCTCATCGTTAAACTATTTTATCGCAATTATCGTATTTCAAATGGAATGAATCTTTATTAAAAAAAATTCTTCTTCATCGCTTTGCAAATATGAAGTTGGTATTACTTTTTTAATGAAATATTAAATTAGATATTACTATAAATACCAGCTGTCCCAGCAAACGTTGCTTTGCACTTTCCGTTTGATCATAATAACGCTAGTATGTACTACAACCAGTTTGCATTGTGTGAATATACCTACTATATAGAATTCAGTAGAAGACTACTTGATCTCATCGTCTCGGCAAATTAAATATATTTTGTGAATGTGACTTAAATCGAAAAAGTGCGCAGAATTTCTACGATTTACTCCACTACTGCGCCAACAGTCGGGTATTGATTTTGTAACTTTCAGTTTTAGCACAAAACTAAAATATAATGTTGATATGTATCGTATTGGACTGATAAATAGAGAATTGTTAATAACTTCCCTACAGCTCCACCTATTGGAGGAACCATTATCTGGCCCAAACAAATATATATTGAGAATATTACCTCGATGGTCAAGCTGTTCCTAAGTTATACAAGAAAAAAGTACGCCCCAAGGATTATACTTCGGCGGAGAATTAAAATATGGAAACTGTAGCTAATATAGAACACTGAACAACTGCTGATCAAAATTATAGAAGATCTCATAAAGATTGAGTTTACGTTGAACTTGACTTTGACGGTGTTTTTCTAGGCCAATCAAATACATACTCTGGATAGGATATACTATAACAAACGAGAAACTTTTCGTTCCGGTATGAACTTGAACTCAACTCCATGACCCTGAGGAATGACCTCTAATCTTCCTTATGGAGAAATTCTCGATATCTGAAAATTGAAGTCTACAAACAGATAGTTCCAGGAAGCGAGTCAAAAGCTTACTTTCTATTCGGAACGTTTTTTTAAGAAAGTTGGATGTCTAAACATAAAATTGTCCAATCCTTCGAAATTTATATGTTTCTAAGACGTTGTCAAACTTAATTGTAGTATTCCCTTAGTCCCTGTAGTGTCCTCCAAAAGTCGATATTTTCGATAATTTCACAATTTCCACACTTTTCTTAACTCGAACTTTTGACGTTCAGAGAGTTTACAGGTTATCGCTCAAGATTCAAAATCATATTTGCTGGAGTTTAAAAACAAAAGTATATCTCGCTGATTAGTTAAAATAGTAAAATTTCTCTGTATTTTGCAAATCATCATGGTTAACATCAATAATGTTGACAAATGCAGATTGCTATCTTATAACACATGATAGGTATTGAATTTCCTAATGTGTGTGCTAGCCAAGGTACCAACTGTGTTATCACAATTAAAGTTGTTCTAGTAGAAGACATCTGCGCTAATAATGAACTGATTCGCTGTTGCAGAGTAAATCCTCACAGAACCGTTTTAAGAATTTTGTTTACACCGAAAGCACCTAACAGTATCGTCACCTAGAGAGAAGGGTTAACCTCTTAATTCTATTAATTGAAATGCTACTACTGTCATAGAAGAATAAACACAGAATCCTTAAAAGAAGAATTAAATCAAACTAAGTCTACCATGCCTATTTAGGATCCAAGAAAAGTCAAGAACAAAATTACTTGGTTTACCCAAATTCGTCAGTATCAAATACATAGAGAAACTGAAAAAATCAAAAACTCAATTCTTTTAAAATCTTCTTTGAAATTAGTGAACCCGAGCAGAATGAACCAAACAACCCACTGCAAAATACACAAAATCACTATTAAGAACATCATGCGTTTTATCGACTCAAGTCTTACCACATATTAAAGTAAAGCTCTACGTTTGAAAAAATATGCTAATGATCAAACCTGCCTAGTTATAATAGCGTCACTAAGATTATACCCGTTTATTTTTCTAATGATTTTACTGTTATTGCCTTTACTGTAACATGGTTACTTAATGTTATAGTGTTCAGAAGTGACTGAAAGTAAGATAGAACATGAGAACAGATAAGAAATCTGGTGGTTATGTTTTGTTAGCTATCAAATGTTTATTTAGTTATCAAGTATTGTATATGTTTGTAATACATATTAGACAAACCACAAATGCCGTCAATTTGGATTTAGAACTATATCATTCAACGTTGAATGATATAGTTCTAAATATGTGGATATATATCTGTATATATATTTACTTTCGTGTTTTTATATAAAACACTCGAACCATCTGTCAAGAGTATGGTATATGTTATAGCATAGTATACCTTCATATACTTAAATTACTCACTAGACGGTAGATGTCACCGACATCTATTAGGTTGAATACACTGACTGAATACTGTATTTCTGACAGGGCATTGGATAGTTTGTATATGATCCTAAATGCAAATATACGAATGAAAATTTCTACTGAGGTATATAAATTTAAAACTTGTGCAATATAGAGAAATAAAATCCGAAATCAACCATTAGTAAAAATTCAGTCTTATGCAAATTATTTTAATAAAGTTCAATTTTCTATTACCGCGTTCTCTACAAGCTGTTGGGCATTCTTGAAAACAAGCGGATCAAAGATTACAGGTAAAATTATGACGGCAATAAAATTCTTGGATTTAAATTCACTTCACTTTCTAGAACTCTATTTACATATCAAAATCCAATATTTATTACAGCTGATTATGAATACAATTTACATAAAAAATAATAACACGACTATCCAAGCGGAACTAAACTACTAAAAAACAGTTCAAAGCCTTATATATTAACATAAATTTTTCTCGTACTTTCTATGGCATTCCACTGTCGTTCTGGAGTGTTATTTAAATGTTTACCCAGCGTTCGAATTCAATATTTTTTTCGTTCCCTACAAACTTTCCTTTTTTATTGATGTTTTGTTTCCGTCGGACTGACCAATGTTTTCTCCACTAGAGGCGAATGAATTTTAGAACAATATTTTTAACCAGGTCTAATTGTTGACCAATTTATTTAAGTCCGTCTCCTACCACATCAAAGAAATTAAACTACAATTTCAACTAGAGTAATCACAATAACAGAAAGATAAATTTTGCCATAAAGAAGCTGAAATGTAAAGTACCGACAGGCCCAGATCTAATACTATCATTTCTTATCAAGTATTGTACATATGTGGTAACTTCTCCTCTCGCTTTCTCATTTAGTTTATCAATAAATTCATCAGTTTCCCCGAAAATGGAAACACTGAAATCTGCCGCATTCATAGGAACTGTAACATTAGTGATGCCACAAATTATCGAGCATTATCAGTAGTGTGAAATTTTACGAAAGCTCTTGTGGTTCACGCTGTATAAGTACGTATTTGATCATGTTGATCATGATATTTTACTGAAAAAGTTTTACTCGTGAGGTTTCTCACCAGTTTTAAGTTGCTTTTTCGGTTATAACAATGCGATATCAGGTGTATCCATCCATCCCCATTTTTTCCCTATATCGATCTAAGTGAAATTTAGGAATATGAGCACGTATGTTGATGACCTTAATTGTACAATAAAATTCACATGATGACTGATTGATCAAATCTGATGCTTTTCAGTTATGGATATTCTTAATTGTATTGAAAGTTTCTACCCTTATGAACAGCTGTGTTATTTCAAAGTAATTTAGTTACTCCATTAGGACTATTTACATAAAATTCATAACAAAAACTTACAGAATAATCCGAAAAATCAATACTGATCTACTACATTGGCTATTTTACTAATGCTAACAATAAACAAAGCTTGATGCTGAACTATCAAAGATGGTATTCACATGATTTTACAGCAGGTAACGCTTCTTCCGTCTATAATTACTCAATAGTTTGACTGTTTTCGAAGGAAAAATATATTCAATAAAAATATATTTCTTTGTAGAATAGACATGTGTACCTAACTGACCAAAACAAATCAGTATTGAATTTCTTTATATTTTAGATACAGATCGTTAAAATGTCAATGACATGTTTATTTTAGGTAAGTCTTGTAATAAAACCAGAATGTTGCAGGAATCGGACCGTGTAATAATAGCTAAATTGTTTATTAGATAAAATTCATGAACACAACAGTAACTAACTGATTCCCTACCAAAACATAATTCAAAGATTTGGTCTTTAAATATATTCAAATATGGAATTATAATTTTTAACATAAAAAAATAAATTCGTTTAAAAATATTAACATTATATTAAATAATAAATTAATATTAAATGTAATATTTCAAAGATAATACCTACATTTTTCAAAAATATTTTTATATTTCAGACTGAAAAATTTCAATATCCTTAAAATAAGAAATAAAACGAAATAAGAACCTTCATTCTGGCATTTCACATTTAATGATTTCAGCTCGTAAGAAGAAAATGAAATCAATCTATTAAAAACTTTTTACTAATGCATTCCAAATAACTGCAAAACATAAGTACATATTAATAAACCTTCAACCAAAATCTTAAGATTCAATATAATTCCATTAACTTTAATGAAACACGTAGTAAGCAATAACTATTTCTGTTTTGTATGGAAAATATAAAAAAATATAAACACCTGCTGTTAATTAATGATAAATAAGTAATACTCATATTTGTTAAAAACTTTTCGCAGTGATTGAAGCTGAAATCTTGAACTTTACACATTGAATTTACAGCTTATCTTTACCACCGTGCTATAATAATCTTACACCAAACAATATTCTGAAATGTCAAAATTCAAATCAAGACGCCACATCAAAGGTAGTCATGAGTTCAGATCTAACTATTTGTCTTGAATATTATAATCAGTGCTTAATTCAAATTTTTTGTCATCTTATTCAAATTATATGAAATTTATACGGTAAATATTAAAAGAATCTTTAAATTGAAAGTATAACATTAAAATTAATAAAATATTATCAGAAATAAATTCATCAATTGCTACATAATTCTTATTTTAGTTGACAAACCATATTTGTAAAGCACTGAAGGTTGCAAACTTGCGAGAGCCAAATGAATTGCCATTATTATGAATTATAAATGTTCCTGGGTTCTATTTCAGTACTTTCTAGTTTAATTTAATTCGTCTTTCACATTCCAGTCAATTCAGAATAACTCATAACTGTAAATTTCTTTTTTATATAGTCAAAGAACTAGATTTATGTACAAGTTTTAGTGGACTATACTGGGTGTATTGTAGAGGGATCGCCAAACTTGGAAGGCGGATAGGTGGGCTCATGTGCTATATTATATAGCTCATATAACATCTAGATAGCTGACGGTTGGCCAATTTTTTGATTGGTGATCAGGATTGCAAAATGTATATTTTTGTTCATGTATTTCCAGGATATATAAATTCGTATAAATATAAAATTTATTCTTATGGAAAACATGATTAATTGGTTAAAATTGAATTTCGAAACCAAAATTTCCAAAATTACGAGGGGAGGGGGTTGAACCCCCAGACCCCACCCCGCTGGCTACGGGCTTGACTGTATCTTCACCAAATAAACTTAAATCCAATCTGAGATATTTATTTGCTCCTCTGCATTCGATATTTGACATAAATAATTGCTTCAAATGTGGAGGTTCCATAAAAAAGCCATTAAGTTAAAGATTTTATAACATTACAAAAAAAAATAAATACATCCAGAACTTCGAATGCCTACAAAAACTTGTCTACTTCAACTCCTTTTCAGCCATATATCACACGTATTGGAAAGTAATTAGAATCGTAATAAAATTTGAGATTGAAATTATGTTAGAGCTACAAAAAATAAACATAATCCAGTTGCAATAATGTGTTATAAATTTTGTTCAAACTTCCACCTCTACCGCTGCAACATTAATTCAAAAGCAACATTTATTTTTGCTCTTAACTGCTCTTTGGTTTCTATTTCTTTCCCATAATTGAGTTGCTTGGCCCGTCCGCATAAAAATAATAATAAGGGCCAGCTCTCCCAATCCATGTGTTTGGGAATGAACTTTCCAAGAACTATTATTGGTCTGTACTACAATGAGATTTCACCTAATAAGATCGATCTGCTCCTTGGTTTCTACTCTACCTCGTAAATGACTTGAGTTTTTAATGATCGATTTATCGATCTCATTAGATGAAATCCCACTGGAAAACAGACCAACAATATTAAAAAAGTTGTCTGTCTAGCACGTTATTAGCAAACTGTTAGAGCTCCAAAACAATTCATTCCCAAACTCCCTTTGAGTTTTTTTGTATGGGGACAGGCCCAAGCAACTCGTTAATGAGAGAAAAATAGAACCCAAGGACCAGTTAAGAGAAAGAATAAATTTTGGGATAAGACGCGGCTAGACATTACGAATGTAGCAGTCAGAAAAAGGTGTCGCGATTGCATCCGTAGCGGTGGAAGCCAGTTTGAACAAAATTTGGTACAAATTATTGCAACAAGATGTTTTATTTTTTGTAGTTCTAACCGTGTAAGTTACAATCTCAAATTTTATTATGAAACTAATTACTTTTCAATACGTATGATATATCGTTGGAAAGGGGTTGAAGTAGAGAGAGAAGTTTTTGTAAGCATTAGAAGTTTCTTTTTTTTTTTGTAATGTAATAAAGTGTTTAACTTAATGAATTTTTTATGGAACCTCGGCATTTGTGGACTCATATAATTTTTTCAACCAATTATTTCTATCCAATATCGAATGCAGAAGAGCAAACAAACATCTTAAATTAGATTTAAGTTTATTTGGTGAAGGTACAGTGAAATATATTAAAGTTACAAAAGCTTACAAGAAAAATCTGGGAATTAAGAATAAAAAATTCAATTAAAAAAAAACAAAAACATACATAATATAGCACATGAGCCCCAACTTTGGCGAACCATTTACAAGCTATTTTACGGTAGAATACTAAACTAACTTCAAATTGATTTACTTTACCAACGGGATTTGTTTTAGGAAGTGAAGTGTATTAGTACTCATGAACGATAAGAGCCTAAGACATTATCTTTGTATGCTGTACCTAGTACAAACAAAAGAAGGAACAACAAGAATAGAATTGGAATCGTCGGATCTGTGTAAGCTATTTGGTGGCTTACACATGTCGATTACTTACTCAAAAAAGACGCTGTTCTCCAATATACTATACCCGTATATATCATTGCCTCCCTAACTATTAAACTTTCTACAGGTAATCTGTCAAGAATGCCAGATTGTTGATTAGCTATTTTCATCCAGAATTCAACGGTATGAATATTAATAAACCTGTTTTCAATCTTAACACCTCACGTGGAAAAAAATGTTACATAATCCAAGGTGCCACACTTTCTGAAAGCTGATTATTGTTTATATAGTTGTAATAATTTAATTTCTGGTTTGTTCAGTCATAAATATCAGTAACTTGGGAATCTGATAACACGAACTAGAGAGCGCATAAGGTAAATAATCAGATCTAATATTTTTCAGTTTTCAATAAACAAGTTATATATCTGGAAGTATGCAAGAAGAAGAAGTTCAGACCAAAGTGTAAATTATTTCAAAGCACTTATACCATATATTCTTGATTCTGCAAATTCTGTTATATTAAAACATCACAAAGTTGAAAAGATGCGAGATGTTTGCTTTGCATTGCCTTTTTTACCCTTGTTGACTACTAAAGTAGATATTCTGAAAATTCCTAAAATTTATTCCGTTTATTTTAAATTTCGTATAAAGAGTTTATACGGTCTTAATTGAGTCAATCATACATTCCATGAACTTTCTTGTTTTTTGTTAAATATTTATTGTTTCTTAATAATAATAACGTAAACATAATATGAAATATTTTGAATATAAAGTATTCGCAGTTGGTATGTGCATCTATGTTATAAATACTTTAGGAGACAGGTCGAGTGTAACAAACCAAAAGTTCTGAAAGTATAAAACATTATACTAGCCTATTTAAATACCATATAAGTAAATAACGAACTCAAGTTCTTTGATGGTTTGCGAAAAACGGCCGATATTATTATCACTAGAAATTTTGTTTTTAAAATTCATTAAGTGTTTAAACATATAAAGCACCTCTTGCTCGAAGGAACAACCTCAGTGTTCTGGACGATTTCATCCTTTAAGAGTTAAAGGAACATTTCATATTTTCTTTTGAACATGGCATCTACGAATTTCTAAGGTATCGGCTATGTTATAGTAAGTAGCCAGTCGTCTACATAACTTGTGAATCATAAACCCAGTGTACCGAGTTGTTTGAGGATCTGGGCTTGTACATAAAAAATAAATTATTTGACACACCTAATTACTACTGAAAATATTTTTATATCTGCATGTTTGACATATATGTAGAAATATCGAAATTTCGCCTCTCGTATGATTTAAATTAATCTTTTCTAACCCCAATTACGTCATTAATGAAGTTTTCCTTACAAGGTAGATATCGTGTAGAAGGACCGAAAGAGCATTCTCATATCTATTAAGCTACTATGGCAATATCATAATGTGCAAATCAAAAAGCTTATGATGTTTGATATTATATTACTAAGAGTAGTACTTTCATATTTAATATACTACCATGGTCACAGCCGTACCTGCAGAAGGAAAATAAATATCTTGCATAGAACTTCAGCAATTATTTAGCAATAAACTCTGCAGATTCAGTTCTATGAGAGCAAGTTAATTTACAATTTTTAATTAAATTGAAGGAATGAGGATGAGCATTGATGAATGATTAAGGGCCTCTTCGATGTAACGATTAACAGCAAATAATTAGCAACAGTGCCAGTGCAACCCGATATCTGTCCATCCCGAGATATATCAATCGGCATAGCAGCTTAAATCTTAAGCTTTTATATTAACGAGCAAAATGCTTTGGCTAATATGTTCCTTAGTTTCCTGGGCACTATCACTTTTTATTATTATTTTTTTATTAATTGTTAATTTAATTTTAATGAAATTGTATGGTCCTCGTAGATTTTGTACTTACCACCAACTCATCCTAACGCGTATAGTTTTCAAACTATTTTTGAGAAAAAGGACAGTTATATTCTAACTCTCTATTTGATTATATTAGGTTAAGAATTATTTAGCATTAACAGTAACAAAAATATTTGTGATGATATTGTTCAAGTGTGTTTTCTCCGTAACATTACTCCAATATGGAACAATACCTAAGAAACAGGTCCATCACGCTGGAACCCGCTTTGAAAAAAACCTAATTTTTTTAAAGCCTATTTTAACTACAAACGATACTAATATATGTAGTAAAGTTAATTTTTTTGTAGTTTTATTAGTTACTGAGAAAACTTAATTGATGGTGTTTAAGCTAAGAAATATTAGTAATACTATGCTGAATGGTTTTGGAATAAGTTCTAAATTGATTGTAGTTTATTGTAGTAACAACAAAATATTACTTTGTTTTATATTCTTTTAGAGTATAGCAGGATTGCTACAATAACGAGATTATTTTCAAAAATTTGTATACTTTTTTAAAGCCTATTTTGTCTACAAACGATACTAATATATGTAGTATAGTTCATTTTTTTGTAGTTTTGTTAGTTACTGAGAAAACTTCATTGATAGTGTTTAAACTAAGAAATATTAGTAATAATATGCTGAATGGTTTTTGAATAAGTTCTAAATTGTTTGTAGTTTATTGTAGTAACAACAAAATATTACTTTATTTATATTTTTTAAAGTATAGCAAGGATGCTACAATAACGAAATTTTAAACCATAAAATAACACTTATTCCAAAACTACAAACGATATAGTTGATTGTAGCGAAATTTAGATGTTTGTAGTGATTGTGGAACTCTCATCAGTGATAAAAGAAACAAAATCAAGTGTTCAATAAAACGATACGATAAGACAATTATGAGCCTAAGATTCTATATCGTTTGTAGTTTATGAATAAAAGATATATCTCTACAAATACCGTCACTTTCTGTGTAGATAATATATCTACAAAATGGCTATTTACGGGAAACCATTAAAAACGTTTATTAGAAGGGTTGAGGAGTTTATTTCGCTAATAATCTCATTTTAACTCTTTAATTATATCTATTCAAATCAATTTTCGCCCCAGAATCTGTTATCAAGCATGTTCCTGTAGAGCCACCTACATGTCCTTATAGGTATCATTATTTATTTGATACATTTCACACAATGTTATCTTGTTATTCTTGTTTTTGTACCTAGAGATATTTTTGTTTTGGTAATTAATATGTGAAATTTTGTTCAGATGTACTTTAATGATTATTAACGGTAAGTTTGTCGAACACTTTGTCCTCTTGTAAGAATTTAAATAAATGCAAATCTAACTTTAAGGTTATAATGCCATATAAATTTATTGTTTGCAGGTACAACCAACAAAAAATAATTTTTTAATAGTCAAAAATAATATAACGAAAGCATATTATGTATATATAAATAGGCAACGGTTGTACAATTTTCTCCTCTGTTCCTCAACCGATTATCTTCATTTTTGGTTTGCTTAGTGGCTACTGACGACCTTCAGTGCAAAATGCTAAAATTAACTAAACTAAAGTTTAACAATATTATGTTTAATATTAATTTATTATTTGATAGACTGTTAACATTTTTAAATGTATTGTTTGAAAAATTTTACGTATATTGTACCAAACGTTTCAAAGTCTATTCTGATTCGTTGTCAATTATATTTATTGATGTAATTGCAGAAAATTTGATTTATGGTCATAGGTTACAACGAAGTTATATTTGGTATTCCTTATACGTTGTGGTGTTATTGTACCTGCAAACAATAAATTTATATGGCATTATAACCTTAAAGTTAGAATTCCATTTATTTAAATTCTTACAAGAGGACAAAGTGTTCGACAAACTTACCGTTAATAATCATTGAAGTACATCTGAACAAAATTTCACATATTAATTACCAAAACAAAAATATCTCTAGGTACAAAAACAAGAATAACAAGATAACATTGTGTGAAATGTATCAAATAAATAATGATACCTATAAGGACATGTAGGTGGCTCTACAGGAACATGCGTGATAACAGATTCTGGCGCGAAAATTGATTTGAATAGAAATAATTAAAGAGTTAAAATGAGATTATTAGCGAAATAAACTCCTCAACCCTTCTAATAAACGTTTTTAATGGTTTCCCGTAAATAGCCATTTTGTAGATATATTATCTACACAGAAAGTGACGATATTTGTACATATATATCTTTTATTCATAAACTACAACTCATAATTGTCTTATCGTATCGTTTTGTTGAACATTTGATTTTGTTTCTTTTATCACTGATAAGAGTTCCACAATCACTACAAACATCTAAATTCCACCACAATCAACTATATCGTTTGTAGTTTTGGAATAAGTGTTATTTTATGATTTAAAATTTCGTTATTGTAGCATCCTTGCTATAGTTTAAAAAATATAAATAAAGTAATATTTTGTTGTTACTACAATAAACTACAAACAATTTAGAACTTATTCAAAAATCATTCAGCATATTATTACTAATATTTCTTAGTTTAAACACTATCAATGAAGTTTTCTCAGTAACTAACAAAACTACAAAAAATGAAATATACTACATATATTAGTATCGTTTGTAGACAAAATAGGCTTTAAAAAATATATACAAATTTTTGAAAATAATCTCGTTATTGTAGCAATCC
The DNA here is from genome assembly GCA_034190945.1 of Octodonta nipae. Taxonomy (NCBI): domain Eukaryota; kingdom Metazoa; phylum Arthropoda; class Insecta; order Coleoptera; family Chrysomelidae; genus Octodonta; species Octodonta nipae. Next base: position 156,101,772 of record CM067216.1, read on the forward strand.
TGCTATACTCTAAACGAATATAAAACAAAGTAATATTTTGTTGTTACCACAATAAACTACAATCAATTTAGAACTTATTCCAAAACCATTCAGCGTAGTATTACTAATATTTCTTAGCTTAAACACCATCAATGAAGTTTTCTCAGTAACTAATAAAACTACAAAAAAAAACTTTACTACATATATTAGTATCGTTTGTAGTTAAAATGGGCTTTAAAAAAATTAGGTTTTTTTCAAAGCAGGTTCCAGTGTGATGGAGCTCTAAGAAACCTTTGTATGTTCAATACACATAGGTACATATACATATTACGTAAAGACTTTTTCATTGCTTCCATTAATAAAATATTTGCAGTTCAGTTTCATGTTAAGAAACACGACAACTAATTAAAACTTCTGCATTATGTGAATTTCCGGCAATGTTAACTCAAAAACAAATTTGGCCAAAGTATGTAAGCTTAAAAACAAAACAGCCAACTTTTTGCTCGAGCTTGGAGAGGATTTTAGTCACAAATTGATACGCGCAGCAAAATAAATGAATGAAAAATAACGAGCAATAATTTCAACAGATAAAAGTTTAAAATTCTCATATCAGATTTTACATATTTTTATCAAGGACTAATAATTATCCAAATTCATCTTCTGCAAAGTGCTACGAAGGAGGCTGAACATTCTTGATCTTTCGAGCTTATTGGCCAGTCAAAATTTAAGTTAATTTAAAAGATGCACTGCATTAGTAGTTCACACCACAATTAAATAAAACATGATTAACATATCAACAAGAAAAAAAAAGGTGAGTGACCTTTTTTCTTGTGGATATATAAAACATTATTAATTAGAAGGCGCGATAAGAGAGTATTATTAATTAGGCTTATTTATCTTAAATAATCCCGATTATAGAACCGAAAAAATTAGCATTCTAATGAATTTCCATTTATTTAAGAACATCATCAGTACTAATCTGCAATCCAACAGACAGTGCGAAAAAGTAGGCATTGTTCACACTCTCTCTTCAGTGTCATTTTATTCGCCCAATGTTTAACCATTAAGATCGATCAATAAACTATAAAATATTGAATATAATATGTACAGATGAACTACCTGACGTTTCAGCAGCCAAGCTGTCTTCTTGCGTGCTGAAACTGCGCTGAGTATACAAATAAAGGTTTGGTGTTAAGGTACAAAACTTATTATTTGTTGGTGTTTCATTTAGTAACAAAAATATCGTTACTATATTATCTAACAAATTTAATTTCTTTTTCAAATTTCACCCATTTACCATAATTCCAGGTCAATAAAATGACTAGCATTTTACGGTAGAAGCAACAATCAACATTGCTATTTCTCTCATTACTAAGAAAACTAGGATTCCATGGACTGAAGAATTAAAAGAATAAATTACCAAAGTTACCTTGTAACCAGTTTTATAATAACTTTATACAGATTTATTTTACGGTTTATACAAATTAAAACAGACAGATATACCTACATCTTTTCGCAATCCTTTTTTCAGAAATGTGTTGCTACAATAAACAAATAATAACAAAATTGCAATGCAGGACAAACATCTATTTTCATGAAAATTAAAATGTTTTTGACGATATTCGTCAACATTCCAAAGCACCAGATGATGAGCGTATATTTTTTTTGTAATGAATAAACGGCGCCTCAAAGTGCATGTAAGTGCAATCAGGCGGTCCACTCCAAAAAGTTAAAAATAGATAAATGTTACGAAGATGCTTTACTTCAATCGAAATGACTATCATTCATTGACTAAACGAATAATGTTTCCACGTGGCTAATATCGATACATTAAAATGAGCAAATATTATTTTTTCTTCTAGTAAGTAAACAAAAACATGTTTATTGCATTTTACAGGTTTTATGTTAAATATGCAGTTTCAATTTATAACAAACAACAACTGATCAATTGTAATTTAAATATAAATTAAAATGGTCGTAAAATAGTCTTGATAATAATAAAATATCAATATTTTAAACAATGAACCGGAACCAGTTACTTAATGATTTTACTTCTGGATTAGACCGTCAGCTGGTGACAGATTTCGATCCACTATTTTCTCGCTTCTGGCTCGATGGTGGTCGAAAAGTGTGTTATTGTTGAATTCAATGAAAGGAAAAAATCAATTTTCATTTTCCGAAAAAAACATGTTTTGGAGCAATTTTCTCGCTTCTGGCTTGTTACCAATCGAAAGCTAGGATGCAATCAAGCAAAAAAAAGCGATAGCCAGAAATGTCACCTGTAGCTAAAGGGTTTAAATAAGGGCGAGATCCTGTAAGAAAACGTTACAATGTGCCGTGATTTTCTCGCTTCTGGCAATTGGAAGTATGAAAGTTGACATAGCGAGTAGTCCATAAAAAAACTGATTGCCATAAGGTTTGTTAGTGGCTAAGTAAGGTTAAAGACCGGAAAATTTTGCGGAAAATTTCAACGTTTTTGGCGTCATTTTCTCGTCAATGCAATTAAGTGCAATATTAACTTTAAAAAATAAGAATCCGTTATGAAAAATGCCATAAGCGTCAGATGTGGCCTTCATACTAAAAAAAATTAGTTAACTTGCAGCAAAATATGTGAAAATTGCCACCATTTTGTTTTTCATGGCTTTTGGCATACGGCTAAACAACGTTTTTATAAGATCATATTACAAAAGCCATAAGTGTTGGGTGTGGCTTTCATAACTAAAATAATTAATATTTGTAAAAAATGTATTTAAAAAATAGCTGCATTTTTTACAATATATTCATGTTATTTTGCATGAGCTCTGAACAAAAATTGATCCAGTACCCTTATAAAAATAATTAAAAGTTAGGCGTGGCCTTCAAAAATTGTCATCATTTTGTTTTTATGGCATTTAGCCTGTGCCTGGAAGAACTTACTTTAAGCACTTGCAAATATAAATACCTGGAAAATTATATATATAATTATATATATATATATATATATATATATATATATATATATATATATATGTTTTAGGTGGTTTCCGGGAATTCATCCGCGTAGTTGATAACTGATCCTTGCCGGGATCGATGGTAAAATGACGACGTTTCTGCAGAGTCACATCTGCCCTCTTCAGGTCGGTGAGCATAATTCTCGTAGCCCTCTGCTGCTTTCGCTTCTAGTTACTCGAATACTAGAAGCGAAAGCAGAAGGCTACGAGAATTATGCTCACCGACCTGAAGAGAGCAGATGTGACTATGCCGAAACGTCGTCATTTTACCATCGATCCCGGCAGGGATCAGTTATCAACTACGCGGATGAATTCCCGGAAACCACCTAAAACATTTAGTGCCCGCGAAAACTAAAAACAAATATATATATATATATATATATATATTATATATATATAACTTTGCAATTTGCCTAATGGTACTTAGGTCTTAAGTACAGCCTATTTTAAAAGTTCTCACAAATAAGTATAATTGTGAATTTTTTATGTACTTAGAGATACTTTAGGGACACATTTATATAATAGGGTTGTCCTTATTAATTTACCAATATTGTTATTAAGCCCCAATAGTACCTAAGTTTAGTTTTACTGTACTTTATGAAACGACCATTGTTAAGTGTGAACAAAGTTTGTAATATTCAAAAATTACAGTAGGGTGTATATCGGTAAAAACTTTTTTCTTAGTTGTCTATATGATTCTCTAATCAATTTAATTTATTTTTCCACACGTGAGAATAAAAGTCTGTACTTTTTTAAGGTACTATGCTTTTTTTGTAACATAATATAAATTTAGGACCGAAATTTTTGACGCATATTATATATACTAGCTAATTATAATTAAAATTATGAGTTGAACATTATTGACGTTATTTTGTCTGTATCCAGGCCTTTGGTATCCCTATTATTTCATTTGGATTACATTTATAGAAATAATTCAAGAAATGTTTTTTTATTTATGTATATAATTGTAGGATTATTTTTACATAAATATGTCTATCCAACATGTTCCATCTAATTATCGGTGGATTTTTTTTTGTAACCTAAAAGTTTCCGTCATTTACACAACCTATTTTAAAAATAGAGATGACAAACAACCCAATGAAAACTCTAATATTTAATGACATTTCCATTATCCGCTGATTGATGATTTGTTACACAATACCTTCTTAATATTGTAAAAATTATATTATATTAATGACAGAATTATAATCACAACAAAAAATTACAAATATTATTTTCTACGAAAGTTAGTACTATTTGTCCGAAAAATCAATACTGATAATTTACAACAATAAATATCTTCCTATTGAACTATAGGCAACTCCAAAGATAGTATTCACTTGGTCTGAATATTAATTTGATAGCATATATAATTACGCAGTGGTTTCTGTTATCGTGTAGAGCGTTTTGGATTTTAAATTTTTTGAACATTTAGGTTGTACATTTTAAAGCCAGCAGTGTCCGATGTCAAAGGTAATATGTATGTAAAAAAATATTTTTGACTCTAGAATAAATAGTACCTTAACCTAATAGATTCAAACAAATCTTTAAAAGGTTTTTAACAGTCAGAACTTTGCAGCAATGGGGCCATGTAATGTAAAATTAATTAACTATAAGATACCCACATTGTCAGAAAACATTAATTTCCTGTATGATTTTCAATATAAATAAAACATTTAAAAAATATATATAACCGACTTCTACCTATAACTAAAAAGCTAAAAATAATTATAACAAAATACAACTCTAGCAAATAAATAACACATTCAGTGTTGTTAGGTACCTACCCAGGAAGTAAAAAATATAAACATTAAAAGGTGCTCATTCTGTACAAATTAATTACCTACCAATATTTTTGAAGTCGGTACCAAGCAAATCTAAAATCCTTCGTTGCATACTTATCGACTAATTCATCAAACTTGATTTTTGCTTGGCACCGACTTCAAAAATATACTAGATTGGTAGGTAATTAATTTGTACAGAATGAGTACCTTTTAATATTTACATTTTTTACTTCCTGGGTAGGTACCTAACAACACTGAATGTGTTATTTATTTGCTAGAGTTGTATTTTGTTATAATTATTTTTAGCTTTTTAGTTATAGGTAGAAGTCGGTTATATTTTTTTTAAATGTTTTATTTTCAACTTTTTAGTTTTTTTTTTAACTCAGGTAGTTTTCATTCTTTATATTTTATTTTGTATGTATAACCTTAATAGACAGAACCAGGTAACATTGAAAGCTTCAACATTATACAATGATACTTTCTCATTTAAATTGACAGGTAAATCTTTACGAACAAAATGTACCAGTACGCGTTGACTTAATAAGCCCAAAATATATTTATGCCTTATGGACTCCGCCATGTAACCTTTTTTTAACTTTTTTGACAACCCTGTATAACTATAGATAGTTCCACTCCAACCTATGTACCAACCATCCTGTACATACGACTACCCACGGACAAGCATAAATTTGTTAGCTGCCTTCTGTAAAGTATAGGACAGAGTAGACTCCATCCCATATTTACGGAGTCAAATCCGTCCTATATTTCAACCATAGTATATAACTCATTGTGGGCTACCCCATAAATTATTTCATTTTTAACATTTTATATTATCGCCCTGTGTAATATTAATTTCTCCACACTTTATGCAACTTCTTATGGGCTCTAAAAGAAATAATTTTTTAATCACACTGTATAAATATAATGCAACTCCATCATATATTTCAACCATCCTGTATATGATTTGCTTATGTCCACATCATATAACAGTTTTTTAATCGCCCTATATAATTTTAATTTCACATTTTTTCCAACATTTTTATACCACCAAACGTCCAGTCTACCCTATATTCCAACCATCCTGTATATACGGCTGCCTACGGACCACTATCATTCTAGTCCATCCTATATTTCAATCTTCATATAAATGCAAATCATTCTATCACTTTACTTTGTGATCTTGTTTGCTATAACTAAACACCCTGTCTATAAACGTACCAAGTAGCAGTGTAAAGTTTGACATGTGTTGTCACTGAATTTTCTATTAGGCCGGGAGAATGTGGCAACCAAAAGCATTGTTTTCGCAAAATGGAAAAATTTGCATTTAAATAGGTATTTGCCTGGTATACAAACAAAACGAGCTTGGTACTAATTGATTTAAGGAGCCGAAAATAGTATGCTTTACTACCCATATGCTTGAGATGTACATAGAAAATTTTCAAATTCGCAACTTAAAACTTCCAGTGCCTAAAATTACCGCACTATTACGTTGGAATTAAAAATATTTATGAGGCAATGTCCGTTATGTCATTTCAATGAAATTTTTGATAAGAATTTTGGAATTTTCGGCGATTTTCTGCAAAACTGCAAGTTGCACGTCGCAAAAAAGTATATGAGATCACCTAAGGATCTTCCTTAATAGATTAAACGTTAAAAAACTATACACATCCATAAGGAGTTATCGAAAAATTGACTAAAATATTAGGGATATTGGTCGATTTCCATGCACGCATGTGTTCATTCACAAATTTTATCACTTTACCAATAGAATTCTTTTCCAAAATTTGATGTTTCACCAATCCGGATATATAATCTATTAAACAAGACCATATTCATTCAAAACGGTGCATCACAGGAGAAGAAATCAGGTAACATACATACAAAAAAAAGCGAAAAAAATACGCGACGAATTGATAACCTCCTCCTTTCTGGAAGTCGGTTAAAAATTTACTTACCAACGGAGTAACCCATGACAATTTCTGTTTTATGTAGAAAATATAAAGAAATAGGAATCACATACTGTTAATTAATAGTAGTTAAATACACCTATTTTTTGAGAATTTTTTTCTCTGAATTGAAATTGAAACCTTGATAAAACATTTTTACAAAAAATATAACCGACTTCTACCTACAACTAAAAAGCTAAAAATAATTATAACAAAATACAACTCTAGCAAATAAATAACACATTCAATGTTGTAAGGTACCTACCCAGGAAGTAAAAAATGTAAACATTAAAAGGTGCTCATTCTATACAAATTAATTACCTACCAATCTAGTATATTTTTGAAGTCGGTGCCAATCAAATCTAAAATCCTTCATTGCGTACTTATCTACTAATTCATCAAACTTGATTGTTGCTTGGCACCGACTTCAAAAATGTACTAGATTGGTAGGTAATTAATTTGTATAGAATGAGCACCTTTTAATGTTTACATTTTTTACTTCCTGGGTAGGTACCTTACAACATTGAATGTGTTATTTATTTGCTAGAGTTGTATTTTGTTATAATTATTTTTAGCTTTTTAGTTGTAGGTAGAAGTCGGTTATATTTTTTGTAAAAATGTTTTATTTTCAACTTTTTAGTTTTTTTTAACTCAGGTAGTTTTCATTCTTTATTTTTTATTTTGTATGTATAACCTTAATAGACAGAACCAGGTAACATCGAAAGCCTCAATATAGCACAATGATACTTTATCATTTAAATTGACAGGTAAATCTTTACGAACAAAATGTACTAGTACGCGTTGACTTAATAAGCCCAAAATATATTTATGCCTTATGGACTACGCCATGTAAGCCTTTTTCAACTTTTTTTGACAACCCTGTATAACTAGATAATTCCACTCCAACCTATGTACCAACCAGCCTCTACATACGACTGCCCACGGACAAGCATAAATTTGTTAGCTGCCTTCTGTAAACTATAGGACGGAGTAGAATCCATCGTATATTTACGGAGTCAAATCCGTGCTATATTTCAACCATAATATATAACTCCTTGTGGGCTACCCCATAAATTATTTCCTTTTTAATATTTTATGTTATCGCCCTGTGTAACATTAATTCCTCTCCACACTTTATTCAACTTCTTATGGGCTATAAAAGAAAAAAAAAATTAATCACACTGTATAAATATAATTCAACTCCAGCATATATTTCAACCATCCTGTAGGTATATGATTTGCTTATGTTCACATCATATAACAGTTTTTTAATAACCCTATATAATTTTAATTTCACATTTTTTTCAACATTTTTATACCACCAAACGTCCAGTCCACCCTATATTCCAACCATCCTGTATATACGGCTGCTTACGGACCACTATCATTCTAGTCCGTCCTATATTTCAATCTTCATATAAATGAAACTCCTTCTAAAACTTTACTTTGTGATTTTGTTTGCTATAACTAAACACCCTGTCTATAAGCCACCAAGTAACAGTTTAAAGTTTGACATGTGTTGTCACTGAATTTTCTATTAGGCCGGGAGAATGTAACAACCAAAAGTACCGTCTTTGCAAAATGGAAAAATTTGCATTTAAATAGGTATTTACCTGGTATACAAACAAAACGAGCTTGGTACTCATTAATTTAAGGAGCCGAAAATACTATGCTTTACTACCTATAAGCTTGAGATGTACATAGAAAATTTTCAAATTCGCAATTAAAACTTCCAGTGCCTAAAATTACCGCACTATTACGTTGGAATTAAAATATTTATGAGGAAATGTCCGTTATGTCATTTCGATGAAATTTTTGATAAGAATTTTGGATTTTTTGGCGATTTTCTGGAAAACTGCAAGTTGCACGTAGCAGAAAAGTATATGAGATCACCTAGGATCTTCCTTAATAGATTAAACGTTAAAAAACTATACACATCCATAAGGAGTTATCGAAAAATTGACTAAAATATTAGGGATATTGGTCGATTTCCATGCACGCATGTGTTCATTCACAAATTTTATCACTTTACCAATATAATTCTTTTCCAAAATTTGAAGTTTCACCAATCCGGATATATACTCTATTAAACAAGACCATATTCGTTCAATACGGTGCACCACAGGAGAAGAAATCAGGTAACATACATACAAAAAAAAAAGCGAAAAAAAAATACGCGACGAATTGATAACCTCCTCCTTTTTGGAAGTCGGTTAAAAATACTTTTGAAATCTTGTCTTACTGAATTGAAAACTTTCAACCTAATCGCTAAAAAAGTAATGAAATGTCAAAATTTAACTTTAGAGCAGGACCAAAACTTTTAGTTTTACATTTAATTTAGTTTGTTTTTCACATTGGAGTCAACCTATCTTATGATTTTCTCTCCAAGCAATCTGGCCGCACTGTTTGGCATTGACAGTATGCATGTTTTATTTAATTATTGAACCAATATTATAAATTAATTTTAGCATTCTGCACTGAAGGTCGCCTGTAGCTCCAAAAAAAAATAAAGCAAATCGGTTGCGTGAGAGAGGAGAAAATGGTAACTAACCCTATTGTCTTTGCCTATTTATATATAGATATTGCGGAATTGATAAATATTCATTTAAAAGGGCTGTAAAAAATTATTCGGAACCAATAAATTAGTTTTGATTAGCCGAAATTATCTACGATTAAATTAGTTTTGTTTTATTTTCAAAAATGATTATTTTTTATTTTATTTTTTTTTTTTAATTATCCACTCATGCTGAAAAACTTGCCGCCTTATTGATCTTATCCATTAACTTTTGAAAAAGCACAACAAACATTCTCACACACCCAAATGTGATACATAGACTACATAGTATTAACCGTAAAAAATGGATGAACCTATTTCCTGACAATTTGCATAAAATTAATGCTAGACTAATTTTTACATAAACCAGTTAAATTGCATGTATTATCTTATCGTTTCCTATATTTGGTATTTTTACAAGAAAGGGCAATTGTACACTGTTGTTTTTAACTGTGGTATTAAATGGAGCTTCCTTCTACATACATATAAACTTAAATTTTCGGAATAACACGTCCACATTTGTACTGGTAAAGTTGCATAGTCAGAAACATAAATATTAATAGTTAACTTAAATACTTTGTAACATTTTGTGGAAATTGAAGAAACAAGCCTTCAATGAAAGAGGCTTATTCTATCGAAATCAATAGCAAACGAGCAATTTGTACCAAGGATTTTTTTTTCTGTATTCACACAATAATCGTAAAATTTTAATTTTTATAAACTACCCTCGTGTGAAATGAATATACTAATCTAGTCAGCATGTTACATCCCGAAAAAGTTATAAACGATATAGTAAAACATAGGACAGTTCCTTTTATACGATTATCCCGAAAAGTAGTGCAGATGTCCGAAGCCAAAGAAAGCTTCTTAAGTAGCAGAATATTTCTTCATAATTCCTAAGAACTCTACCACCAAGATTCATTATTTTAAAATGGGTCATCTATCGTTCGCGTCCACCTAGGGATTTTCTCAGTCAAAATAATGTTCTTTAATTATTTACGTCTTTTGTTTAAATAATTTTGAAATAAAGAAATTTTTTTATTTATTGTTGAAAAGAATGTTAATTTTTAAATTTCTCAAAAAGGGGCAAACCCTTATTTTTCATTTTTCCAATGGGGATCTTTTGTACAACTATCTGAAAATAGATTCAGGGAGTCAAACTTTATTATTTAGTTTAACAGTTTTCGGCGTTTTTATGAAAATTTCAAGTTTGGAAGAATCACTTAATTACCAAACGGTTATTGGGGTGGTAAATAGTACCTATTTTTTTATTCATATTTAATGTGTTAAATACTTATCAGAGAGGGAATTTCTTGGTGTGTGTGAAATCTAGATCGCCCTTGTTTAGTCCTGTTTTTCCTTAACTTAAAATTATTTTTGTAGGCGGTAGAGCTTCGGGAAGTAGCTTTTTTGGGAAGTTTTTTTAATTCCGATCTCTGTAATCATTTCGTAATATTTGCCGATAACGACTCCCCTCCCCTATTTATTTTTGCTAAAGGGATTAAAATAATTATGACGTAGCTGATGAATTTGAATGAATGAATGATTATGAAGTAATTCATATTAATATAACTTTTGAGCTTTTATTTGGCAACAAAATGACAAAGATATAGGTAATGCCACTTTTAGATTACTTTCATGTTTTTTTGGGCAATAACACCACAATCGAAATAAAACGACGTATATTATTGCCCAAAAAAACATAAAAGTAATCAAGAATATGCCACAAAGTTTAGAACACTTTTAGACTTTACGAATTGTAAATAACTCCATACAATATTTAGGAAAACAGCTTACCACCCTCATCAATTTTTGGACGACTGAACAAGTAATTTGAATGTTTGACATTAGAATAAAATTATAGGCAAGGATAATTTTTTTATATATATTTGAAATTCGTAAACTAACCACGACTTATTGAATTCCTATAACTTATTTTTAATTTATTAAATTATTTTCTATTTGAAGGTCATGTCATTTTGAAAATGGGGTGAAAACCAAAATGGCGGACTTTTCTATTTTTTTTGTAATTTTATACCTAAATTAATTATCTATGGTTTTGTTATATGATCTTACAATAACATCCTTTAGTCGTATGCCAAATGCCATGCAAGACAAAATGGTGGCAATTTTCATTTCCTTGTTTGGGACTTCTGGCTTCGGTTCGACCACGACCAACATTTATGGCAATTACACTCACGTTCAACTCATAAACGTTGAAATTTTCCGGTCCTTAACCTTACTTAGCCACTAACAAACCTTATGGCAATTTTTTTATGGACTACTCTCTATGTCGACTTTCATTCTTCTAATTCCCAGAAGCGAGAAAATCAAGGCACATTGTAACGTTTTCTTACAGGAGTTCGCCCTTAATTAAACCCTTTAGCCAGAGGTGACATTTCTGGCTATCGCCTTTTTTTGCTTGATTGCATCATAGCTTTCGATTGGTCAACAAGTCAGAAGCGAGAAAATTGCTCCAAAACATGTTTTTTTTTTCGGATAATGGAAAACTATTCTTTCCTATGTTAGCCACACTAATTTCCCGCAAATTTTGCGTCATTGAATTCAACAATAACACACTTTTCAACCACCACCGAGCCAGAAGCGAGAAAATAGTAGACCAAAATCTGTCACCAGCTGACGGTCTATATGTATCAGACTATCACAAAACTCTGGAGAATCATGAATTGAGAAAGTGTATATAACAACTGAAAAAGACGTTAGTGACTTAAAACACTCTCAGGTTCTACCTGATTATTAGCCAGTTTTTTGCTGCTTTAATACTGTTTATAATAATAGTAATAATAAATATTGAAACAGTTGACAGATGTTAAACTGGGTGACTCCTTTAATGCAATACCACATAAAAAATTTCTATTCAATTTTCTTTAAATACAATATAATTAATATCCGACAAAATGGTTTTCTAAAGAATAAAAGTACTAAGGATGTGCATGAGTGCGTACTTAACTTTATAAAAATATCAAATATCAGAACAATGTGACTATTACTACTCTTATTGACCTGAATAAAGCATCCGACACTGTCAATCATGACATATTCTTACATTATGTAAGGCTTAATGATATACTTAGTCACTTAAATATTGATGTCTCACAGGGTACCATGCTGAGTCCCTTATTATTTTTAGTGTCCATTAATGTTATTTTGGATATCTCGGAGCCAACATATGTAGGCTAAGATTCGAAGGTCCAATAATCTTAAATATTTGTAGATTCTAATCGTCAGTAATTTGAACTGGGATGTTATGTAATCAACTAAATACGAGTTTTGGTTTATATCTTATACGAACTTCGTTACCTACCTCATAAAATGTTAGACACTATATATTTCACATATGTACATGTATTATTAATTCTGGTTTAATTATTTGAAGAAAGACCCATCCTACTGAACTTAAACCACTCGTATCGCTACAGAAAAGACTCTTTAGAACAACTGTATATGACTAAATAATGATTACTTTAATTGTTCTAGCAAAACTAGAGAGAGACCATGATATTGCATTACATAGACATAAGACGACAATTTACAAAAAAAAATGTATTTATACTGTTATTTAGTATTTTAAAATGCTACGTAATGAATTAATAACCCTAAAAAATTCAGATAAATGAAAACGGAAACAAATTGGTTAATTATATTAAAAGTCTTAATTTATTTTACATTTTTAACCGACTTCCAAAAAGGAGGTGGATATCAATTCGTCAGCACATTTTTTTTATTTATGCTCAGTGATTATTCAAAAACGGCATGGACAATTTTGACAATTTAAACAGAAATGCACCATATAATTTTCTATAACGTGAGATTTACGGTTTTCCAGAAACTCAGAAAAAAAAAAAGTAATAAAGGGACTACACTTCAGTGAATTTGAATGAATCTACACTGTTTTTTCTCAAACGGCTCAATCAATTTCAGTATTTTAAATTGTATTCTACAGGGAGACGTTACAGCTTGATTCCGTATAATTTTCTATAACGTAAAATATACAGTTTTTCTGAAAATTGGAAACATATATGCAAAAAATGGTAAAAATCAATGTAAGTGTCAAATTTTTATCATAAATTCTAGCTTAAATGTCAAGATTTGCCATGAAAGTATATCTACAGGGTTTTTGTAACGGTTTTCATTTTACAGGTCTTAAAGTCTAGTGAAATGTATCGAAAAGAAAAACTGTTATGTGAGTAATCTTTTCTTTACGGTATACGGTGGTAGGTGTGTGCGTGCGTGCATGAAAGTTCAAGCAGCAAGCTATGTGCCCAGTTGAAATATAGGGCGAAGTAAAATTACAGTTATACCTGTGGGTTCAAAAAATCTTAGAAGTAAATGTGATATTGGGTGGTACATAAGCAGTTGCATATATAGGATAGTTGAAACATAAGGTGGAATAGAATTAAATTTATACAAAGTGGTTCAAAAAATGTTGTATTGGGTGGCATATAAGTAATTGCGTATACTAGGTGGTTGCAAAAAGAGTAAAGAAGGTAAACTGTATTTATACAGAATGGATAAAAAACGTTAAAAAATATTAAATATGCATATTCAGTAACGATATTTGAGTTATAGAACGGTGGGTTCAAAAAACGTTAGAAGCAGTTGCATGTACAAGATGACTGAAATATAAGGTGAAGTGGAATTATAGTTATACAAGGTGGTTACAAAATGTTATATAGTGTGGAACATAAGTTGTTCTTATACTTGACATATGGGGTGAAGTAAAATTATAGGTATACAGTATGATTTAAACAACAGAAAAATAGAAATATTCTATAGGGTGGAAAGGATTAATACTTATGTATTGCGGTTGCAACATCGTGTGGTGTTGAATTATAGTTGTACACAGTGGTTCAGATAATTTATATTGGATGATCAATACACACAAAACATACACAGGATGGTTGCAATGTAGTTAAATAGTATGTGGTAAATATAAAGAAAATACAAATTAGAGAGAGAGAGAGATAAGAATACGCTAAAATAATCAAGAATATAGAATGCATGTCAGAACATAGTAATAGCACACGGTTTCTAAACGGCTTTTATTTCGGTTCTTTTTCAAATATAAATTATATTATCAGTATTACTACTAATCTGAAAACATTCTTAGCTTTTTGTACTAGTTTTCGGTATTATTATTATTATTATATATATGTATGTACATGTAGGTGCATATATGTGTGTATATATTTATATGTACATGCAGGTGTATTTTTATATATGTATTCTATAACTTATTTCTTTTAGTTTTATATTTAACTTTTAGGTCTGACTCCTTGGCAAAAATACCTTCCCTCTTCCATGGCATGCAATGTACCTACTTATGGGAATCTATTTATGAATTTTGCTGGTAATAAATAAATAAATAAAAGATATATTTCAAAAAAAATCTATACTAAAAACTGTTCTGTAAATTGGAAATCCAAGATTATATATGTAGTTACTTTTGCGGTACAGTACAATCAACCTACTGCCCAGTGCTATACAGGGTGTTTCTAAAACTTGGTGCTAAACTTCTTCTATGTAATAAGCTAAAAAGTCCCTATTAACATGTGCCCTAAAACGCACTCTTAGAAAGTTATAGGCCCTTAAAAGGGCTTAAACAAAACTGTTTTTTTTTTCTGTTATTGACAAAATAGTGGAAAATAAATAGAAAAAAATGTATAGGTCTTACATAAGTTTTTACATTAAATAACATGTGCTACTTCGTTTTTCGACATGCAATTCATAAGCTTCAATAAAGGTTGGTGAAAGGGGTTTTCGGCCCGTAATTTTGTTTATTATTAAGATTTTGTAAATGTGTACTGAAAATTGCAAAAAAATTGAAAAAAAAAATTACGGACCGAAAACCCCTTTCACCAACCTAAATGTTTATGATTTGCATGTTGAAAAACAGAGTAGCACATGTTATTTCACGCAAAATGTTATATAAAAGCAATACATATTTTTCTATATATTTTCGACCGTTTTGTTATTAACAGAAAAAAAAAACAGTTTTGTTTGAGCCCTTTTAAGGGCATATAACTACTTAAGGGTGCCTTTTAGGGCACATATCAATAAGGACATTTTGGCTTATTTTAATGAGTTATATACACAGAATGAGCCTGTTTTAGAACTTGAAATATTGTTATAACGACTTAAAGTGTAGGACTATGAATAAGTTATATTGCCCATAAAATAGACCTTAAACCAACTTACTACCCATTTTTTAAGTACATAACCAAATTTACTTCTAAAATTTAGGACAACCAGCAACTTTTCTGCGTCACGTTCTACTCGATACTATTAGTATTATATAGCGCAAAGATTTTAAGAGTTCAGAGAGAGATTTGTGTGACAATAATTTGTATTTCAACGTTTTAATTTTTAAAAACTCGCAAATAAATTGGAAGGGGAACCCATAGGCAATCCATCTTTTTGCATGAAGAACCGGTCCTTCTCCTGAAAATAGCAGTTCGTGAGGCAACATTCAAGCAAGTCCATGATGGGTTCCTCGTTATCACCAACCATCGCGAACATCTACATGGAATGGTTCGAAGAACATGCACTGAGGAGTTACGAGAAGCAGCCTAAGCTATGGTGGAGGTATGTCGATGACACCTTTATTATTTGGCAACATGGAGAGGCAGAACTACAGGCATTCCTGGGGCACCTGAACCAATCCCACCCATCCATTAGATTCACCATGGAGATGGAAGAGAGTGGGTGCCTACCATTCCTTGATGTAAAGTGTCAAAGGACTAGGACCGGAATCCAAACAACAGTCTACAGGAAAGCTACGCATACAGGATTATACCTTCACTACAATTCCAACCACCCAACAGCAACGAAAACTGGCATCATCAAAACACTAATCCATAGAGCCAAAAATATCTGCAGCACACCAGAAGCTCTCAAAGAAGAACAAGTGAAACTTAGGGAAGACCTTTTGGCGAATGAATATCCGGAAACGATCGTTACCAAGGCATTTGAATAGCTGGACAAACCATCTAGGCAGGAAGAGGACATCACGGTAGCAACTCTAATATTACCGTATACTAAAGACTTGTCCGAGAAACTTAGAAGAATTGCACACAGCTATGGAATCAGAATGATCTTCAAAAGCAACAACACCTTGAGGAGCATGATAACAAGAACGAGGCCCGACGCACCAGCAATACCAAAGAACTGTATATACAGCATACAGTGTGAATGTGGCAATCTTTACATTGGAGAGACAAAGCGACCGCTGCACACCAGGATTAAGGAGCACTGCACAGCTACTCAAAGGGCGGAGGTAACGAAGTCTGGGCTAGCTAATCACGCATGGACCGAACACCATAATATCAACTGGGACCAGGCCAGAACAATTCACAAGGAAGAGCACTCGTACAAAAGAAAATTCATAGAGACAGCATATATAATCTCGAATATTTTTAGCAAGCCCAGCGTCCAAATTAAAAATATTTGGACGCATCACCGGCCACCAACCTTCAGGTACAAGGACGCTGATTGGACCAGATAAGACCCAATGACCATGACTGGCGACGCATGACCGGTTAAGGGTATAATATAAATACGAGGGATAATCTGAATTTCCTATCATTCACCTGATGACGATAGCAGATACACGGCTATTGAAACGTTGTGAGATCACGTGTAAAATGTCCTCCCCATAAATATAAATTAATGGTTTTTTTATTTTTCTTTTAAAGATATTTTAAAGTTATTTTGAGTGCCTGGTTTTGAAATGAAAGCCCTGTATATTCCAAAAGGTTTAAAAATTATTTTATCTGACACATTTTCTTTCCCGATAGACTGCATTCAAACTATTACAATATCCGTAATTATGTATGAAACTCTATTAGATGTTTTCATCTGGTGTATTTTGATACATCACAAATTTAGTTTGCATTGTTTCATTTGTTTGATTATATGGGCTCTACAGCTGATGTTTTTGTTTGTATTCAATTGCCTCAAACTCAAAACTAATTGTTTTGTATACTGTCTAATATTGTGTATGAAACTAATTATTTTTGGTGATCAACAGGACATCTAGATGCATCAATTTTGTTTTAACTACTACCTACCATTATATATATGATATATTTGGATGTTTAAAATAATGAGTGCATTTAAATTCAAAGTAATTTTAACGCGCAATAAAAAATAAAACTACACGAATTATGTTGGGTTTATTTGTGTTAACTAATATATAATACAACATATTAACTAAAATAATATAATGTATTAATATATTATAACAATAATATAATAATATTGTCACTATGACTGAGCCCGGAGGAGAAACCTGTATATACAAACTAGATGTCACTGTTAGCAAATGGTAATTGTCAGTCAGGGAAAACTCTACTGGTTTCTAGGTTAGTGACATGGAGAAGTCTAGGAAAGTCAAGAACGTCAAATACTATATTGTTATAAAATTCATTCTACGCCGCTAAAGAGAAAAAAAGGAAACCTTCTATATTGGTCGTCTCGACAAAAACAACGTAACACAAGACCTGCTGAAATGATAAAAAAAGATCAAGGTGGAATCGAAATTTCGACAAAGTGGTGGAACCGATGCAGCGACTTCCAAATTGCCAATAAACGCCTCATCAATTGCGAAGAAGTGTACGAGACATCGGTGAAGGAGACAGGGCCCAGTAAAGAGTTTCTACAGCAAATTTCTGATCAACCTTACATCAGAGAAACAGCTGAAAGCTAAGCCATTTATTGCAAATCACTGGCCAGGTAGATGGGGAAACAACAGCAATAGGATTTCAAAGTTGAACATCGTGCCGGCCGTTTGCATAATAATGCCGATGCATTTGTCAAGACGAACCTGTAGACCAGAATGTAGACATTATCTGAAGACGAAACAGCTACAGGGTATTTCTATCCGACAGATCTTCGTACAGACCAATGAAGACTGGACAACGAAATAATGCAGCCAGGACCAAATGGCTGACCCAGACATTGAACCAATACTGACACTCAAAAAAAGAGGGGCATCCAGGCCAAGCTGAGACGAATGTAGCAACACAATGTGTGCGTCCTATTTGAGAGAATTGCCGTTGATGTCGCCGGTCCATTTGCAGAGTCTGAGAGGGGAACAAATACATTATGGTCGCATTGGATTACTTCAACAAATCGCCTGAGGCATATGCGATACCAAATCAAGAGGTAACCACGGTAGCGACGATGCTGGTAGAACAGCTATTCAGCAGGTTTGGCGTCCCGTTGGAACTACATTCAGACCAGGGGCGTAACTTTGAATCGAATGTATTCCAGAAGGTCTGTACGATGTTGGGGATCAAGAAAACGAGAACCAGACATTTGCATCCTCAGTCAGAAGGAATAGTGAAAAGATTTAACAGGACTTTGGAACAACATCTTTCCAAGGTCATCAGCAATGGTTAACGTTGTTGGGATGAGCATATTTCCCTATTCCTGCTGGCCTATAGCCCAGCAGTACATAACAGCACAGGGTAGTTTTCGGAAAGGAGCTAAGATTACCTTGTGATTTGCCAAAAAAAAAAAGAATTTTAAAAGCAAATAAGTAAATGCAAATATATTGAAAATCAATAGCCAAGCATTAAATGAGAGCAAGTGAAAAAACAATAAATGTATGTTTATATTTTTTGATCTGCGAAACCTCTCCTATATTATCCGGCAACATTTGCCATTCCCAGTAGGCTGTATTTAGTGAATCTTGTCAAGTAAATAATTAACTTAATTGGATTTAATATGAGTTGAATTTCAAATTTTCCGTTAAATTATTGTATATTATATTGCGATTTAAATTATCTATTTTTATTAATATTATGCTTACCTACAGTTGTTAATGAACACCAGCTCCATTTAATTTAATACATGAGTTTTAAAAAAACTTGGAGTTTTTCTTTAACATTTAATTGAATTGTGTGCAAATCTGAGGTCTGTTTTTGAACATGGAACGAATTGGTTATCTAGAAGTCTCATAAATACAGGAGATATTCTTGTTGTTATATTTAATATTTTGGTCGAGGTCAGTTGCAGTAAATAATTGTTATTTACCGCTGTTAAAATATGTGTATATGCCTATGAATCAGTCAATTGATCGAGAGAGGAAGAACAATCTGGCTGGATGTAGGAGAACAATCTCGGGTTGCCAATGAAGAGGTTTGTACTTTGGTTAGAAAAGGAGGGATACCATTCTTCACTTCGAGAAGTTTCTGATATCTCCAGTATGTAGCTAGATAAAGAATATTTTGGATTGAAATACTAGTTCGTCATTATCGATAATATTAAAAGAGATGTTACCATTGCTGTGCATCCAGAAATAAATTGAGTGAGTTCTCCAAAAACCTAGATAAATTGTTTTCAAATGATTTAATCTCCTGATATGATTTCGTATTTAGTCTCCCAATACATTATTGAAACAGTTGATTATGAAATTAGTATGTTCACCAATTTCATGAAATGACAAGTCATTTGACATCTTAACATATCGCGAACAAAATGAGTTAATGTTATGTTAAATAAACCTTTTTTAAGGTTCACACTTGTATTAAAATTATACTGTAAATTTAAAATTTAACACAAGCTGCTATTATTTCCTTCTTTTATTTTCCATATATTTCACAGACATGTTCGAATAATTATACAGAAATTCTCCAGTTTCGTCTTATAATCCATGAAGTACTGACCGGAATATTTATGTTGCTTTATTTAAAATGTTTTGACAAGACTAAACTACGCTAGAGGTTGTTTAAATATGCAAATATAAATGCAATGTAAATTTTCTATATGAACATATTCTAATCTTTATAAATATTATTCCTACATGTTAATTTGTCTTCTTAGTTTATATAACATCGAAGCAATTACTTTCTAATCACAACAAATATAATGATATTGGAATGATCTAGTGACTTATTCTTTCGAATATTTCTATGGAGTTAAATAAAAAGTAATATAATTTACTGTTAGGGTTCCATACATTTAGTGAACGGAAATCCAAATATTAATTTGGGGAAGCAAATTATAGAATTAATTGACACATAAAACAACACGTTTTTTTCAACAGCGTCTTGTATTATATTAAGTGAAAGGGTTTGTTATGAGGAATACAAATAAATTTTTCATATTTTTTCATTAATTTGTTCGAACTATATTAACAATATACAAAAATCGAAAATCACTCCCTCCATATCTCCGAAACAACTGAGCCCAAAATTTAAAAAAATGGGAATATTGGGCCCCACTTGAACTTTACAACGAAAATCTTAATATTAATTTTGGGAGGCAAATTATAAAATTAACAAAAAGATAAAAAAAACAAATGTATGAAACGCATCATATAATATATCAAATGAAGGGGCTTGTTGTGAGGAAAGAAAATATTATTTTCATAACTAAAAGTAAATTATTTAAAAGTTATTATAAAAATATAGAAAAATATCCCGTCTCTCGTTTATCTCCAAAACTATCAGAATCTAAACTTGGAAAACAATGACAAGTAAAGCGAAAATTCTAATATTAATTTTTGGAGAGCAAATTATGAAATTAGTAGGAACATAACCGTAAAACACGTAAAGTGTCAAATGAAAGAGCTCATTTGGAACAAAAAAGATCGTTAGTAAGTTTTCTCCATATTTAATCGTTACTGGGTTATAAATTAAAGTTTGCAAACATTCAAAAACGGTTATTTTGGAACCGTACAAACAATACAAAATAATAAAATGTTTCGTGTTCTAAAACCTCTACAACAATCTTTAGATATCCTTAAAAGAATTCTGATGAGTAATTAGAAATTACATATTTTATAATTTTTATTTGAACACTAAGAAGAATTCTCCAACTTAAACATTGTTATTTTCTACATGGAGGTATTTGACACAACATTTGATCAAATCTATTTTAATTATTACCTAATACTTAGATCCTATTGTTGCCCAGTGAAACGTTTTCCCTGTTGACTTCGGCAAGGTTTGGTTTTGTCGTAATAAAAATAATATGTTTTTCTATATTTTTGTTAATATAGTTTAAAAAAATATTTTGAAAATATGAAAAAATTTATTTGTATTTTTCATAATGAGCCTTTTCATTTTATATATTGCATGATGCGTTTGAAAAAGTTTAATTCTTTATTTTCCATTTAATTCTAAAATTTGCCCCCCAAAATTAATATTAGGGATTTGTCCTAATTTTTGCTATAAAGCTCAAGTGAGGCCGTATGTGCCTATTTTTTCAAGATTTAATATCTTTTTAACAAATTATTTTAAAAATACGAAAAACTATATTTCATTTCGTCTTAATGTGCCCGTTTATTTGATATATTATATGATGCGTTAGAAATAATTTTAATTTTATATATTCCATTTCATTATGTAATCCCCCCACTTACAAATTAATATTATTTTTCCTGTAAAGTTCAGGTCCGGCTGCATATCTCTACTTTTTTTCAAAATTATACGTCTTATAGTTTCGGAGATAAGAAGGGGAAATGGGTAATTTTTTTAAATATTTTAGTCAATATGTTTTAAATAATTTATTTTACAAATATGAAATAATACATTTGTTGTCGTGATAATGATCCCTTTGATTTGATATATCTTGCATTAGTAACAATTTCAAGTGAGACCCTATATCTCTAATTTGTTTCAAAATTGTACGTCTTATTGTTTCGGAAATGAGGGGTGGAATGGGTATTTTTAATATTTTTGTTAATATCCTTTAAATAATTTATTTTAAAAATATGAAAAAATATATTTGTATTTGCCATAATGATACGAGTACAATACTTGATGCGTTAGAAGCAATTTTAATTTTGTATTTTGCATTTAATTCTATAATTTGTTCCCCAAAATTAATATTAGTAGCAAGTGCATACAAAGAGTTCAGGGAGGGTCAAATTAGGAAAAAAAGACCTAGAAAGGGGCAAATTTGATATATTACATGATGCCTTAGAAGCAATTTTAATTTTATGGTTTCCATTTCATTGTATAATTTGCTAATTCTCTAATTGCTTTCAAATTTTTATGTCATAGTTTCGGAGATATGGGGGGGAAATGGAAATTTTTTAATATATTTTAGTTAATGTCTATATATATATATATATATATATATATATATATATATATATATATATATATATGGGATCAAGATTCTTGATGACCCTGTTTAGTTAGTTTTATTTTCTTTTTTAAGATTCTGTATATACTATATATGGATACCATTATAATATCACTCGTGATTTCGCATCATAGCAACTTTTTCCGAAACTTCTGGAAGGAAAAGGTTAAAATTTGGTATCAGTGTATAATAAATGGAGAAATTTTGTTTTTAGGGATACTCCTGAATTACAGAATTAAATGGAAAATATAAATTTAAAATTGTTTCCAACGCACCATGTAATATATCAAATCAAAGGGATCATTATGACCAATACAAATCAATTCCTTCATATTTTTAAAATATATCATTTAAAACGTATTGACAAAAATATAAAAAAAATTACCCATTCCCCCTCTTATCTCCGAAAGTATAATTTTGAAAAAAATTAAAGATATAGAGCTTCACTTGAACATTACAGGAAAAATAAGCAGAAACCCCTAATATAAATTTGTAGGTGGGGTGATTACAGATTTAAATGGAAAATATAAAATTCAAATTATTTCTAACGCATCATATAATATATCAGATCAAAGAGCTCATTAGGACGAATATAAATATATTTTTTTCGTATTTTTAAAATAAATTATTTAAATGGTATTATCAAAAATATAGAAAAATTGCCCATTCCCCCCTTTATTTGTGAAACTTTAAAAGGCGTATATGGCCTCACTTGAACTTTATAGGAAAAAATAGTACAAATCCCTAATATTAACATCCGTTCCTTACGTTGAATCGTTGAAGGTCTCCCTTATTTTATATGCCTCCGTCGGAGGTCGTATCGCGCCTAATTGGTCGGTGTTGACTCCTTCACTGCCGTGTCGGGTTGATAGGTTTGTATTTTGCGTAGCTAATTCTGTCTCATTTTGATGTCGTCACTTTTGTTTAGTTGTCCAATTTTCTCGATTTCAGTAGCTTCTCGTTTTAGTCTGGTTTTGTAAGGAGTTATTTGTGAGATCTGTTTACAACTATCGAATTTGATTTTATGGCCTGATTGTTGTTGGTGTTGGAACAGGGCCGATATCGTTTGTTTATTTTTGACAGCTAATTTATGTTCCTCTAAACGGGCTGAAATTCTCCTGTTGGTTTGTTCGACGTATAGTTTGTAGCATGGTCCGCAAGTTATACTATATACCCCTTGGTTTTCAAGTTTAACTTTTGGTTTGGGATTTCTTAAACTTGTTCCTATGGTCTGGTACGGTTTGTATGTTGTCGCTATGTCATGCCTTCGAAGAATTCGGCCAATTCTGTTCGTTGTCCCTTTGATGTATGGTAAGACTACTTTTGGTTTTCGGTGAGGTCGAGCTATTGTCTTTTTTATTGTGCAGTTTGTGTATCCGTTTTGTCGTAGCGCGTATCGGATTTAATTCGTGTGTTTTGTTATTGCCGTCTGTCAGTCGTATAGATCTGGAAACTAGCGTGTTGGCAACTCCCTATATTTGAGAAGGGTGGTGATAGGATTTGTAGTTTAAGTATCTGTTCGTGTGTGTCGGCTTTCTATATACGGTGTGGTATAAGTGCCCTTTCTGGGGGACGTCAGAAGGCAGCTGGTTGTTTTCTTCAAGTTGTTAAGTAACTTGAATCCCGGGGTGTATGGAGTTTAGGTGCTCCAGGAACTTAAGGAGTTCTTGTTTGCGGAAAGACCATATGACAAATACGTCATCGACGTATCTTAGCCATAACTTTGGCTTCAGGTTTGCTGTCTGTAGTGCCTTTTTCTCGAAATATATCATAAAGAGATTTGGCACCGCTGGAGATAGTGGCAATTACTCAACATCAAAATAAAACAGAATTAGCTACGCAATAAACAAACCCGTCGGAGTCAACACCGACCAATCAGGCGCGATACGACCTCCGACGGAGGCATATAAAATAAAAAACTCAGGTAGATTACCTCTCAGTTCACCGTAACAACGCATTGCGAATGCCAAGTGAGACCTTGGCGAAACGTCCGCAGGATTCAAACATGAATCAATGTAATTAACAGATGTATTCTCGGATAAATATTTCTTCATATTGTTCCATCCGTGAAAGCGTACGACTAGACCTAGACTGCACCCACATTCCCTACGTCACCTCACGCCCCCTTAAATTAAGAAAAATCGTTATTTCTATATTTTCCGTTGTAAAGATGTAGACTATTGATTGCTAATTACTTGCTGAAGTTCTACATTAGAAGGACTTTATTGCTCCAGCGCCTTCTAAGAAACAATTGTCTTGCCAGTTTTAGGTAAAAGTTGGCATAGTCAGAGCTATATCTTCGGAACGGAATATGTATAGGAATTATCTTGCAAGAAGCATATTTTATTGGCACCCCCTGAAATTAAGATAAATAGTTATTTCACATTTTTTCGCAGTAAACGCAAAGGGTATTATAGAGGTGACCTTTGAGCGTATTTTCTCGCTAAATAACTGCTAATCAAGTTTTTAATTATTACAGTTAAATACTGCAGATCTTTCCTTGTTCTTGGAATCAGAAATTAAATTGTCGTCAATACTAAAAGTGTGCAGTAGTTTTCAATTTATAGTGTAAATTACTTCAAAAATAATTATGACTATAACTGAATAACTATAACTGAATAACTAACTATCAAATCATATAGCAACCCAATCCCATATCTCATATATTTTAAAATAATATTTATGAGTACTATTTGTTGTTATATGATATTTTGTTTTCTAACCTAATGGTTTTTTTTTTGTTTTAATAGGTAAGTTGTAGAAAATCTATGGAATCACCTCTGAAAATACTTTAATAGCATCGATTTTACAATTTGAGGGAAATCAGTGGAGATTCATTAAAGCATACACTTCTAATAACCGTTTTTCCGATTTTAAGTAAAACTATAAATTATAAAATTATATGCTACGCCCTTGAATTGTTCCTTAACATAGCAGTTTAAATTATCGAAATTGTTTTAGCCGTTTTAACGTAAACGACGAGCATACATAAAATCAGATAAATTGATGACATAGAGTAAATTACTTCAAGAATAATTATGACTATAACTGAATAATTATCTAGTCATTTAACAACCCAATCCCATATCTTATATATTTTATAAAATATTTATGAGTACTGTTTGTTGTTATATAATATTTTGTTTTCTGACCTAATGATTTTTTTTGTTTTTAAGCGACTTCCAAAAAGGAGGAGGTTATCAATTCGTCGTCACGTTTTTTTTTATGTATGCTCAGTGATTATTCAAAAACGTCTTGGGCAAATTTTATAATTTAAACAGCATCGTATTAAGGAATATTACAGAAAGGTCCCATATAATTTTCTATAACGTGAAATTTACAGTTTTCCAGAAAATCAGAAAAAACACTAATTAAGAGACTACATTTCAGTGAATGTCAATAAATCTACACTGTTTTCTCTAAAACGGGTCAACAAATGTGAATATTTTAAATTGTATTCTAAAAAGAGATATTTCAGCTTGATTCCGTATATTTATCTATAACGTAAAACATAACGTTTTTCCGAAAACCGTAAAAATATTTGAAAAAAAACAAGGTAAACATCAATGTAAATGTCACATTTTCATCAAAAATATCTAGCTTAAATGTCATGATATGCCATGAAAGTATATCGTACAGGGTGTTTGTAACGGTTGTCATTGCAGTCAAGTAAAATTGCACAAAATATCCCCTTAGTGTATGAAAAAGAAAATAATTTGGGAAAGCGATGTTTTCTATATGGTATACAATGGTAGATGTGCGCGTGCATCGAAATTCAAGCAGCAAGCAATGTGCGCAGTTGAAATATTGGGTGAAGTAAAATTACAGTTAGACCGGTGGGTTCAAAAAAACTTTCAAATGCGATATTGGGTGGTACATAAGCAGTTCCCTATATAGGATGGTTGAAATATAAGTTTAAAGAGAATAAAAGTTATACAGGGTGGTTCAAAAAATGTTGTATTGGGTGACACATTAGTAATTGCGTATGCAAGGTGGTGGAAATAAGAGTCAAGTAAAACTATAGTTATACAGGGTCGATAAAAAAATGGTTAAATGAGCATATGCAGTAAGGATATTGGAGTTATAGGGCGAAGGGTTAAAAAAAATGTTAGATGGAGTTGCATAACAGGATGATTGAAATATAAGGTGGAGTGGAATTATAGTTATACAGGGTGGCAAAAAAATGTTATAAAGTGTGGACATAAGTAGTTACATATACTTGGCACATTGGGCGAAATTAAATTTAGGGTATACAGGGTGATTTATACAATCGAAAAATAGAAACAGTCAATAGGGTGGTTGCAACATCCTGTAGAGTTTAATTATAGCTGTACAGGGTGATTCAGAAAATGATAGACAAATAATTTATATTGGGTGACCAATACACAGAAACATATTCAGGGTGGTTGCAATATAGGGTGAATTAGAGTTACACTTATAGAAAGTGGTCTAATAATAAAAACAAAAAAAAAGTAAAAAAATATGTGGATAATATATAAAAAAAATACAAATTACCGAAGGAGAGATAAGAATACGCTAAAATCAAAAGAAATGTACCTTAAATCATATAAAAAAGAATATATGTCAGAAAATAGTTATTGATTGCACACGGTCTCTAAACGGTTTCTGCTTTATGTGAGTTGAAGTAGGTTCTTTTTTAAATATAAATTATAATAGGTAAGAAAATAGAAAAATCTATGGAATCACCTCTGAAAATACCTTAAAAGCATAGAGTTCATAATTTGAGAGAAATCAGTGGAGATTCATTAAACCATACACTTGTAATAACCGTTTTTGCCGATTTTAAGTAAAACTATAAATAGTACGTTATAGTAAATTATATGCTACGCCCTTGGATTGTTCCTTAACATAGCAGTTTAAATTATCGAAATTCTGTTAGTCGTTTTAGCGTAAACGATGAGCATACATAAAAATTTTAAGGTCGGTTAAAATTCAAATTAAGCCCTTTCTCTGCCTTTCCCTTATTTTCATTTATCAAAACATCATGTTCTGTTAATGAATGTTTTGTAAATCTAATTTCTAAACATGATTTCACTGAATTGCTGGTAGGTTAAAAAAGAATGAAGCATTGCAAGTTTATATGCCATCCAATTTTGTAAATATCGTAAAGAAATACGTCACAATCGAAAGCTTTGATCTTGATTAGATTTGTACACAAAAAAACATAAGGAATTAGATTCTATCTGTTATTTTTTTAAGCGGACTCCAAAAAAAATTAATGACCTTTTTTCACTTCGATTGTTCCGAAAATCTACCCACGTAGTCTTTATATCATTGTGAAGGTACTCTTCAAATTTGTTTTCCAGGGTGCTTTGTCCATGAATGTGTAGTAATATTATTATACAATAATATTAATATGTATAATTTTACATGAAATTTAATTATTATTTTGAAGTATATTATATATATACAAACCCTATTGAGTCGAAAGACCCTTTAAGAAATTTAATGGCAAGTGTAGCAGCTTTGAACGGTTGTTTAATATCCTAGATTGAATATATAGAATTAACTATTACATCAATAACTTATAGGTGAAGTTGAAGATTCAATATGACTAGGCCAAATTTTCTGAAGCTAGAATAATCATTGTTTCTCGAAAAAGAGTGGGGCGACAAAATTGTTTTTTTGTATTAGAAATAATAAATAAATGGCCTACTGATCTCTACAGTGGAAAATATCAGAATTTTTTTTTAGATTCAGAATTTTTGGGTAAATAAGAGGGTGCTGTTTGATATCAATTAATTAGCAATAGAAATGTACTCCCGAAAACATCCCTCAGAGGGAATGACGCAATAAAATCCTTTCTAACGTAGAACTTCAGCAATGAATTAGCAGTTATTAGCCTACTGATAACATTGGAATAAACAGGGGGTGCAAGGTGAACTAAGGTATAAACAGGGTAGTTTTATGTTTTCACTCTATTGCCCTTTGACAGCAATATTTTAGTCTAAAGATGGCATGGCCATTGTTTCCGTGAAGATGTTCGAGTAATAGAATTATTAGTCTATTGATCTGTATAGCGGAAAATATAGTGGTAACTGAATTTCTTAATTTCAGGAGGTACAATGTGAACTTGTGAGCTAGATTATGAAGGGGTTACTTTTGGGTTTTTAACCTGGTGAATTCTCATAGCAATTAATTAGATATTAAATTAGTATGCAAGATCACCACAATAGCTTTTTTTGTTCCGGAGATATAACTATGATGTTTAGCCAAGGTTTAGCATTCTCATTGCACTGTGACGGTGAACTATGAGGTAGTTTATTTGGGCTGCATATTTATATGATTCCGTTGGAGGTTGTAGGCTCTAGGTGTTGTTGTTCTATTGCCTTTTTGATTGTGAGGTTTGTGTATCCGTTTTGCCGTAGGGCGGCAGTTATCTGTTTTATATCGTGTATTTTGTTATTATATAAATCTGGAACCGAGCGCGTTTGGTAACTCACTGTATTTTAGAAGGGTGGTGTTGGGATTTGTAACTTACTTCGTGTGTGTCGGCTTTCTGTATACAGTATACGGAGTGGTCCAGGTGCCAATTATAGGATTTCTTTCTTACGAGGACGTCAAGGAAAGGCAGCCGGTTGTTTCTAATGGAAATTGAATTCTGAGGTGTATCCAGTTAGGTGCACTAGGAACTTAGGAGATTGCCAGAAGACCATATGGTAAATACGTAGTCGACGTATCTGATTCATAACTTTGGGTTCAGCTCTGCTGTCTGTAATGCCTTTTCGTCGAAATAAGTAACCATAGATGAGCTGTTCACAAACACGAAGTTTTTTGCTCATTGTATAATCAATGATTCAACATTACATTTTTGTTGTAAATTAGGTAAAAAATGAAAAAAATTATTAGTGAATTATGAATGGCAAAAATAGATTATCGGGTATAAGAATTAATTAAAATGCAGTCCTCACATGTCTTCTGAAAACGCCGATTTGGACGTACGAACTATTATTTTAAGTACTGAAAACAATAACAAACAATAAATTACAGCAAATTTTTGAAAAAAAAATTGAAACCTGGTTTTCAGTAGCAGGTTGATGTATATTCATAATTGAATGGAGTTTCCAATTCCAATTTACGTTTTTTACAACAATTCTCGACATTTTCAAACATTTTTACAAAATTAATATTTTCGACAAACCCAGGACACAATTAAAAATGTGATGACTTCATTTTAATTTTCAGACCATGCACATCTTTTTATGAAAAATAACTTATTCTTAATATTAATAATAAAACAGTTCTCCATACTCTATCTTAAGTAGGCACATTGTCCATACAGACGAATTGAGAGCTTCTTTCTTTTGAAGTCGATTAACCAACAGTAATTCTCTTTTAAACTAATTCTATTTTCAATTAATTTCATCCTAAAACTCCCATAATGGTAATTATAATAACATGTTTTTGTTATTTTCTGTAAAACATTATTGCAAAACAAATGGGACCACTAAGAAAACCTCATAGGATAGAGTTTAAACTTTTCAAATGGCCGAGTAACAGCTGAACGCATAAAAAATATACAGACGAGTACCTCCGAGTACCTCCTCCTATTTATTATCGATTAAAAATCGAAAATATATGAATGTGAGCTGTTAAAAAATACAATTACAAGTTTTGTTATTAGTGGTCTAGGAAACTTCGAATATCCTGTTATACTAACAAGTATTTCGCAGTGAATAATAACGGAAATGCCCTATCCGCACTATTATTTAAATTAATAATGTTTTGATATAGTACAAACACGTGCCCCATTTACAGTAGTTTGTAATAGGTATCCAGAACAAAAGGGAGATAAGTAGACTGATGTTATCCAGACTCAATTCAAATTTATTAATTTGCGGCTCCTTTCTAAACTCGACCCACATATGTATAATAAAGACAACCACGAAACTTGCAAAGTTATGCTGTTGTTTTAGAAAACGCAGGAAAGTTGAATTTGAAATTGGTGTCTTTAAGTCTACCATACAACAAAGTTCTTCTTCTTCTTCTTTCAAGAGTGTGCCTCTCGGGAATAGCTTCGATCTTGCGATCTTATTAGCCAGTTACCAGTGAAATATTACGTAAATTATTGTTCTTATTCAGTTTCTCTGTTGCACCTGTAGATCGATATAATTAGGAACGAGCGTAAAAATATTCAAACAAAAATTTATCTTGAAATGAAAATGAAACGTAATTCTTTAAGATTCCTTGAAAAACTTTATGAATACTTGGATTATGTACAATACTGTTTTTACAGTGCAACGCAATCTTGGACTTCCGGCTTTTCCACTAAAACTAAACAATAAATCACTTCCTGATCGTGTATATCACTTTATAAGTGTTTTTGGGGCATTGATCCAGAAGAACGCGAATTTTTGGCAAACCCATTTATTATAATTTAATTTCCTAACCCTGCTGTACACAAACACACATATACGGCTGCCTCGCCATCTTATCCGGAAGTCTCTACAACAGACTTTTTACCAAAGTTTGAATCTTATGCAAGTGGCAACGGCATTTTTAACCAGCACTTGTCGTCTGATAAACAGCACATTCATATGCCTTACAACGAACCTTTGGGTTGACTGTTGCGTCTTCCAGGCACCAAATGTTATTTTATTTTTTTAATGAAAGCCTTACTGGATATAAATATAAATAGATATTAATATAGCTTTTTTGAACAGGGTTTTACCCTAGTGCACAATCAAATTAAATGGTAAGGCGATATTCTTTTTCTGTATTACTTACAACAGCATTCCTCTAGGTCGTCGACTCTATCTGTAATTTATAGGATGTCTTAAGTGAGTAATTTCTCACCATTTATTTTTACACACATTTCACCAAAATCTATCTTCTTAAAAATATAATGTAGGAGTCACGTAAAATTTTTAATTATATGACACTCCCATTTCGATACAGAAATCGTTCGTGAAATCTGACATATATGCTTCTGCTTTTTTATAAACGTTCTTTATTAAAACGATATATCTGCGATCAACTCTGCATTGCGTCAGAGCAATTATCATTTGCTACTGGTTTATATTGTGAAAGCTTTTTCGAAGTCGACAAATATGATGACGCGTGGTTTGTTATATTGTATCCATAGTTCTCCAGGTTTGTAATATCTTCTTATTTATGAAGTAATATTATTTTTGGTATTTTTCTGTTTTTTTTTTCTCTTAATGCGGTGATCACTGAATAACGTCGCATAAAATAATTCGACAATATTTTGATAGATGTAGTTTGGCCGTATTGTCCAGATTTCATCTAACAAAACAGAAATTTCGAAAATTTCTAGTTTGGCGATATTATTTTTCTGGCATTTCTGTCGGCGTATATATATGTACCTATTACCTTCAATAAATTTCTAGTGTTAAATTAATACAATGAATCTGCATTACATTCATACATACATTCTTGACATATATCTTAATAGGAGTTGCTTTTCTAGTAGAAGTGTTTAATAGCATTAATATATTGTTTCTTGATTGTGGATTCCTCTAATGTGGACCTTATCTTGTCTTGTACTTTAACAAACAATTTTTTAGAGATGAACTAAAATGAGGTAAAATTCGAAATTTAGTGCATGTCGTTTATTAATAAGATTTTGAAGGAAAAATACCTGTAATCTGTGCTAGCTGTATTGATTCTAAACTCGTTTTGCTGTTCCTCTACTCTTGCATTCAGTATTCATTAATTAGTGCAACTCATCACACTTTTGCCTTGGTAGTTTTTACCTTTATTTATATGTACTTATTCAATAATGGCACTTAATTCCTTCTATATAGGCGGCCACTGATATTTCATGAAAGTAGGTAGCGGGTATCAGAATTCCAAAGAAACTTTAGACCATGTGCACTACTGAGATGGTTCAATTGCGGCATGCAAAAAATTTAAGCCATTTATATAAAAAACATACTAAGCTTTTTATTTTAAAAAAGAATATACATTAAAAAAGGTTTTGAAATGTCATTGATTGAGCCAACCTTTATGTGAGTTCGCTGAACAATCCTTTACGTAGATATAGCTTTTAGAGTAGCCTTCCAATATATTGTTATATACTCCTTGGGTTCAATTAAAATTTAAAAACTAATTTTCACTCTCACTTTCTAGAAACTTTTATTTACATCAAATATAAACAACAGCTGATTCGAATATCACAAATATAATACAACATAAGCTCTTCGCCGCACTAACTAATTGTTGCCATGATGAGCCGCTAGTTTTAAAATCAGCATCGAATCCTCTCGTACAATCCAGTACAATTTTACAGTTGTTGAGTTATTTTGAGATAAGTTTTTTCCCATCCGAACCTTCTAGCTCTTCTTTTTTTCTATCCCAGCGATTGATGTTTCACGGAATGAGACCAGGGACGGATTGGATAGATTTTCTCTCCATGGTAGGGAGCGAGTCGATCTAAACGGACCACCTTCAACTTAGCCCTGGGGTTTCGACGAATCCGGTAGACGAGGTCATTAAGCCTCTTGACCACCTCGTATGGACCATCCCAGGCGGGTGTAAGCTTTGGAGATTTACCCTTGCTCCGTTGGGGGTTGTACAGCCAGTCTTTGTTCCTTTCTTGGAACCCGACTGAATTGGCCTTGAGGTCGTATCGCGCCTACATCCGGTCACTGGTGGCCAACATCTGCGTTCGGGTTAACTCGTGTATTGTCAGCATGTTATGTCGGAGCTGGTCGGCATAATCGTTGATGTCTTGGGAAGGTTCTTCGGGGGAGTCAAAAGCCAAATCACAGGGTAATCGCAGCCCTTTTTCGAATAGGACCCTGGCAACAGGAATAGGGGAATATGCTCATCCCAATCTCGCTAGTTATTGCTGACGACCTTGGATAGGTGTTGTTCCAAGGTCCTGTTGAATCTTTCCACCATTCCGTCTGACTGTGGGTGCAATGGTGTTGTTCTAGTTTTCCTCCCCAACATCGTGCAGACCTTCTGGAATACATTCGACTCGAAGTTACGAATGTAGGACGCCAAACCTGAATAGCTGTTCTACTAGCACCGTCGCTACCGTGGTTGCCTCTTGGTTGGGTATCGCATCCCATAGTAATATGCTGGATCACTGAATAACGTCGCATCGACCCGTATCCAGATTTCATCTAACAAAACAGAAATTTCGAAAATTTCTAGTTTGGCGATATTATTTTTCTGGCATTTCTGTCGGCGTATATATATGTACCTATGTGTTAAATTAATACAATGAATCTGCAGACGGAGTTGCCTAGTAGAAGTGTTTAATAGCATTAATATATTGTTTCTTGATTGTGGAGTGGACCTTATCTTGTCTGTACTGGATCCGAAATTTAGTGCATGTCCCTGTAATCTGTGCTAGATGTATCTTCGTTTTGCTGTTCCACTCATTCAGTTCCGTCTGACTGGCACTGGCGGCCACTGATATTTCATGCGGGTATCAGAATGAAACTTTGGACCATGTGCACTACTGAGATGGTACAATTGCGGCATGTTGTTCTAGTATACATTAAAAAAGCTTTTGAAATGTCATTGATTGAGCCAACCTTTATGTGAGTTCGCTGAACAATCCTTTACGTAGATATAGCAGAGTAGCCTTCCAATCGTGGCTGATTCGAATATCACACTAAGCTCTTCGCCGCACTAACTAATTGTTGCCATGATGAGCCGCTAGCATCGAATCCTCTCGTACAATCGTAAGTTGTTGACCCATCCGAACCTTCTAGCTCTTGCGATTGATGTTTCACGGAATGAGACCAGGGACGGATTGGATAGATTTTCTGGTAAGCGAGTCGATCTAGTTCAACTTAGCCCTGGGGTTTCGACGAATCGGTAGACGAGGTCCCTCTTGACCACCTCGTATGGACCATCCCAGGCGGGTGTAAGCTTTGGAGATTTACCCTTGCTCCGTCAGCCAGTAACCCGACTGAATTGGCCTTGAGCGTATCGCGCCTACATCCGGTCACTGGTGGCCAACATAACTCGTGTATTGTCAGCATGTTATGTCGGAGCTGGTCGGCATAATCGTTGATGTCTTGGGAAGGTTCTTCGGGGGAGCCAAAAGCCAAATCACAGGGTAATCGCAGCCCTTTTTCGAATAGGACCCTGGCTGGAGTCAGGCCTGTGCTATTATGTACGGCTGAGCAATGTGCCAACAGGAATAGGGGAATATGCTCATCCCAATCTCGCTAGTTATTGCTGACGACCTTGGATAGGTGTTGTTCCAAGGTCCTGTTGAATCTTTCCACCATTCCGTCTGACTGTGGGTGCAATGGTGTTGTTCTCGTTTTCCTGATCCCCAACATCGTGCAGACCTTCTGGAATACATTCGACTCGAAGTTACGCCCTTGGTCTGAATGTAGTTCCATCGGGACGCCAAACCTGAATAGCTGTTCTACTAGCACCGTCGCTACCGTGGTTGCCTCTTGGTTGGGTATCGCATATGCCTCAGGTCATTTGCTGAAGTAATCCATTGCCACCAGAATGTATTTGTTCCCCCTATCAAACTCGGGAAACGGACCGGCGATATCGATGGCAATTCTCTCAAATGGGACGCCCACATTGTACTGCTGCATTCTGCCCTTGGTCCGAGTCTTCGGGCCCTTACTGACTGCACAGGTGTCACATTTCCGGCACCCAGCTCTGATGTCTTCGAAGTAATTTACCCAGTAGAATCGCTGGCGGACTTTATCTAGGGTTTTATTCATGCCCAGATAGCCCCTGGTAATCCCATTATGTACTTCGGTCAGGATGGCTGGTACCTTTTTCTTAGGAACTACCAGTTGGGACTTGGTTTCTCGGCCATCAGTGCTTCCCCAAACTCGATTGAGCATTCCATTCTCTACTCTTAGAGAGTCCCATTGGGCCCATAACGATTTCAGCAGGCCCGAGTATCTAGCTACCTCGTCCCATGGTGGCCTGGGTGCCCATCTCGTTTCGAGTGACAAGATTGGTTCGATGTCTGGATCAGCCATTTGGTCCTGGTTGCACTGTTCCGTTGTTTAGTCTTCATTGGCCTGCACTCGGATCTGTCTGATGGAGATACCCTGTTAGCTCTTCCGACTTCAGACAATGTACGCATTCTGCTCTACAGGGTCTTCTGGATAGGGCATCGGCATTATTATGCAAATGGGCATCACGGTATTCCACCTTGAAATCGTATTGCCGTAATTTCTCCATCCACCTGGTCAGTTGTCCTTCCGGTGTCTTCATGTCCAGCAGCCATTTAAGGGCGGCATGATCTGTTCAGATTAAGAATTGACGACCATAGAGGTATTTGTGGAATTGGTCTAAAGCCCTTATTATTGCAAAAAGCTCTTTTCTGGTGACGCAATAATTTTTTTCCGGTTTCGAGAATCCCAGGCTGTAGTAGTACTCGATCACACTCTCTTCACCATCTTGCACTTGGGATAGGACGTCCCCCGAACCTGTGTTGCTGGCGTCGGTATCTAAAATCAATTTGCCGGACTGTTTAGGAAAGGCTAGGATTGGGCTGGAACATAGTCTGCCGATGTAGAAGCACGGCAATAGTGGCAAATCCCTCAACAAATCGCCTGTAGTAGGAACAGAGGCCCAAGAAGCTTCGGAGTTCATGCTTGTCTCTTGGGACTGGCCAATCACGGATGGCTTCTATCTTGTCCTCGTTGGTGCGGATTCCTGACTCGGAAACGACGTGACCCAAAAACTTCTTTTTGGAACATGGAACATTTCTTGGGGTTGAGTCTCAGGTTGGCGTTATTAATTCTGAAGAAAACTCCGTCCAGGTTCTTCAGATGGTCGTCGAATATCTGACCCATCACCAGAATGTCGTCGAGGTATACTAAGCACGTCCTCCATGTTAACCCGCTCAGTACATACTCCATTAGCCTCTCGAATGTTGCGGGAGCATTACATAACCCAAAGGGCATGACCGTGAACTGAAACAGCTCTTTACTCTTTAGGTCTTGTGTGGAGAACCAACGGGAGCCTGCTAGTGTGGTCAGAGTGTCATCAATTAGGGGTAGTGGGTAGCTGTCTT
This sequence comes from Octodonta nipae, assembly GCA_034190945.1. Classification (NCBI taxonomy): domain Eukaryota; kingdom Metazoa; phylum Arthropoda; class Insecta; order Coleoptera; family Chrysomelidae; genus Octodonta; species Octodonta nipae. Next base: position 156,138,146 of record CM067216.1, read on the forward strand.
TCTTGGTGACGTCATTCAGCTTTCTGTAATCCACGCAAAATCGGTTGGTTCCATCATTCACTAGCACGACGGGAGCGGACGATGGGCTGATGGATGGCTCAATCACTCCATTTTGTAACATGGACTCGATGTTTTCCTCGACTGCCTGTTGTTGCCCCAATGGTAGTGGTGGTATTCTGATGGGTTGAGCCTTCCCGGTGTCTATTCGGAGCTGGATGATGTTAGTGCGACAGGTGGTTCCATCTTGACTGTTAAAAATTTGCCAGTGCTTTGTGATAAATTGCTTGGCTATATTCTGTTCCTCTGGTGTCAGGTATGTCAAATGGTCAGAAAACTGTTGTAGGAACTCTTTACTGGGCCCTGTCTTCTTCACCGATGTCTGGTACCCTTCTTCGCAATTGATGATGATCTCGACTGACTCGAAACAAGCTATCTCTGACTCTCTTCGAGGTGTCATTCTTTTGTACACAAGACAATATATATAACATATATTGTTTCTGGTTAGGGAACCTTCATCAGTTGCACTTCCCACAATTAAATGTCCTCTCGAACACTTCTTTATGTATTCGATAATTTTCGTTAACTTTGAAGACGCGAGATGTAAGACCGACATCTAGTTTAAACCGAACGGGATATACCAATTAGAGTCCTGAATTTGTCCAACAACGACATCAGAATTGCCAATGGTCAAGAGATAGCTTTGAAGACGGGAGATGTAAGACCGACATCTAGGATTTTCGAGAGAAATAGCACAAAGATGTTCCGAATCCGGAGCCGTTCCGTGTAATTGCTGTTCTCCCTTAACTCCTAGGACAGCATCTCACCATAAAAATTTTCAGGTTATTTCACCTGTTAGAGGTATTGAATACTCTGTTCGAGGTGTCATTCCTTTGTACGCAAGACAATATATATATATATATATATATATATATATATATATATATATATATATATATATATATATTGTTTCTCTGACAGGTGAAGTAACCTCAAAAATTTAATTTTATCGTGGCATTCTGTCCTAGGAGTTAAGGAACAGCAATTACACGGAACACCTCCAGATTTGTAACCTCTGTGTGCTATTTCTCTCGAAAATCCTAGATGTCGTTCTTACATCTCACGTCTTCAAAGCTATCTCTTTACCATTGGCAATTCTGAAGTCATTGTTGGACAAATTCAGGACTCTAATTGGTATATCGCGTCCGGTTTTAACTATAGCCCGTCCAACTAAGTAGTCATGAGCTCAGTGTACGGGCTCCACCATTCCAACGCAGCTCCCAGGATTGCTTGCTAGCTGCCCATGAATAATCTGTTCCGTTCGACCGGGAATTCTGGCTGAGGATTTTGCTACAATTTTTATGGAGGTAGCTGAACTATTGACGGACCGCGTCAATACAAATTCCTCATTTAGGAACCAAAGAACATCATATCTCGGGTCGGACATGCTGGCTGATTAGGTCCATACCCAGTATGAAATTGTCCTCAATATCCGCTACCAGGACCCTATGCCGGATTCAGTTGTCCCCTATCTGCAGTACTATATCTGCTTCACCCTGTATTGACATGGACTCGCCGGTGACTGTTCGGAGCTGGATGTTGTTGGTACCTGGCCGGATTTCTGATGCTCTCAAAACCCTGGGGTTGACAATGGACACAGCGGCGCCGGTGTCAATGGTGACGGTAATTGCTCGGCCATTGATGGTGCCCCTGATGACTAGGCTGCTGCTACCTCGGCAAAATCCCCGGATGGATAACCTTTTGGGGGCTGGTGGAGGGTTAGTCAGGATTCGCCCCCTTATGCTGACTGTTCAGGTAGCCTGACTCTGCAGTCTCGTTGAAAGTGCCCTGTCCTTCCACAACGGTTACACACTCTTTTGGTATCAGTTCTCTGTGACTCTGCTAATAGTTTCTTCATAACAGCCAACAGTGCTTGAAATGGTGACTCTGGCTCTTCCTGGTTGAAGGAAACTGCTCGGACCCTCGGCTTGGACATGTTCATGAAAACTAAAGTTTAAAAATATTACTTATGTTTAATATTAATTGATAATTTGATTTACCCTGCCTGCAAAATCCTGCTTCTTAATACAGGGTGAATGACTTGCCTAAAATGAACATATTGTCATTTTAAATGTGTATTTTATTCAGAAACTATATATAAATACACAAATGTAAAATAGTTCGGTACTATTTCGTTCTGTTTGTGAACCAATTTTTTATTTTTTTAATAGCTAATTGACGGACTTTATTGTTATTAATAGAAACATGGATCAAACGGCCAACATTTTACGTTAATAACAGTTATTGCCCCATCTACTCCATAATAGCTGAACTAGCACAATTAAACCTTCCTTTGCTAGAGGACAAAATTATTTCATATATTTTCTAATAATTCAAATCAAGGCTTTTTATACATTCTTGATTTTTATTGCCGTTTTCAATTCTTGAAGTGTATTTGAATTGTAAATTTATTCAATAATAGTATGATGACATGAAAATTTGTATATTATTTTTTATTCAGGAACAGAAAACGTTATTTGATTTTGCTTATTGAATATGCCTCAGCATCCTACATATACATTATTATCCTTGGCGAAATAATTTTTTACTTAATTATAATGATTATAGTGAACTATTTAGCATAGATACACAAAAAAGTGCAAATGCACATAGGTATATTATCTTGACATTTTTAAATAATTTTGGTCGAATTTCGACCACTGGGCGACCGCTAGTCTGTTCTAACAGATGTTTCTAACTTTAAATTAATTAATACTGATTGGAGCTCTATAAATAATTGTCGTTCTTTGTGTTATTTGCGAAAACCCACCACCCATAAACGTTGACGATGAAAAGCTGCCTCTTGCAAATGTGAGTTAGCAATTGTATAACAGTAAGACGTATATTTACCATTTTAACCAGACTTGTGTCACACTGTATATATAATGTAACTGTATGACTGAAAGTTTATAACTGGAAAGAATAGGCTTTGTTACTTTAACTCTAGATAAATTCCTTTGAACTTGTCTTAGTCAATAAGACCCATCCAATTAAAGAAATGGAAAGCAGTTTAATTTTAGTTTATTTTCGAAGATAATTTAATCTATAACAGCATATTCACTTACGAAAGTTTTGTAATTAAATTTAATTTTTTTCAAGGTCTTGGAAATGATTGTTGAGGACATCCTGTTTACTGCGATATTGACTCCTCACTACTTTCCTGACTACGTTTTCGGAACAGATAATTAGGTAATTAAAATAGAGACAGTGTAAGATGGCAATTACAAAAAAGAGCCCAGATTACTTGATTAATTTTATGTTTTTTTTGGGGAATAACACCACAATAGAAATAAAACTACGTATATTGCAGGAATACCAAACGTTTCAAAGTCTATTCTGACTTCGTTGTCAATGGCTTTATATTTATTGATGTGATTGCAAAATGAAAATTAATCAAGAATATGCCACAAACAACGTTTAGAAGACACCCAGATTACTTGTTGTTCCTTTCAAAAAGTGTTCCTCATCAATGTGAGGGAAATTAATAATCACCAAGTCTTCCTGTGAACAATTGGTGTATTTTAATATATTGTCAGTGCTGTTGAGTAGAAGTTTCAGCTGTAAGTCTGGAGACCTTGTAAGTAAAGCGATATTTCTTAAATATTATCTGAGATGCAAATTTTTTGTCGTTGTCAATTACATCTGATAATGACACCAATATAATATTTCCTGCAGACATATGCACAAATCAAACTTAGCCAAGCAAGCACTAACCAGCGTTGTCAGCTACATAGTCGAATAGGACAATACTAAGATCTCGATTAAATAGTACTGAAATCGAAGCAAAATCTCTAGAGCTGGAAACAGTTCTTGTTGGAGGGTTATAACAGCGACTCCGCAGTGTCAAGTCATTAAAAAGCCAAAAATTTACTTGACAAAACTAAAAAATTCTACATAGTAGTGGACATTCAAGAAATAAGGCTGACTAATACATACACTTTTTGATAGCGATTCCAGACTTGGAGTTGTAACGTCTCCACGACGGATAAATCTAGGCAATATTCGTTACACCTATTTATTCACAGGAAAACTTGTTGATCATTTTGTAGAGATATTTTTCTTTCAAAACAGGAAGATTTTCTGCACGGGACATTCTGTAATCTGAGTACTTTCCAGAAGTGGTTATCTGTTACAAAAAGGAATTAAGGGAGAAAATCGCAATGTACAGGCAGGGTAATCTTTCTCGCCGATAGTTTGTACTTATTTAGAAAGAACAAACTAGTAAATCTCTAATCACTTTCCTAGAGGGGATATTTTGAAGTCCGTTTCTTGGTTTGTGCTCTGAAAAGAACATATATATATATATATATATATATATATATATATATATATATATATATATATATATATATATATATATATATTAGTTTTTAAGTTTTCGCGGGCACTAAATGTTTTAGGTGGTTTCCGGGAATTCATCCACGTAGCTGATAGCTGATCCCTGCCGGGATCGATAATAAAATGACGACGTTTCGGCAGAGCCACATCTGCCCTCTTCAGGTCGGTTCGCATAATTCTTGTAGCCGTCTGCTCCCGCTTCTAGCGAGTATTCGAGTAACTATCGATATTCTGATGCCGCGTCCACACTCTCACGAGCACCTCCTGGAGGCCCTCGATATGAGTCTTGGCAAGTGGAGGCTGCAGGACTGCAGGAATGATAGCCATCTACACTCTCGATTTATTCAGTAGGCGGCTACGTTGTAATCCGGTCAATTTACACATTCGAAGTTACAAAAATTCATAAGAAGCTGTAACTTGGTAAAATTGCTCAAAATACAATTATAAAAGAAATCTCAAAAGTCATCATCGCTCCGGTCTGTGTAAAAAAATTGGCTCCAGGTCAAATGTAAAAAAAATTGTTTTTCGCGATTTTCAGCAAAACGGTGAGTTTTATCGCAAAATTACATCAGACCATAAAATGCTCTACAAAAAACGTATTAATTAATTTTTCCCTAAGAGCCACCGTTTTAGAGATATAACGCTTTAAAAATTGAATAATTTGTAATCGTTATAATTTGCACACGTTTCCACACCACCTATGAGGTAGTGTACTTAGCGCGCTTTTTTAACGTGTTTTCCCCAGTAGGCCTATTCCCCGGGTATGTTGTGATTTTGTTTGTTTCGTAACTATTGCAAAATAATATTTATTAATCAGAGTTGGTAAAAATAAAAGCGGTGTAACTACAAAATAGTCGTAATTTTCGAATATTTCTGCTTCCTCTTTGACTTTTTCTCCTTCTTCTTGTTCTTGTTCTATTTCTTCTTCTTCACTTTGTGTGCAAGTAAATTGCCAAAAATAGCTATTTCTCGTTGGTATCATAGGAGTCATAGGAGTCCTCTACAGTTGGTGACTCAACATTAGAACACGACCGGCCTCGACAATGTGTACACGTCAGGGAACAAAATATTCCAAGTTTTTTTTAACCACATTTAGCATTAAATCCCCTTTTTGCAGTTGCAAAATATTGTGTTCAGCAGTTTCTCTGGCGCTGGAAGAAGCAGAAAAGTTCAAAAATTATGATTCAGACCTTATTAATAAATATTATATTGCAATTATTCCAAAACAAACAAAATCACAATAGACCCGTGGAATAGGCCTACTGTGGAAACCACGTTAAAAAACGCGCTAAGTACACACCTCATAGGTGGCGTGGCGTTTGATAGTCTGCAAATTATGACAATTACAAATTATTTAAAGCGTTATATCTCTAAAACGGTGGCCCATAGAAAAAACTATTTTGTAGAGAATTTTATGATCTCCAATTTTTGTCTGAGGTAATTTTGCGATTAAACTCACCGTTTTGCTGAAAATCGCGAACAACTCATTTTTTTGACCTTCGAGACAATTTTTTGACCGGGAGGACTTTTCAGATTTCTTTTATAATTCTATTTTAAGTAATTTTATCAAGTTACAGCTTCTTATAAATTTTTGAAATATTACTCCTGATTTAGGCCTATATTGACCCGACTATTGAGTCTGTCGCCTTACTCTCTCGCGTCTTTAACTCCGGCCCCAAATACCGAGACAAAACGGAGCGACAGCGAGGTGAGGTAAGGCAAGACGAGAGGACACGAGTGCAACGTCCACACTCTCGCACTCGCGTTATCTCGTGTAGCCTCCTGGAGAGTCTGGATGCGGCATAACAAAAATAAAATAAAAGTAGTAGAGTCAAAAACAAAAAATGTCATGCAACAACACAAAATCGCTAAAATCGCCCGTATTTATTTTCCATTGAGGACAAAATGTCTTCCTTTTATGTGTTTGATAGTCACTTTGACGCAACGCACCACCCGCACCGCGCAAATCTCGTTTACGTGGGACACAGCCTAAGGCGATTTGCGCATTACGGGCGGTGCGATACGTCAATGTGACAATTAAAAACTGAAACTGCAGGCAAAAACAAAACAAGTGAGCAATGAGACAATTAAAATTTGCTGGAATTGTAGGAATTTATTTTCATGTAAAAACAAAATGAATTATTTTTATGTGTTTCATAGTTTGCGGCTGTGACATTGGCACAAAGGATAGTGGTTTTTTGCTTTAAGTAGTCGAATGGGTTCTAAAATAGGCAACTTATTCTCTTACGGTTTCTGAGATAGCAATGTTATCCCTTCATATGTGAGACACTCTGTATACAGCTACGAAATGAAAATATTGATTAACTAAACATTAGATATACTCAAAAAATACTTCCCTATGTTTATGCTTATTATTTCAATAACGATATTATTTAAAATGTAATTTGGAACTCCATAAAACCCAACAGAGTAATATCAGTGAGTATTATGATTATTTCCCATCACGTAGCACACATCCTGGCACGTTTACGTTAAATTTTTCCCTTTCAGTCTGTCGTCAACATTTCATGAGGTCCCCATACAACTTTTGTCGATTTTCTATAATGGTTTACGAAAATTTCCCCAGTGAATAATCTTGTGCTTTCAACTGTATGTTTCAGTTGACACCTTTTAAGCAATTCACTTTTAATCATTTATTTGCAGAAATTAATTTCGATTATAAAACCGCACCTTACGAATTATGAGTGCTTTTCCATTTACAGCTTTTAGTCTGATATAACCTAGAAGAGAATAATAGTTATATGTAGTTTTGATATAACCATACTAAGTACCTGTATTATTGATCAAAACTTCTCATTACCGTCAAGTTTAAAATTTATGTAACAAAAATTATTTATTTAATTTGTTTTGTAGTAGCATATTAATCATTTAATCGGTCAGTTTTGTAGTAGCATATTAATCGATTAATCGGTCTACTTCATTGGCAGCTAGCGTAACAATTTTTATAATAATACCATCTGAAGTTATCCATAAGCAGAATTGTTCCTAATTTTACTGAATACATGAATTAAATACGAACATAGCTTTTTATTGCGCTCCCCTAAAAGCTCGGCCACACAGAAAGGAGTCTGCCGCGGCGGTAAGTGATATGTGACCGAAGCGTTCTGGCGGTCAAGTTGTATTCGCAAGGATTGTACTATCCCTGTCAGGCAGAACGTGGTCTACTGTCTCCTGTCAATTCTTGTCGCGACGACAAGCGATCCCGTACTACAAAAATGACAAAATGTTCACAGACCGCCTTTTATTAAAATGACTGACCAAACTGAAATATTTATAGACACTGTGAGTATTTATTTAATAATTCCCACAAACATTATAAAACATTTTTAGCGAAGGCTGAAGCATGGAATAAGATAGCTCGAGAACTAAGAATTTCATAATTCAGGTCATAAGACCATTTACAGCAAGTTCAGATTCAAACCTTGAAACGTATTTTTAAATACACAGCATTTTGTTCTCAAGGGTCTTATTATTTATGTGACTCGAGTTCGATGCATAAGAGGTTGTAATTGTTCTTATTGATTTAATGCACACAACTCCGTATTTTCTTCTTTGAGTTTCCCAAAGATAATAGCAGTCCTTCGTCCGAGCTCATAGTGAATAATAATTTCAAATAATATTAATAAGAAAATATACGTGCTTTTGTTTAAAAGGTAGAAACCATACTAGACTGCACACATAAAGGTATTGAATCTTTTGTGACACCCATATATCACAGACTATATCGACGAACGCTGGATCGTTTCTCACCGAGACAGACCACTTTCTGTGTGGCCGGCCCTGTATATTTTTCACAACTATCGAACCTTCTATTCCCTTCAAAATGTTGAACATTTTAAAGAAACATGAGCATCTATTCGAGATATTTCGTGTAAAAAGAATTAACTTTGAAAAAAAATAACAACTCATCTTGATCCTTATATGGCTGCTTTTGTTATAATTTCAAATTAAAATTCCAGATCCAAGCTTAAAATGCTGCTACCACAGATATGCGAGATGTTAAACATTTCTAATAAATCAACTCCGAAACTTGTTCTTATTCTTTAGTTCTTTAAAATATATCCTGTACTCATTGCATCAGCTCTTGTCAAAACTGTACGGATATTTTGTAATCCGTTTCTTTCAATTTTCCCGGAATTAAAATGCAGCCAACAAAACATCCAAGTGCTGTAGTTTTTACTGTCAGCTGTAAAATATGTTAGAGCCTCATCCCACCTCTTACAGATCAGGATCAATTCCAGCAAATTATTAATTAAATGAATTCATGATTAAGCTTACTAAGTAAAATAACTTGCCAGTTATTTCGTAAATCAATAATGCGACCAGTATATTGATTGAAAATGGTATTGAAAATTGGCTTCTCCCAAACCTTTTCAGTTGGCAGCGCCCCAGGGTAGCGCCCGTTCTGGCGCATACTTTGGGAACCCCTGAGCTACTCGCAACTAATTTAGATTATTTGCGGCACAAGTGTGTAAATTGTGAAAATTTATTATACTGTATATTGAAACTAACATTTCTGGACCTACGTTTATCTGAACATGATTCTTATTTTTGATCAGGAAGCGTTGCAACATGTTGTTTTGAAAAGTACTAAGAATTTCAATAATTATTGCTCTAAAATTCTTGTACTGCTTTGATTTATTTCGAATAGTAGATAAGTATAAACATGTAAAATAGGAAATTAGCATATTAAAATTCTAAGAAAATAACTAAACCTTTACATAGCATGATGCATCCTGATATGAATGGTTTTTAGACATGTCTGTACTGTTACTGATCTTAAGTTTGTAGTACTTTAGATCCATGTAAATGTGTGAATCTCTTTATCTTGAAATATATGTTCATAAGTTTAAATGCTTATTGTTGACATACATTTGTTAACCTGGACCTGTAATCATTTCTGATATCTCACATTTAGTTTCTTTACCAATTCTAGCTTTTAGATCTCTTAGTATTAGTACTTCTCTATTATAATATTATCTCATTGAGTATTTTATCCATTCGCACTTCCTAATCTGACCCATCAGCGGCAATCTTTCTCTTACTAACTCCCAACTGGATACGTCCTTCTTTTGTTCTTTCTTTCTTTCTAATTCTAATTCATCTTTCTCTGTTTCTTGCAGGATATTCCTTTTCTTTGTTCTGATCCTCCGTTTTAATTGGCGTAGTCATTTTTCGTTAAAACGTACATAAGTACTCCGAGACCTAGTTATATTATTTTTAGTGTTTTTTATCTTTTTCCGAGAGTGGATTTCCGGCATCCCTAGGAGAACCAATATTTTTTCTACGTTTTCTCCTAGTCTGTTTTGGACCACGGGTAGTGTTAGAGTGGCTGTCATAAGTATTGTATATATCTTTCCTGAATTTTCGCCTGTTTCGAAGTCAGCCTTGGTAAAACGTATTATTTATATCTAATTATCGTAATAATTTCTAAATATTCTTCTTTCTTTCATGGATTAGCCTTCGCCGACACTATTCATTTTTTTATGTCTTGACAGAAATCTTCTTACTCTGTTTTTTTTAGGACATCTATTGTCGTTCACCCTGTCAACATGGCTTTTCCTTTATTCTGTATTTTGTTTAATTTTATTCTATTTTTTACTTATCTTTTTTCCGGATTGTCGTGCTTTCACAGTCATAAAATAGAACAGAAGCTGCCACTGTTTTACAGAATTTCAGTGTTGTTTCAAGTTTAACTTTATTTCTTAATGATTTGTATATCCTTCCACATATGTATTGGTATTTGGGGTATTTATTTGAGAAGTCATTATCGTAGTTGTCAGTAATTATTTTTGATCTAACAGGATGCGTTCCTTTAAATGCCATAACTTTAGGATATTTTCATATTACACAAATTATTCTTTTGGTGCAGTGATGTCGTCTTCGGTTTCTTGTATGACCTGTGCTACTTTATATTATTTTGTAATTTTATTTCTTTGCCAACATTCATTATACATATGAAGTAGTATTAGATCTAGTAGTATGCCTTTACATTTCAATAGTTCTGTATTAATAACATCAGATCCTGTAGGTTTCTTATTTTTGCTTGCCTGTAATTCTTCTAATGTTAGTAGATATAGATTCACCTCCTGAATTTTCTTTTCTGTTCTTCATCGATATTTAATTTTATAATATGCTATCAATTAATGTCTACTGTATCCTTCTCTATTTTATTTATATGATTTATTATTTTATTCGCTAATGTTTGTGGTCCATGTACGCGTATTCAGATAGTCTGATAATTGTTTCCCATGATTCTTGATGCTCTTGCCTAGACAGTATGTTTACTACAGTGCTGCCTTGTTGTAAGTCCAGGTTCAACTTCCTTGCTCTGAATATATTGCAGACAAGTTTTTTTCTGTTTATTGCTAAAGGATTTTTGGAGTCCTCGTTTGTGATTTTTCCACAAACATTCTGAAGCCTTATTCCACTCTTCATCAATGTCGTTACTGGTGTTGACATTTGACAGGTGCTGTGCAAGGCGTGTTTGTTATAGTACATCTTCTAAAAGATGTACTTTAAACAGATCTTGGGTTTGTGTTTTTTGTTTTGTTCTTTTTTCTATCTTGGTAGTCTGATACTAGATAACACCAAGTAGTGATGACTCTTCCTTTGTATATTCTAGTGTCCTCCTCTAGAGATCAAAGCCCCATTTAACTCTAAATGTATTTATGAATTACTTTGTATCTGATAATCGTGTTTAGGTAATTTTTTTGCTAATTGTACTTCAAATGTCGCAATTTATAGCCATTATCATTGGCGTGTGACTCCCCGAAGATTATATTATATGTAGCTGTATTACCTCCTCCCGTATTATTTAGGTCGCTATTTAGTATAGTGAAATCACTTTTATTGTTTAGTATATTTTGTAAAAATTTTATATTTCTTCTGTCTTCCCTTCTTGGGGTCATAAACTTCTATGATAACTAGGTGATCTCATTTCATTTATAGTCTTTTAATTGTTATTCTTTCATTTATGTAGGTGTAATTTAGGATTAGTTTCCATTTAAACCAATTAAGATGGCGATACCACAACATGCTCTCCTCTCCCGACTTACTTCAATGTGTATTATTGTTTGTACAGTCCTATATATCTTTTGTACCTTTGAGTTTCTAACGATGTAACTCAATTTTGCTTTCTGGTTTAGTTTTAAATTCTTGGAAGAATGTGTTTTTCCAGTTCTTCCGATAGTTTGCCAGGTGGTACTGCTGTATGTTGCGTGCTTCTGACTACAGAGGAAACTGTTGAACAGTCCCCCAAAATTGTTCCTTTCTTTAACGGAAACGAGTAATGATTCAAGTTCATTACTCTTACTGGCACAATCTCCTTGGCACGAAACACAATCTTTCCCAGTGCGATTCCTCTGCCTAAATTTCGGTCGTTAAGTTCGAGATCAAACTATCATTACTGTTTCAGTTTTAGCTTTCCCATTTAGGCCTGCATCTACAATGATTTCAGCTCTTTCTGTAATAATTACATCCTCTGCTAAGATTGATCGTCTTTCCCATGGAGCACCACTCTTCGTCATTCACTCGCAGAATTCAATCTTTAAAGTTTAACCCGAATCCCTTGGAGCTCATGATATCCATTCTGATGATGACCGATGTTGGAAAGCTGTATTTCCCAAGACCATTTCAACCTCCATTTCACCATGGACCTTGGTTGCTTCTCCTGTCGCTGTTCGTAGTTACCATTTTGTTGGTTTTATCATTCTTTATTCTAAAACGATGTTGGGCCTTATAACTGTTTTTATCGCACCTGTATACAGTACCATTGCACATTCTTTCTTATTAAAAAAGCCATCTACAAAGACATTGTTACCGTGGTTGCGTAGCGAAGCGACATATGCGGTGATAGTTGGGACTTGTTGGGTACAGGTCGATGATGGCCCCTTCACATCCACCCTCTTTAATTTTCCGACGAGGAAGTTGGGTTTCCGTTGCTCTCCTTGCAACGACTCCGTATATGCCCTACCTTACCACACTTCCAACATCTCAGATGTCCTTTTTCGGTAAGAACTTTCTCTATTATCTTTCTTACAGAGGCTTCATCGTTTCCGCCATCTTCGGATTCTCTGTCCACGAATCGGACCCAGGCTTTACCTCTGCAGGTATTCTTCGCAGCCTCGAATTCTAGAGCTCGAGCCAGTGCATCCATTAATCGAGTCGGTCGTGATAGGGTCAATGCTTGTCTGGCTTCGTGTTCCTGAAGTCCATCCAAAAATGCTTGCACTGCTAACCTTTCCATTACATTTTCCAGTGTGGCTGGATAGGCAAGGTGAACCAGACGAGCAATATCAGCTTCAAACTCTTGTAGGAATTCATTAGATATCTGGTGGCGATTTTTCAGTTGGGACTGATAAACATGCTACAAATGGGTTTGTCCATACCTCAGTTCTAAATGTTTGACCAGGTGTTCGTAGTCTTCTTGCTCAGAGGCATTCAAGGTTTGCAAAATATCTGTAGCATCCCCGCTTAAGTGCTATTGCCTTCTCCTCTACCGACCATCCGTTTAACTTTGCTGCATCCCCGAATTGGCGCCTATAATTAGCCCATGACGATTTTCGATCAAATTGGTTAGGTTTCATTTTGTGTCTTGTCCCCTCGAGGCAACGTTTTTGATAGTGTTTCTCCCTTTTGTATTGTGACTACTTGTTCTCTTATTTTGCTAATCTCACCTTTCATTATCTGTTTTAGCTCTTCCAGCCGCGTTTCATTTTCGACTATTGTCTGCATTTTCAACTATTCTCTATTCGAGCAGCTCTGAATTTTTCTGTACCATGCTTTTCAAATTTTCTTCTAAGAGTTTAGAATTTTCTACCAATTTAAGTTCTAGGGCTTTAGAATTTTTTTATAAATTTTCAACTAATTTATCTTCTAGAGATTTACAGTTTTCTTGCAATGTTTCTAGGGTCTTAGAATTTTCTAGTAAATTGTCTTTGAGGGTCTTAGAGTTTTCTAATAATTTATCTTCTAGGGTTTTAGAATTTTCTACCAATTGGTCCTGTAGTGTTTTAGAATTTTCTAGTAATTTATCTTGGAATGTTTCTTTTAAATTTTCTTCCGTTTTTTTAATAGCATACTCATGTCTCTATTACCAGAAACTTCAAACTAATAAGTATCGGGATCGTTACCTTCATTAATTAGGGCATCTCACAGCCGTTGCATTAATTGACTTTTCTTCCCACTAATTTCTCAAGTTATTTTTTTAAATCGGTCGCTTTCAACTGATCCAAACTCACCGCTTAAAACATTGTCAGTCTATTTATTTTTCACGTCTAATGTTGCACAAATACATCCCACACCTGACCCCACTGTAATGTTTTTATTTTCACTATAATTTATTTCCACCACTTATATTCACAGAACTATTTACAATTTATCTTAACTATTCGTCAGTCGAAAACCCAATGAATGCTTCCTCAGCTCTCCGTATTTATATATTTCTCGGAATTCTACAGAACGTTAAAGAACCGCCGGGACTAGACTAGATTCTTCGAGAAATACATCTTAGCAAGCCACCGACCTCGATACGCCAGACTAACAACATTTCGGGTTTTCAGAAATATCGGAGGAATTCTGCTTCCACAAATTATCGGAGGAATTCCCGTCACAATATATATCTCTTCATTTGCTAAAATATGTTTGATATTATTCAGACAAATTTGTCAATCAACTTAAGAATTACCATAGTTATCACAGAACACTTCGAGTTTGATAGCAATTTTCAACAAAATCAAATATCCTGCTCTCATGCGGTTTGAAAACTTTGTAAATTCCTTAAAGGGCAAGAACGACTTCGAATATGAAATTTGGTTTCAGGAAAGTTTACTGAGAGATTCAAAGTAAAGAGAAACTAAAGTTCGCTTTAAACCGTATAATAATCTTTATTGCATACACTAGTCAGTTATATATTTCCATGCAAATGGGACTATAATATTTTCTTTAGGTTTGTGTCGTGCATCATAATTTCGTCCTATCTTTAAAAGTGTATTTTTATTTTTTTATAAATAAATTATTATCAAAAACACTTCAAATAGTGGAGTTTCCTTAAAAGGAACATCCAGTGAGTAGGTACAGACTACTTGTATTGAATATAATTTTTAAAATCTTTCTTTGCATGAGTTCTAATTTGTTTAAATGTGTCTGTACTTACGATTTCCATACCAATATTTTATAAAGACTGTGTGGCTTTAGTCAACAGTGATATAATATTTTTAAGTGCATCTAATTTACAATATCTTAAAAGGACTCATAGTACATATATTCACGGACTAAATAATTAAAATTACATTAAATTGATATTGTGATCTTACAATATTTATTTTAAATCAAGCAAAAGCTAAGCACTGTATACGAGAATGTCTAACCCTCTCAGTGAAGATTTGGTTTTCGACTAGTAAAAACTATTAACATATCCAAGTGCTATGTTTACTGCGAATGTTATTTAAAAGAAAAATACTGAAATACGAAAATGCAGCTTGCAAAAACTGCCGGATTTGGAATTCGAAAATTGGATACCTACCATTCCTAAAAACTAAAAAAAAATAATTGAAAATGATGACTTATTATTTTTAGAAAAACGTTTCAATGCTTTTCAATATCCTACAAATCTTTATCAAAATGAGTATTGAAGAAACTTGATACCAGCTTTCTGGTCAAATATTGTTTCACAAACTACTAAGAAGTTCGTTTGCTGTCTGTCATCGGTCTTTACAAACAAATTTAAGGTATCGAAACACGTTTTTAATTCAGTCCTTCTTAGTGAAAATGTCTATGCACATTTTCTTCAACAATCACTTCAATAACTTGCATTCCTTATTTAACACCGAGTAAGGATGATGGTGATGATAGTAAAAACAATGAAAGCTCATTCTAGGGAGTTCCTCATGCCGTCTTCTAACGAAGGTTAGCGACCACATAATTAAAGCTTCTCGCTCTCCTGCTAAATGTATCGGTTTTTACACATTCATGTTGGTACAATCTCGGGCATTCCTCAGCCATGGTGTCTTTCTTCCAACACCTTCGTTGCAATTAATTATTCCTTGCATAATAGTACGTAATAAAGCAATATGTGTCCTAGGTATGATGTTTTACGCATTTTAATTATATTCATTAATTTCCTTTCATGTCCGATACATTTGAGCACTTTACTGCCCAATGGACCTTTAATACTCGCCCGAATACTCTGTTAATTCTCGTCAGAATCTGAGTCTTCAGTTACTACACCGTATAATAGTAAGGACTAAACATAGCATTTCAAGAAACTCATGCTTATTGCTGTATATCACATAAATCCTATAGTAGCTATTTCGGTTCTCATCTTAATTTCTTTTAATCTTCTTGATGTAATCTTGAGTTGATTGTGATACCTAGATATTTGTTAACTTCATTTACTTCTTTTCCTTCTACAGTAATGCGCGTCTTGGATATTTGGTTTTGGGAAACCACCATGTATTTGGTTTCCTCACTATTGATGGTTAGCCATCTAAATTAAACTAAATACATGGAGGTCTCCCAAAACAAATATCCAATGGCTTTTTCTATTCTCTACTAAATTTTATAGACTATCCATACATTCTGTCAAAATAAAAGTATCATCAAAATTATAAACACGCAAATACTGTGAGAATTGCAGTTATTTATTCTGAACAATGACAAGTGTTTCTGAACTCAATCACGTTACAAAGTATTTTAGGTTAGTTCAGCGACACCCGTTGCGCGATGCACACCTGAGTCACCCCTTTCATGAAACCAGGTTCGTGAAACGTGAAACTGAAGTTGCTTGCAACCAGTAAGTAAATACATCCTTGCAATGGATGGATAAGATTAATATAGCGCTGTGCACATTATGTTTCATGAAACTTTGGTTTAATGGATAGATTTCAAGTGTTTAGAAACTCAGAAAAGTGGTTTCCTGTCGCTTTAGTTTCCAGTTTCACGTAGTAAGGCGTGAAACGGGAAACGGGACACGTGGAGAAGTACTGCAATTGAAAGCAAAGTTCTCAGTGCATGGAAAACCGTGGCTCAAGTGAAAAAATCAGGTAGTTAAAAATATTTATCATATTGTTAATTAGTGCAGGTAAATAAGACATCATATACATGTAGGCACATAAACTCCATTACAATGATTATGTTTAAAACTATTTTCAACATTCAAAGCAATCGATTGATTAAAAGAGGAAAGAAATGAGCGTTATACATGATGACCTTTTCAGATTTTCAATCCGGTTGTTCGTTTTTCGGTCGCCACATTAGATTTTTCCACAGAAATATAGTGCATTTCATTCTGATTTCAATGATAAACACTTGCTACAATTTGCTTTCTTAAAAACACAAATTTTTATATTAAATTAAATATCATTTTAGTTAGCATTAACTCCGCCGAAAAAAAATCATCTATAAACATGACAGTACTTGTCAACCGAATTTAAACTCACATAGTATCAAACACAAAAGGATGTCTAAGAATGATTTTGCGAATCATCTAGAGGATATATAAAATATGAGCGAACCAGGCATTCAAATAAATAATAAGCCACGTAAAACGGTTACAACTAAAGGAGCAAATGATGTATACACGATCACTTGTAGTGAAAAGGGAGACAATGTTACGGTGATTTCTTGTGTCAAGGCCCAAGAAAAATTGCCTTCCTTTTGTTTTAATTTAAAAAGGTAATTAGTTAAACCACAGTCTTTATGAACCACAGTCATACAAATTATGAATGAAGTGGTTCGAGGATGTCTTCCGGCCTCATGGAGTCCTAGAAACACTATCGATTTCATAGTTCGCACAGTAGTATACTGATAGAAACAAACACAAAAAATTAAGATATTAATTATAAGAATAATAAATACTTTATACCTTGGCTATTTAACAATGAATGTGCATGTCAAGGTTTACAATATAGCTAAATTAAGAATATACTAATGCACACTGAATAACATATGAATAAACTCAAACTCAAGTATAAATTGTAGAATATTCATATCCAAAAAAAAATGCATCAGAATTATCTTTAGTTTAACTCCAAGGGACTGATGTGAAACCATACTTTATATTACATTCTATTATGACGCTTCCGAGTAGATATATTTACAAGTCTATACTACATATAAAGGAAAATCAAAATAAATGTGAGACAAATATGTCCACTCACACATACAACACAAGAACGGGCCCCTGTTAAAAACTGTAGCCCACAGAACTAGTAAATATGATAACTCACCGTCATATATGGGTGTTAAACTATTTTATAAGTTCCCGGAATATTTTAAAGCAGAACTATATCATATAGAGTTTTCAAAGCAAAACTTATAAAACTGATGCTGCAAAATACAAGAGAATTCCTTAACGATAATAATCTTAATATTTAATACCAGTCTGTGAAAATGCATCAGTGTTCAGTATTCTGTTTTAGTTTCAGTTTGGTGTTAGATTTAATATTATTTTAAATATGTTTAATCTGAGTTTGTGAACGAAGTCGTTTTCAGGGTATAACGTTTTTTTGTTCATAAAGACTGTGGTTTAACTAATTACCTTTGTAAATTAAAAAAAGGAATGAAATTTTTCTTGGGCCTTGACACAAGAAATCACCGTAACATTGTCTCCCTTTTCACTACAAGTGATCGTGTATAGATCATTTGCTCCTTTACTTGTCACCGTTTTAACTGACTTGTTATTTACTTGGATGCCGGATTCATTCATATTTTATATATTCTCTAGATGATTCGCAAAATCATTCTCTTCATAGATTTCGGCCAGCAATCCGAAAAACTCTTAGACAACATTTTGGTTGACTCACTAGGTTCGAGAAAGTGACAAGCTTTCCATTTTCTTTGACTTAATTCGAGAGTACGAGCAGAACTCCAGCAAACCATACATTTCCTGCTTATTCTGAGTTTCCTGCAAATGGGTTTTTAAGTTTGAGCTATTTAGCGAGTTGGATTGCTGTTTCTTTTACATAATTTCTTTCCGGAGCGATTCCAACTGTTTCTATATATCATTGAAATCAGAATGAAATGCACTATATTTCTGGGGAAAAATCTAATGTGGCGACCGAAAAAGGAACAACCGGATTGCAAATCTGAAAAGGTCATCATATAAAACGCTACTTCACTTCTTTCCCCTTTTAATCAATCGATTGCTTTGAATGTTGAAAATTTTTTAAGAATAATCATTGTAATGGAGTTCACCCTTTTATGTGCCTACATGTATTTGATGTCTAATAAGACAGGTAAATAACCTGCACTAATTAACAATATGATAAATACTTTTAACTACCCGATTTTTCCACTTTCACGGTTTCCCATGCACTGTGAACTTTTCCTCAGTTGCTGTACTACTTCAGATGCACAAGTATTAAAGGTCCATTGGGCAGTAAGGTGCTCAGATGTATCGGACATGAAAGGAAATTAATGAACATAATCAAAATGCGAAAAACATCATACCTAGGACACATATTGCTTTATTACATACTATTATGCAAGGAATAATTAATTGCAACCAAGGTGTTGGAAAAAAGAAGCCATGGCTGAGGAATGCCCGAGATTATACCAACATGAATGTGTAAAAACCGATACATTTAGCAGGAGATCGAGAAGCTTTAATTATGTGGTCGCTAACCTTCGTTAGAAGACGGCATGAGGAACTTCCTAGAATAAGCTTTCATTGTCTTTTACTATCATCACCATCATCCTTACTCGGTGTTAAATAAGGAATGCAAGTTATTGAAGTGATTGTTGATGTAAATATGCATAGAAATCTTCACTAACAAGGTCTGAATTAAAAAAGGGGGTTCGATACCTTAAATTTGTTTGTAAAAAATGTTCAATTTGTGCTGTAAAGTTAATTCTAAATTCAATCTCAACTAACGTAAGTTTTTATTACATATTAACTTAATATTATAATTCAACTTTTGTGTTAATTGTAGTATTTGACTGATGAAGAAATAAACGATTTCGAAAGCTCTCAAAATATAGTTAAAAGATTATACTTTTATATATTGGCTGCTTCCCAATGGCATTCTAGAATTATATATATATTTGCTTTTAAGTTTTCGCGAATACAGTATTCGAGTAACTAGAAGCGAAAGCAGAAGGCTACGAGAATTATGCGAACCGACCTGAAGAGGGCAGATGTGACTCTGCCGAAACGTCGTCATTTTACCACCGATCCCGGCAGGGATCAGTTATCAACTACGCGGATGAATTCCCGGAAACCACCTAGTACATATATATATATATATATATATATATATATATATATATATATATAAAATTTTATAACAATTTTGACTAAATACATATATAAAATAAAAACAAAACTTTATCTATATACTATTATAAAATTGTACTTGTCTGTTTGTTTTTTTGTTTGTTTGTTACCTCATCACGTACGAACTACTGAACTGATTTTGATGAATTTTTTTTTATTTGCAAAGCCTATAGTTTGACTTAAAATTTTATCTCCCTAAATTAACAGAAACGGTAGATATAGCGAAAAAACTACCATATTTGGTAAAAGAATTACTCAATTGGTTCCACCGCACGCACAAAATATAAGATACTGGCATCAGCTTAGCTTTTATTCAAAATTCGGAATGTGCCAATGTAATATGTTTGGATTTAAAAAAATCAACAGATATAACAAGCGTAAATGTAATTATACAGGGTGTTCTGTATATAGGAAACTTAGTGCGGAGTAGAATTACATGGATTTAAAAATCTAAAAAATAGTTACATTGGGTCTCCTATAAGCAGCTGCATATATACAATGTGGTTGAAATAAAGGGGAGTGGAATTAGTTATACGGGGTGGTCCAAAAAAGTTATATTAAGTGGGCCATAAATAGTTGCATATACCAAGTGGTTGAAAAAGGGTAGAAATTTATAAAGTTCTTTGAATTATGTTCAGATAGAAGATATTATTGTTATGAAATGGCTTAAAGAAATGTTAGAAGCTACTGTTTATAGAGGGTTGTTGAAATATAAGTTGGAATCGAATATAGTGTTACGAAATTTACCCAAAGCCGACCCTGTTTCATTGCAGTACGACAACAAACGCTTTGAGATAAAAAATGGTTCTCGAAAAGACTTGGCACCTGTAGGAGTGATGATGATTTTTACGAGAATTTTCTATGCTGGGCTTATAAAGGAAGCAAGCCACGATGGAGAGTGCAGTGATACCGCGACGACTAGCGTATATGGGAATGTTATTGTAATATTTGAATCAGCTGTATTGATGAAAATAAAGTTCTAGAAAAGTGAAAGTGAATATTAGTTTTTATAATTTTAAATTGAACCCACGGACTATATTGCAATTTGGTGTCAGAAGTAAAGGAATAAGTGCAGTTAAAATCGTAATTTGATTTATGGAAACCCGAAGAATGGAAAAAATGGACGAAACTACCAAAAAATAGTCAAGTTACAGAGGGACCAGACGAAAAAATAGTCCAGATTCTAGAAAAACGTGACAAGATGGAAAAACAACATCAAGAAGAAATACAACAAAGGTTAGTAAAATCTTTTGATTAAAAACGTAAAATAGAATTAGAAAATCTTGTCACTACGATGAAAACCGAACAACAAAATCTTGTTTCCACTATGAAAAATGAACAACATAATTTAATTGAAGGATTATTCTCGAAATTTGTAGAAAAACAAGATCAACTTGAATTAAAATGACAAAATGATTTTAAAGTATTTGAAGAGAAACAAGATCAAACCGAATTAAAACGACATGAAACTGAAGAGAAAATGCAACTCCAATTTAAACAGTTAATGCAAATAGTATCGCAAGTTAATGAAACAGTTAATGAAAGAATGCAAATCGTTGAGTCAGACATAAAAGAGCTAAATGATGACATTAAGACCATAAAAAATAGACGTCGGTGAAGGAGACAGGGCCCGATAAAGAGTTCCTACAACAGTTTGCTGACCATTTGACACACTTGACACCCGAGAACCAGAAGAAAGCCAAGCAATTTATCATAAAGCACTGGCAAATTTTTAACAGTAAAAATGGAACCACCGGTCGCACCAACATCATCCAGCATCGAATAGATACCGGAAAGGCTTAACCCATCAGAATACCACCTAGACGACTACATTGGGGCAACAACAGGCAGTCGAGGAAAACATCGAGTCCATGTTACAAAATGGAGTTATTGAGCCATCCATCAGCCCATGGTCTGCTTCCGTAGTGCTAGTTAAAAAGAAGGATGGAACCACCCGATTTTGCGTGGATTACAGAAAGCTGAATGATGTCACGAAGAAAGACAGCTATCCACTACCCCGAATCGATGACACTCTGACCACACTAGCAGGCTCCCGTTGGTTCTCCACACTAGACCTAAAAAGTGGATATTGTCAGGTGGGTCTACACGCAAACGACAGAGAGAAGACAGCGTTCTCCACCAGTAAAGGGCTGTTTCAGTTCACGGTCATGCCCTTTGGGTTATGTAATGCACCCGCTACATTTGAGAGGCTAATGGAGTATGTACTGAGCGGGTTAACATGGAGGACGTGCTTAGTATATACCTCGACGACATTCTAGTCATGGGCCAGACATTCGACGACCATCTGAAGAACCTGGGCGAAGTATTCTCCAGAATTAATAACGCCAACCTGAGACTCAATCCGAAGAAGTGTTCCTTGTTCCAAAAAGAAGTAGAGTTTTTGGGCCACGTAGTGTCCGAGTCAGGAATCCGCACCAATGAAGACAAGATAGAAGCCATCCGTGATTGACCAGTCCCAAGAGACAAGCATGAACTCCGAAGCTTCTTGGGCCTCTGTTAATACTACCGGCGTTTTGTTGAGGGATTTGCCACCATCGCCGCCCCTCTACATTGGCAGACCACTGAGAAAGAGACCTTCCGTTGGAATCAGGATTGCGAAACATCATTCAGACGACTGAAGGCAGCACTATGTTCCAGCCCAATTCTAGCCTTTCCTACACAGTCCGGCAGGTTCATTTTAGACACCGAGGCCAGCAACACAGGTTTGGGGGCCGTCCTATCCCAGGTGCAAGATTGTGAAGAGAGGGTGATCGAGTATTACAGCCATGGATTCTCGAAACCGGAAAGAAATTATTGCGTCACCAGAAAAGAACTTCTTGCAATAATAAGGGCTGTAGAACATTTCCACAAATACCTCTATGGTCGTCATTTCTTAATCCGAACAGATCATGCCGCACTCAAATGGCTGCTGGACATGAAGACACCGGAAGGACAACTGGCCAGATGGATGGAGAAATTACAGCAATACGACTTCAAGGTGGAACACCGTGCCGGCCGTTTGTACAATAATGCCGATGCCCTATCCAGAAGACCCTGTAGAGCGGAATGCGAACATTGTCTGAGGACGGAACATGGACTGGACAACGGAACAGTGCATCCAGGACCAAATGGCTGATCCAGATATCGAACCAATCTTGTCACTCAAAATGAGAGGGGCACCCAGGCCACGATGGGACGAGGTAGCTAGATACTCCGGCGTGCTGAAATCGTTATGGGCTCAGTGGGACTCTCTAAGAGTAGACAATGGGATGCTCAAGCGAGTTTTGGAAAACGCTGATGGACGAGAAACCAAATCTCAACTGGTAGTTCCGAAGAAAAAGGTACCAGCCATCCTGACCGAAGTACATGATGAAATTACCGGAGGCAGGCCACCTGGGCATGAATAAAACCCTAGACAAAGTTCGCCAGCGGTACTACTGGGTGAATTACTTCGAAGACGTCAGAGCTTGGTGCCGCAAATGTGCCACCTGCGCGGCCAGTAAGGGCCCGAAAACCCGAACCAAGGGCAAATGCAGCAGTACAATGTGGGCGTCCCATTTGAGAGAATCGCCATCGATATCGCCGGTCCGTTTCCCGAGTCTGAGAGGGGGAACAAATACATTCTGGTCGCAATGGATTACTTCAGCAAATGGCCTGAGGCATATGCGATACCCAACCAAGAGGCAACCACGGTAGCGACGGTGGTAGTAGAACAACTATTCAGCAGGTTTGGCGTCCCGATGGAATCACATTCAGACCAAGGGCGTAACTTCGAATCGAATGTATTCAAGAAGGTCTGCACAATGTTGGGGATCAGAAAAATGAGAACAACACCGTTTGTGCGATTTGGTTTTTGGCTTCCCCGAAGAACCTTCCCAAGACATCAACGATTATGCCGACCAGCTCCGACATAAGATGCTGGCAATACACGAATTAGCCCAGATGTTGGCTACCAGTGATCGGATGAAGACGCGATATGACCTCAAGGCCAATTCCGTCGGGTTCCAGGAGAGGGACAAAGTCTGGCTGTACAACCCCCAACGAAGCAAGGGTAAATCCCCAGAGCTTACACCCGCCTGGGATGGTCCATACGAGGTGGTCAAGAGGCTTAATGACGTCGTCTACCGGATCCGTCGAAACCCCAAGGCTAAATTGAAGGTGGTTCATTTGATCGACTCGCTCCCTACCATGGAGGGGATGTTTCTGATCGAGACGATCAGAATTAAAGGGGGGGGGGGGCAGTGTTAGGAAATTTACTCAAAGCCGACCCTGTTTCATTTCAGTACGATAACAAACGCTTTGAGATAAAAAATGGTTCTCGAAAAGACTCGGCACCTGTAGGAGTGATGATGATTTTTCCGAGAATTTTCTATGCTGGGCTTATAAAGGAAGCAAGCCACGATGGAGAGTGCAGTGATACCACGACGACTAGCGTATATGGGAATGTTATTGTAATATTTGAATCAGCTGTTTTGATGTAAATAAAGTTCTAGAAAAGTGAAAGTGAATATTAGTTTTATAATTTTAAATTGAACCCACGGACTATATTGCAATAGTTTATGGTGTAGTTAAAAACTAGTTTTATATCCATAAGCATTTGCATATAAAGGATGGCTGAACTATATAGCGGAGTATAATTGCAGCTATACAGGTGGGTTTAAAAAATATTATAAAGAATTATTATGATCTACCAGCTGTTCCATTTAACGGATGGTTGAAATATAGGGCGAAGTAGGCTTCTAAGGAAACAGGGTGGTACAAAAAAGTTATATTGTGTGGCAAATAAGTAGTTGCATATAAAAGGTTATTGAAATATAGGGTGGTGTAGAGTTATAATTATACAGGGTGAGTAAAAAATGCTAGAAAACTTTTGTTATATGGCAGTTGCATATAGGGAGTACCTGAAATATGGGGCGAGGTAAAGTTGTAGTTATACAGTGTGATTCAAACAAGGTTAGAAAATGTTGCAAAAGAAGGATGGTTTAAATCAAGAATCGAGAGAAATTATACGTTATAAGGTTGTTGAAAAAATATGAGGAAAAATGTTTGGTGAAATATATTGGGCATTGATGGATTTATAGTAATACAGGTTGGTACAAAAAATGTTATACTTTGTGGCCGAAAAGTAATTGCATATACAAAGGTGATTGAAATAGCGGGTGAAGTAGAATTATAGTTAAACAAGTTGGATACATTTTTTTTAGGATAGAACATGAGCTGTTGCATATATGCAATACCTGAAACATGGATCGAAGTAAAATTATAGTTTATACAGTGTGATTAAAACAATGTTAGCAAAAGCTGCATATAAGGGGTGGTTGAAATATAAGGTGGAGACAGATTATACTTTCAAGGATGGTTAAAAAATAGATATGTAGCGTAGTCCATAAGAAGTTGCATATATAAGATAATGAGTAGTCTAAAGTTATAGTTAAGAGTTTAAAAAATGTTATATTTGGTGGTCCCTAAGCAAATGCACATACAGGGTGATATTTTGTAGATTAAAATTATGGTTACACAGGATGGTTCAAAAATAAGTTATAATGTTTGACAAATTGGCAGCGGTGCATACGGGATGGTTTTAGTGTAGTTGGAAGTAGAGTTAGTTTTACAAGGCAGTTAAAAAAAATGTCGAATAAAATTGTTATATAGGGTGGCCAATAAGCAGTTGATGTTTGGGTGAGTGTTTGAATAAGAGTTTGGTGTTCGGGTGCAAAACTGTGTTTTTACATTTGTGACACACCAACGGTACCACAGGTACTTCCATTAGGGTGGATCAAAAAAAGTTACAAAAAAATTGTTATATAGGGTAGACCATGAACAGTTGCATTCTACTATATGGAATATGGGGAGAAGCAAGATTATAGTTTTAAAGTGTGTTTAGAAAAAGTTGCATATAAAGGGTGATTAAAATATAGGGTAAAGAAAAATAACTTTAAAAGGTGGTTCCAAAAATATCTGAAATAATTGTTATACAGCGTAGACCATAAGCACTTGCATAGCTGAAATATAGGGTAGATAAGAGTTATAGTCAGGTGTTCAAAAAGTTATATTGGGTGACAAATAAACAGCAGCACTTGCAGGACGGCTGCAATATAGGATGAAGTAGACTTACAGTTATTAAAAAAAATGTTGAATCAAACAGTTATAAAGGGTGACCCATAAGTACTTGCAGGTTGGGTGAAATATATTCGGGATTGGTCGACATTCTGTAGGGGGTGAAACCGCAGGTAATGGCGGGGGTCTCATCTTTGGGAAAAATTGTTTTACAGAGAAATTAAATTATTAAAAAATTTATTAACAGTTTGACAATCAAGGCGGCTGCTTTGTAATTTCAAGGCGTTCAATACAGGGTAATTTGGTAACCTACTTTAAAACTTTTAATAAAAATTGTGTTTGTATGTTGCCAACATGTAACTATATTATGCCTCCATCATATTTTCCTAGCATTATATTTTTATACCTAGACATTTCAAGATTTCAAAGTGAAAAAATTAGCCCGGTAGGCAATTTTTGGATGAGTAAGATCTCATGATTTCGCATATAATATGAATTGGTGGTGTAAAATTGTAATTATACAGGGTCTTTCAAAATATGTTAGATGGTCCATAAGAGTTGCTATGCAGGATATGGTTAAAATATAGCGTCAAATAGAATTATAGTATAGTTAGAAAAAAAGTGAGAAAGAATAATTTTATAGGGTACCCCATAAGCATTTGGAACTTAATAATAGGCGAAGTAAAAGAATTGTTATGCAGGGTCGCTAAAAATTTTTAATAGAATGTTATACCTATAGGGTAGCTTATTAGCATTTGCATTTACAGGGTGGTTGCAATATAGGATGTACTGCAATTATAATATTGTATTTGTATGTTCCGAACATGTAACTATTTTATGCCTCCGTCATATTTTTCTAGCATTACGTTTTTATTCCTAGACATTTCAAGTTTTCAAGGTGAAGAAATTGGCATGGTAGGCAATTTTTGGATGAGTAAGATCTCATGATTTCCCATGTTAGTTTGATGCACATAATATGAATTGGTGCTGTAAAATTATAATTATACAGAGTCTAACAAAATATGTTAGATGATCCATAAGAGTTGCGATGCAGGATGGTTAAAGTATAGCCTCAAATGGAATTATAGTATGGCTAGAACAAAGCGAGAAAAAATAATTGTATAGGGTACCCCATAAGCAGTTGGAAATCAATGATAGCTGACATACAGGGCGGAGTAAAAGTATTGTTATGCAGGTCGCTAAAAAAATGTTAATAGAATGTTTTACCTATAGGGTAACTTATTAGCATTTGCATTTATAGGGTGGTTGCAATATAGGATTATAATTATACATAGTGGTTCAAAAAAATTACAATAGGTGGATACAAATGCATATACAGGGTAGTTAAAACATATGGTGGTGTGAAATTATAGTTATACAGTGTGATTTAAAATATGTTATATTAGGTAGCCTGTAAACAGTTGCATATATAGGGTGGAGCGGAATTATAGTTATACAAAGTGTTTACAAAAATGTTACAATATAAATGAAAGAATTTGGAAACAAACGTGTTTGTAGAATGGCCAAAAGCGGTCGCATATACAGGGTTGTTGAAATATGGAATCGAGTGGAAGTCTAGAATGATTTAAAAAATGTTAGAAAAAAAGGTTTGGATGGGTTTTTCATAAGAAGTTGCACATATAGATTGGTTGAAATATAAGGGGGGAGTTGAATTGTAGTAACACCATGTAAATAAGAAATGTAAGGAAAAAATATTATGTTAGGGGAGTTTAAATTAGTTTACATAGCAAATGTCCGATTATTTGGATATATGTACGTTTTTGATAAAAGTGAGTGAAGCTCGGTCACCCAGGTACTAGTATATTAATACAAATAGTTTATGAATAATTGATTGCTTATAAGTTAAAGAAGCAACCCAATAAAAAAATGATACAGATTGTAATTTTATAATAGTTTTTATTTGAAGAGTACAATTATATATATATATATATATATATATATATATATATATATATATATATGTAAATGCCTTAGCTACCTTAGGTAGGTTAGGAAAAGAGATGGGGCATGATGCGGCCGGCCTGTGGTGGCTGAGAATAACGCTTCGCCCGCTCTATTAACAATTAAAAAACAATGGGTTACAATAAAGTTATCACTCACAATGCATTGGGATTTTGTTAAGTGATGTATAAAGAATATTTATGAACTTTGGCAACATCAAAATTTGTTTTTTTTTTCATGCTGTTTCTCAGGGCTGAAAATGACCATTTTAGCGTTTTTTCGAACTAATTTATATCTCGAAAATCACAAGAGCCCTTTTTTGTTCAAAATAACACCAAAAACCTAAAAAAATGTCCATGCCAAAAAAAACAATTTTCGGAATTTGTTTAAAAAAATGATTTAAACAATTAGTGACCCATTTTTGGGCCTGACAACATGCAGAATTGTTTAAAGAGGACCTTTTTCCATAAGATTGTGCAAAAAAAATCCGTCAGAATATTTTCGCCAACGGGGCGAAGATTCTTCCTGGACTAAGATGGAAGGTGAAATTTCGAGTTGAACATTAAAAAATCAAAATAACGCAGGACTAATGCGACATTGTTCTGTACTGCATGAAAATTTAAAGGTTAGATTTAAATCAGATGTTGGAGATTTGTGTGCAATGAAATTTTAGGATGAAATCCGGAACACTATCCCCAAGACAGTCAGACAATACTCATCAAAGTACATCGTTGCTTATTCTGTTCACAATGCCAGTGCTATTGTTGCTGACAAAACAACTAGAAAAATAAAATTTAAGTTATTTGATTAATTTTCGTTTTTCTTTAAATGTTTCGTAACTGACTGTGATTATAGGTACATAGTTTAGGGAATGAATGTTTAAAATGTCATTAATATTATTATTAATGAATAATACATAAATATAATAATAAACAAGTTTTTTAATTGTAACATGGAAGCCGTCAAATAAATATCTCAGCCGACGCACCAGAATTTTTTTTCGGAAGTGGTTGAATTTTTTGAAGAGGTGGTTTGATTAGGAACGCAAAATTTATGTTTAATCACATATTTTCAGTACATAACAAATAGACCACATTTTATGGAAACAAATGTTAATTCGTTAAAATACTATCTTTAAACCCAAATCCCCAAAATATCGAGTGGTGTTTGAACCCCCAAAAATGATTCCGATGACTATGAATCACAAATTTAGTTGACATATCCGATTAGTTCTAATATGATTACGTATATTCGTGGGTTTGCTTACTATTTACCTCAGTGTGCTTAACTTTCTTTATAAATATTTTAGTACCCAGATTAATTTCACGTTTCTTGTAGAACTAATCTAAACCATTCAATTAATTTTATATGTTGGTCGATCGTAACAATAACTAAAGTTATTTCAATGTGTAAATTAAAGTAAGTATGTATTAAAATAGGACAATGTGATAAAATTAATAAGTAAGTAATGAATATTGAAATACAATACGAGCAATAACATAGACTAAAACGTTCTTTTAATAGAATTCAATAATCATCTAATATGCCTAAACTCAATGTTTTACGAATTGTGCGCTTAACTTGTCAAAGATATTCTCGTTAAGATGTAATAAAGCTAAATTTCCTTGTGCAAAAACAAACTTTGAATCGATTAAATCTATCCTCAATTTGCCAATACTAGCAGGTTAAATAAACTTAGTCACGAAGTAGATAATATGAAACCTAAACTAAAAGTTATTTCTGGTAGTAAATTCTGTTAATTATGTATTGGAATTTTAAAACAAACCATAACTGTAGTCGCCTGGAAAATATTTTTAAGAACTAAAAATACAACATTATTTATGTTTAGATTATTGAACTTCTCCATACTACATACTGCAGGATCTCATCCTACAGAATCAGCAATTCAACACATTAGATATCATTAGAATAATTCTTACAAAAAACAGTTGAACAAATAGAAAAATATCTTAAGAATATTTTTAGCTGATATATAGCTTAACTAATATTTAATATTTAGGGTTTGTGATTCACTTTAAAATAATTTGGTCAAGTGCGAGTTAGACCCGCATACTAAGGGTTCCGTAGCACATTAATGATTCTAATATTCCAGTTTCAGACTAATAACTCTTAGTGGAAGCATTTTAAATTTATAAGAAATATACACTTTTATTGATATTTATAAAAATATGTATTTAATTTTCTAATTTAGCACCCAAAATTCACATTAGAGTTTTATTTTACTAATAAACTTTCAGGGAAGCCTTTTATAATCTACTGTCTGAGGCTCTGTAGATTGGAAGATAAAGGGGAAAAAAGGTGAAGTTTCAAATAATAAATTATTAATCTTTTAGACTAATTATTTAAAAATACAAATAAAATATATTTTCAAAAATTTTAGATAGTGTAGTTTCTAAAGTGGGAATTACGTCGATGTTTAATATTTTTGTTAATATATTTTAAACAAATGATTTAAAAATATGATATATTTGTAATTCACATAATGAGGCTTCTATTTGATATATTACATGATGCGTTTGAAATTTTAATTTTTATTTTCCATTTAACTCTATAATTTGTCTCCAAAATTAATATTGGGGTTTTCTACTATTTTTTCTTATAAATTGCAAGTGAGCTCCAGTACCCCTAATTATTTTCAAAATTTTAAGTAGTATGGTTTCGGAAATAAAGCGGGAAATGAGAATTTTTTTATATATTTTTTATTATTATCTTTTAAACAATTAATTCAAAAAATATGAAAAAAATATATTTGTATTCCTCATAATGAGCCCTTTCATTTGATGTATTGCATGATGCGTTAGAAATAATTTTAATTTTATGTTTTCCATTTATCGCTGTAATTTGCCCCCTAAAATTAATATTAGGGGTTTCTCCTTATTTTTCCAGTAAAGTTCAGGTGAGGTCCTATATTCCTAATTTTTTCAAAATTTTATGGCTTATAGTTTCGGAGATAAGGTACGGGGAATGGGTAAAAATATTTATATTTTTGTTAATATCTTTAAAATAATTTATTTTAAAAATATGAAAAAAATATATTTGTTTTTGCCTTAATGAGCCCTTTCACTTGATATATTACATGATGTGTTATAAACAATTATAATTTTATATTTTTCATTTAATTCTGTAATTTGCCCCCCAAAATTAACATAAATATTTATTTTTTTCCGGTAAAATTCAGGTGAGGCCCTATAACTCTAATTTTTTTAAATTTTTTTTTCTTATAGTTTCGGAGATAAGGAGGGGTCGATTTTTTTAGTTCCCCCCCCCCGCCAGAAGTACCCCTAAAATCAAAATTTCTTCATTTACGATATGTACTCCTGATCGGATCAGCAAACTATACACTGATACCGAATTTCAACCTTTCCATTCAGTAGTTTAGGCTAAAATTGCTTTGATGTGAAAGAGAGAAATTCGGAGTGATATTATAAGAGTATCCCTATATATTGTATATACGGAACCCCAAAAAGAACTAGCTTAGTTTAATACGTTAATCTGAATAAATGAAACAAACGCTACCTAAAATACGTTTGATTAGCAGAAGCCTAGGGCAAGTTTTAATTAATGTGTTTATTCGTTAAATTATAATAAAAAAGATATCAATTTGATATTGAATTAAACTTATTAACAGACTGTCCAGTTTCTCATTAATCTGTTATATTGATACCAGATTACGATAATTAGATAGGGACCGTATTTGTTTTTTTATCTTATAGTAAGAAAGTGGGGTGGCAGTTAGATTGTCGTGTAAATTACAAGCCTGAGACTGTGTGCACCTTTAATGAATATAAATTAACAAAGAACATAATGATCTCGCAACGTTAGCGCGGTTGTAATATTACTCCCAATATTTTTTTCTTACTTTAGACTCAACTTCGGATGAATCATCTTCGCATTTTGTCTCGCAATTAAAATTAAATTTGTATATAATAAAACATACAGTATTCCAGTATTTTACCATCGATCCCGGCAGGGATCAGTTATCAACTACGCGGATGAACTCCCGGAAACCACCTAACACACACACACACACACACACACACCGTATAAAATCGTGATGCATAAAATTAAGGCCCCTCCCATGACATCAACGAACTGCCCCGAATCATTGCACCGCATTGTCACTCACTTGTTTCCTGCAAAGCCTGAGCTACCCGCTAATCCTTCGTGGCAGGTGAGGGACGAAGATATACCATCAGTGACTATGAGTGAGCTGATGGGCGCGTGCAACCGGCTCCAAAACGGTAAGGCTCCCGGTCCAGATGGCATACCTAACATCGCGCTAAAATGCGCCATAGCCAATAGGCCTGACATGTTTCTACACATGTATGAGACCTGCCTAAAGCAGGGGGTTTTCCCGAGTAAGTGGAAAAAGCAGAGGCTCGTGCTCCTCCCTAAAGGGGGAAAGAAACCTCCCGACGAACCGTCATCATATCGTCCCCTCTGTATGTTGGACTCTGCTGGAAAACTCCTTGAAAGGATAATAGCAGATAGGCTGGAGCCCTACGTTGAGCCGAAACTTTCCACCAACCA
The DNA here is from genome assembly GCA_034190945.1 of Octodonta nipae. Lineage (NCBI taxonomy): Eukaryota > Metazoa > Arthropoda > Insecta > Coleoptera > Chrysomelidae > Octodonta > Octodonta nipae. The sequence continues at coordinate 156,170,409 of CM067216.1, forward strand.
ATTCGGGTTCAGAAAGGGGAGATCAACCATCGATGCCGTGACACTCGTTACCAACATCGCCAGAGAGGCTATCTCGGGAAAGAGATGGAGAAGAGGTGGAAAAAAGTACTGTCTAATAGCCACCCTGGATATCAAGAACGCCTTTAACTCGGTCCGCTGGGACCGCATTTTGGAGGCTCTTGTCAGGATGGAAGTTCCGCAGTACTTGCGCAGAATGGTTTCAGCCTATTTCAAGGACCGCATCTTGTTGTACCAAACTGAAAATGGGCAAGTAGACTATAAGATCACAGGAGGTGTACCTCAGGGCTTTGTTCTTGGCCCCCTCTTATGGAACGTAATGTACAACGACCTGCTCCTGCTCGGTCTGCCTGAGGGCGTCAGGCTAGTGGCATTCGCCGATGATGTGGCATTGATCATAGTGCGCAAGCACATAGAGGAGATACAAACAACCTTCTCATTCGCTATAGCCACAATTCAGCATTGGATGCTCGCAGCGGACTTGAGTTTAGCAGAACAAAAGACCGAAACACTTCTTGTTAGCAGTCGAAAGGCAAGGGAAACCATCACCCTCAAAATAGGCGACACCTACATACAGTCGCAGCCCTTCATCAGCTATTTGGGGGTGCTCCTGGACGCACGGCTCAACTTCAAAGAGCACATAATCGCGGCCAGCAAGAAAGCAGCTGGAGTACAGGGGGCATTATCTAGAATAATGCCGAATGTCGGAGGCCCTAGACAGATAAGAAGACAGCTACTGGCAACAGTAACTATTTCTGTTTTGTTGTACGGGGCACCGGTATGGGAGAAATCGCTCGAGCTACCATCGTACCGCCGGAAAATGAAATCAGTCCAGCGGCTCTCAGCGATTCGAGTGGCATCATCCTACCGCACTGTGTCTTACGAGGCGGTGAGTGTGATTGCCTCTACCCTACCAATCGACATCCTGGCTGCAGAAAGGGGACGGCTTTATCGCAGAAAGTTAGAGAAAGACCAACCGACAGGAAACAGCGATGAAAGAGCCATGAGTCTAAGGCAATGGCAGGAGAGGTGGGACAGCTCTACTAAAGGAAGGTGGACATATCGATTGATACCTAACATCAGTCGTTGGGTCAACCGCCAGCATGGGGAGGTTGGGTTCTACATCACTCAACTCCTGACTGGACATGGATGCTTTCGAGCATACCTGCACAGGTTCAGGAGGGCAAACTCCCCAAACTGCCCACACTGTACGGACGTGATAGAGGACGCGGAACACGTGTTCTTCTCCTGCCCCCGGTTTCAGGATCAACGTGCTGAAGTGGAGAGGATTCTGGAGACTAATATCGTTCCAGAACAATTAGTAGAAGCCATGCTGAAGGGCCCCCAAGCCTGGAACTTGGTATCAGATTACGCGGAGACTATCCTCAAAGAACTCCGCAATACGTTCGAGGAGTAGGCTTTAGAGGCTTTCAATGGAAGAGCAGTAAACATCTGCAATGAACCACCCTTGCGAAGTAGTATTGACTAAGAGTGCCGCAGGGGACCATGGTTGTAGGAGAAAGAGGTTAGGGTTTTAGCGGGTATACGGTATACTGGTTTCAATGCAACGATTTACTCTTGCTTTGAAGTCATTACATCGGGAGTCCCGCACGACGGCCAGCACGTGCTAGCTAAGTACGCAATGTATTTCCCCCCTCTTCGGATAAAAAAAAAAAAAAAAAAAAAAAAGGTGGTGTTGGTCCACCGGGGTGGTTGTTGGTCCACTACCGGGCGCCTCCCCAGGTGGCGGATAGGGGAACGCTCTCCAGCAATGGGGAGTACTGAGGATTTCCTCAGGGCGGACCAAAATCAGATAGGGGAAGGAACCCCGAAAATAAACCATTTATGGATATGGGTGATAAGGTGAACTTAATACCCCAGGTGGGTACCTCTGCAGAGGATAATCCCGCCACCGGTTCCGATCGAGTGAAAGCCTCGGTGGCCGGTGCACGCTCCACGGATTCTGGGGGGAGCGAATTATCACTGGTTCCGTCACATAGTGACAAGAAGGAGAACACTTGTAATGGTACAACATCGACCATTAAAACTAGAGCTGGCAGCAAGACACTATCCAGCCAAGTCCTCCAAAAGGCGAATAGTGGAGTTGACGTCCAACAAAGGGCAACAAATGAGAGTGGCGCTCCCAACAAATTAGGAGCAAAGATCGATGAGCTCTTGAGTTCATTGGGCCTAGGCACAATGTACATCATGAGATCAAGAAACTGGCACACGCCATTAAGTCAGAATATGACAAATATCAGACGTCAACGACGCGGCCACCTCCTGTAGCGAAACCTGCTACAACACAGACATCGCCAGTAAAGGTGTCAAACACTCAGACACAAGGTGAAAAGCAAAAGGAGGTCCCAAAAGCGGCTGCCTCAAAAGCAGCTAACTCAAAACCGGCTGCATCAACACCGGCGGCCCCAAAGCAGGCGGCTTCAATAAAAGTAGCCTCTGTAGCAAGGACCTCGCCACCGAAGGCCTCGCCTTCAGTAGCCTCATCAAGTAAGGCACCACCACTTAAAACGCTTAAACCGGTGCTAGCTAGCAAGCTAAAGCCCGGTAAAGAAGGTTGCCAGAACATCGGGCAAACCACCCAGGCAACAACAAGTAGGGTGGTCAATTCAGAAGCGGAGAGAAACAATAGATTAAAATCCAAGTTTAAACCGCAGACCAAAAACCAACCTTCAAACCAGTTGACTGACTGGCAAGTGGTAAAGAGGAAAAAGGCCCCGAGGAACAATAAGCAAAAACCAGCGCCACATTGTACGCTGCTTATAAAGAAAGGCGAGAAGAGCTCCCATGCAGATATCTTGCGAGGTATCAAAAATGATCCCACCTTGCAGGATATAGGCAAAAAAGTCAATAAGATCCGACGAACAGCTAAGGGAGATCTCCTGTTGTTATTCGCGAAGGCAGACGCTCAGGAGATGGAGCGCTATTGTAACGCCATCAAGAATAAGCTCCCAAGCGGGGCCACTGTACAATCTCGAATACCGCAAATCGAGATTGAAATTAAAGACCTAGATGAGATCAGTACCAAGGAAGACGTGGTAAAGCTGCTCAAAGATAATATCGACGGCCTGGCAGAGATCACTGAAGAGGCAGTGAAATCACTTCGACGGGCATATAGATCAACACAAACGGCAGTTGTTTGTCTCCCAGAGGTCCAGGCCAAGAAATCCATCGCACTTGGAAAGCTGAAACTTGCGTGGGGCACAGTACGTGTTCGCGAGAGGATCAGCCTTCGACGGTGCTTCAAATGCTGGCACTTTGGGCACAACGCCCAGGCGTGCAGAGGCAAGACTGACCGAAGCAGTTGTTGTCACAGATGCGGAGGCGCTGGTCACAATGCCTCGGCTTGTCAACAACCTGCCAAGTGCTTACTCTGCAAAGAGAAAGATAGTAGGTCAGACTGCCGGCACGTTGCGGGTAGTTGGAAATGTCCGATCTACCAACAGGCGATGAGAGCAGCACAAGCCCGTAAATGAAAGTACTGCAACTCAACCTCAACCATTGCGAAGCAGCCCAAGACCTACTGGTACAGCGGGTGCGGGAATTGGATTGCGACGTAGCCATAATCTGCGAGCAGTACAAAAACTTCGACATCCTGTCCTGGGTAAATGACACAACGGACAGAGCAGCGATATGGGCTTGCGGTAAACTTCCGTTCCAACAACTCCCAAATACCCCCGAACCATGGCTTGTGAGAGCCAAAGTGGGAGGGGTTCACTTCTATAGCTGCTATGCACCTCCTAGTGCACAGCTCGAGGAGTTCGAGTTATTCTTGGACACCTTGGCGGAGGATGTACGGAAGCGTGAATCGGTCGCCATCGCAGGAGATTTCAACGCCTGGGCAATTGACTGGGGATGCCGGGAAACGAGCGCGAGAGGACGAGCTCTCCTTGAGACCATGTTTTCGCTCAACCTGGTACTCCTCAACACAGGAGCCGTAAGCACATATCGCAAAGGCACAGCCAGCTCCATTATCGACGTGACATTCGTTAGCAGCAACCTAATTAAAGGGGGCTGTGAGTGGCGGGTCGATGAGGAGTTTACTAATAGCGACCACCAAGCTATTATATGGGAAATCAACACCACTCCCAAACGAAGATTGTGTGTCAGTCGTGCGAGGCCACAGCCAGTCGGTTGGAACAAAAATGCTTTCGATGCTGATTCATTCGCCTTGGTTATGGAGCAGGAACCATTGTCAATAGCAACAAGCGCAGAAGCCACTGCCAAAGAGGTAATGACAAGCGTTGTCAAGTCCTGCGATGCTTCCATGCCAAGGAGACGGCAGAACAACAGCCGCCCACCAGTTTACTGGTGGAACGACACGATCTCACAACACCGACGAGAGTGTCTCAAAGCACGAAGGCTGCATCAACGAGCACGGAGACGCGACAGGGTCACAACAGAAGAACTAAGGCTCGACTATGAGATCAAAAGACAACAACTACGAAGAGCCATTCTCTCAAGCAAGAGATCCTACTGGAAGGAGTTGTGTGACGAAGTTAATCAAGATCCATGGGGAAAACCGTATAAAATCGTGATGCATAAAATTAAGGCCCCTCCCATGACATCAACGAACTGCCCCGAATCATTGCACCGCATTGTCACTCACTTGTTTCCTGCGAAGCCTGAGCTACCCGCTTATCCTTCGTGGCAGGTGAGGGACGAAGATATACCATCAGTGACTATGAATGAGCTGATGGGCGCGTGCAACCGGCTCCAAAACGGTAAGGCTCCCGGTCCAGATGGCATACCTAACATCGCGCTAAAATGCGCCATAGCCAATAGGCCTGACATGTTTCTACACATGTATGAGACCTGCCTAAAGCAGGGGGTTTTCCCGACTAAGTGGAAAAAGCAGAGGCTTGTGCTCCTCCCTAAAGGGGGAAAGAAACCTCCCGACGAACCGTCATCATATCGTCCCCTCTGTATGTTGGACTCTGCGGGAAAACTCCTTGAAAGGATAATAGCAGATAGGCTGGAGCCCTACGTTGAGCCGAAACTTTCCACCAACCAATTCGGGTTCAGAAAGGGGAGATCAACCATCGATGCCGTGAAACTCGTTACCAACATCGCCAGAGAGGCTATCTCGGGAAAGAGATGGAGAAGAGGTGGAAAAAAGTACTGTCTAATAGCCACCCTGGATATCAAGAACGCCTTTAACTCGGCCCGCTGGGACCGCATTTTGGAGGCTCTTGCCAGGATGGAAGTTCCGCAGTACTTGCGCAGAATGGTTTCAGCGTATTTCAAGGACCGCATCTTGTTGTACCAAACTGAAAATGGGCAAGTAGACTATAAGATCACAGGAGGTGTACCTCAGGGCTCTGTTCTTGGCCCCCTCTTATGGAACGTAATGTACAACGACCTGCTCCTGCTCGGTCTGCCTGAGGGCGTCAGGCTAGTGGCATTCGCCGATGATGTGGCATTGATCATAGTGCGCAAGCACATAGAGGAGATACAAACAACCTTCTCATTCGCTATAGCCACAATTCAGCATTGGATGCTCGCAGCGGACTTGAGTTTAGCAGAACAAAAGACCGAAACACTTCTTGTTAGCAGTCGAAAGGCAAGGGAAACCATCACCCTCAAAATAGGCGACTCCTACATACAGTCGCAGCCCTTCATCAGCTATTTGGGGGTGCTCCTGGACACACGGCTCAACTTCAAAGAGCACATAATCGCGGCCAGCAAGAAAGCAGCTGGGGTACAGGGGGCATTATCTAGAATAATGCCGAATGTCGGAGGCCCTAGACAGATAAGAAGACAGCTACTGGCAACAGTAACTACTTCTGTTTTGTTGTACGGGGCACCGGTATGGGAGAAATCGCTCGAGCTACCATCGTACCGCCGGAAAATGAAATCAGTCCAGCGGCTCTCAGCGATTCGAGTGGCATCATCCTACCGCACTGTGTCTTACGAGGCGGTGAGTGTGATTGCCTCTACCCTACCAATCGACATCCTGGCTGCAGAAAGGGGACGGCTTTATCGCAGAAAGTTAGAGAAAGACCAACCGACAGGAAACAGCGATGAAAGAGCCATGAGTCTAAGGCAATGGCAGGAGAGGTGGGACAGCTCTACTAAAGGCCGGTGGACATATCGATTGATACCTAACATCAGTCGTTGGGTCAACCGCCAGCATGGGGAGGTTGGGTTCTACATCACTCAACTCCTGACTGGACATGGATGCTTTCGAGCATACCTGCACAGGTTCAGGAGGGCAAACTCCCCAAACTGCCCACACTGTACGGACGTGATAGAGGACGCGGAACACGTGTTCTTCTCCTGCCCCCGGTTTCAGGATCAACGTGCTGAAGTGGAGAGGATTCTGGAGACTAATATCGTTCCAGAACAATTAGTAGAAGCCATGCTGAAGGGCCCCCAAGCCTGGAACTTGGTATCAGATTACGCGGAGACTATCCTCAAAGAACTCCGCAATACGTTCGAGGAGTAGGCTTTAGAGGCTTTCAATGTAAGAGCAGTAAACATCTGCAATGAACCACCCTTGCGAAGTAGTATTGACTAAGAGTGCCGCAGGGGACCATGGTTGTAGGAGAAAGAGGTTAGGGTTTTAGCGGGTATACGGTATACTGGTTTCAATGCAACGATTTACTCTTGCTTTGAAGTCATTGCATCGGGAGTCCCGCACGACGGCCAGCACGTGCTAGCTAAGTACGCAATGTATTTCCCCCCTCTTCGGATAAAAAAAAAAAAAAAAAAAAAAAAAAAAAAAAAAACACACACACACACACCCGGGGTGGTTGTTGGTCCACCCGGGGTGGTTGTTGGTCCACTACCGGGCGCCTCCCCAGGTGGCGGATAGGGGAACGCTCTCCAGCAATGGGGAGTACTGAGGATTTCCTCAGGGCGGACCAAAATCAGATAGGGGAAGGAACCCCGAAAATAAACCATGTATGGATATGGGTGATAAGGTGAACTTAATACCCCAGGTGGGTACCTCTGCAGAGGATAATCCCGCCACCGGTTCCGATCGAGTGAAAGCCTCGGTGGCCGGTGCACGCTCCACGGATTCTGGGGGGAGCGAATTATCACTGGTTCCGTCACATAGTGACAAGAAGAAGAACACTAGTAATGGTACAACATCCACCATTAAAACTAGAGCTGGCAGCAAGACACTATCCAGCCAAGTCCTCCAAAAGGCGAATAGTGGAGTTGACGTCCAAGAAAGGGCAACAAATGAGAGTGGCGCTCCAAACAAATTAGGAGCAAAGATCGATGAGCTCTTGAGGTTCATTGGGCCTAGGCACAATGTACATCATGAGATCAAGAAACTGGCACACGCCATTAAGTCAGAATATGACAAATATCAGACGTCAACGACGCGGCCACCTCCTGTAGCGAAACCTGCTACAACACAGACATCGCCAGTAAAGGTGTCAAACACTCAGACACAAGGTGAAAAGCAAAAGGAGGTCCCAAAAGCGGCTGCCTCAAAAGCAGCTAACTCAAAACCGGCTGCATCAACACCGGCGGCCCCAAAGCAGGCGGCTTCAATAAAAGTAGCCTCTGTAGCAAGGACCTCACCACCGAAGGCCTCGCCTTCAGTAGCCTCATCAAGTAAGGCACCACCACTTAAAACTCTTAAACCGGTGCTAGCTAGCAAGCTAAAGCCCGGTAAAGAAGGTTGCCAGAACATCGGGCAAACCACCCAGGCAACAACAAGTAGGGTGGTCAATTCAGAAGCGGAGAGAAACAATAGATTAAAATCCAAGTTTAAACCGCAGACCAAAAACCAACCTTCAAACCAGTTGACTGACTGGCAAGTGGTAAAGAGGAAAAAGGCCCCGAGGAACAATAAGCAAAAACCAGCGCCACATTGTACGCTGCTTATAAAGAAAGGCGAGAAGAGCTCCCATGCAGATATCTTGCGAGGTATCAAAAATGATCCCACCTTGCAGGATATAGGCAAAAAAGTCAATAAGATCCGACGAACAGCTAAGGGAGATCTCCTGTTGTTATTCGCGAAGGCAGACGCTCAGGAGATGGAGCGCTATTGTAACGCCATCAAGAATAAGCTCCCAAGCGGGGCCACTGTACAATCTCGAATACCGCAAATCGAGATTGAAATTAAAGACCTAGATGAGATCAGTACCAAGGAAGACGTGGTAAAGCTGCTCAAAGATAATATCGACGGCCTGGCAGAGATCACTGAGGAGGCAGTGAAATCACTTCGACGGGCATATAGATCAACACAAACGGCAGTTGTTTGTCTCCCAGAGGTCCAGGCCAAGAAATCCATCGCACTTGGAAAGCTGAAACTTGCGTGGGGCACAGTACGTGTTCGCGAGAGGATCAGCCTTCGACGGTGCTTCAAATGCTGGCACTTTGGGCACAACGCCCAGGCGTGCAGAGGCAAGACTGACCGAAGCAGTTGTTGTCACAGATGCGGAGGCGCTGGTCACAATGCCTCGGCTTGTCAACAACCTGCCAAGTGCTTACTCTGCAAAGAGAAAGATAGTAGGTCAGACTGCCGGCACGTTGCGGGTAGTTGGAAATGTCCGATCTACCAACAGGCGATGAGAGCAGCACAAGCCCGTAAATGAAAGTACTGCAACTCAACCTCAACCATTGCGAAGCAGCCCAAGACCTACTGGTACAGCGGGTGCGGGAATTGGATTGCGACGTAGCCATAATCTGCGAGCAGTACAAAAACTTCGACACCCTGTCCTGGGTAAATGACACAACGGACAGAGCAGCGATATGGGCTTGCGGTAAACTTCCGTTCCAACAACTCCCAAATACCCCCGAACCATGGCTTGTGAGAGCCAAAGTGGGAGGGGTTCACTTCTATAGCTGCTATGCACCTCCTAGTGCACAGCTCGAGGAGTTCGAGTTATTCTTGGACACCTTGGCGGAGGATGTACGGAAGCGTGAATCGGTCGCCATCGCAGGAGATTTCAACGCCTGGGCAATTGACTGGGGATGCCGGGAAACGAGCGCGAGAGGACGAGCTCTCCTTGAGACCATGTTTTCGCTCAACCTGGTACTCCTCAACACAGGAGCCGTAAGCACATATCGCAAAGGCACAGCCAGCTCCATTATCGACGTGACATTCGTTAGCAGCAACCTAATTAAAGGGGGCTGTGAGTGGCGGGTCGATGAGGAGTTTACTAATAGCGACCACCAAGCTATTATATGGGAAATCAACACCACTCCCAAACGAAGATTGTGTGTCAGTCGTGCGAGGCCACAGCCAGTCGGTTGGAACAAAAATGCTTTCGATGCTGATTCATTCGCCTTGGTTATGGAGCAGGAACCATTGTCAATAGCAACAAGCGCAGAAGCCACTGCCAAAGAGGTAATGACAAGCGTTGTCAAGTCCTGCGATGCTTCCATGCCAAGGAGACGGCAGAACAACAGCCGCCCACCAGTTTACTGGTGGAACGACACGATCTCACAACACCGACGAGAGTGTCTCAAAGCACGAAGGCTGCATCAACGAGCACGGAGACGCGACAGGGTCACAACAGAAGAACTAAGGCTCGACTATGAGATCAAAAGACAACAACTACGAAGAGCCATTCTCTCAAGCAAGAGATCCTACTGGAAGGAGTTGTGTGACGAAGTTAATCAAGATCCATGGGGAAAACCGTATAAAATCGTGATGCATAAAATTAAGGCCCCTCCCATGACATCAACGAACTGCCCCGAATCATTGCACCGCATTGTCACTCACTTGTTTCCTGCGAAGCCTGAGCTACCCGCTTATCCTTCGTGGCAGGTGAGGGACGAAGATATACCATCAGTGACTATGAATGAGCTGATGGGCGCGTGCAACCGGCTCCAAAACGGTAAGGCTCCCGGTCCAGATGGCATACCTAACATCGCGCTAAAATGCGCCATAGCCAATAGGCCTGACATGTTTCTACACATGTATGAGACCTGCCTAAAGCAGGGGGTTTTCCCGACTAAGTGGAAAAAGCAGAGGCTTGTGCTCCTCCCTAAAGGGGGAAAGAAACCTCCCGACGAACCGTCATCATATCGTCCCCTCTGTATGTTGGACTCTGCGGGAAAACTCCTTGAAAGGATAATAGCAGATAGGCTGGAGCCCTACGTTGAGCCGAAACTTTCCACCAACCAATTCGGGTTCAGAAAGGGGAGATCAACCATCGATGCCGTGAAACTCGTTACCAACATCGCCAGAGAGGCTATCTCGGGAAAGAGATGGAGAAGAGGTGGAAAAAAGTACTGTCTAATAGCCACCCTGGATATCAAGAACGCCTTTAACTCGGCCCGCTGGGACCGCATTTTGGAGGCTCTTGCCAGGATGGAAGTTCCGCAGTACTTGCGCAGAATGGTTTCAGCGTATTTCAAGGACCGCATCTTGTTGTACCAAACTGAAAATGGGCAAGTAGACTATAAGATCACAGGAGGTGTACCTCAGGGCTCTGTTCTTGGCCCCCTCTTATGGAACGTAATGTACAACGACCTGCTCCTGCTCGGTCTGCCTGAGGGCGTCAGGCTAGTGGCATTCGCCGATGATGTGGCATTGATCATAGTGCGCAAGCACATAGAGGAGATACAAACAACCTTCTCATTCGCTATAGCCACAATTCAGCATTGGATGCTCGCAGCGGACTTGAGTTTAGCAGAACAAAAGACCGAAACACTTCTTGTTAGCAGTCGAAAGGCAAGGGAAACCATCACCCTCAAAATAGGCGACACCTACATACAGTCGCAGCCCTTCATCAGCTATTTGGGGGTGCTCCTGGACACACGGCTCAACTTCAAAGAGCACATAATCGCGGCCAGCAAGAAAGCAGCTGGGGTACAGGGGGCATTATCTAGAATAATGCCGAATGTCGGAGGCCCTAGACAGATAAGAAGACAGCTACTGGCAACAGTAACTACTTCTGTTTTGTTGTACGGGGCACCGGTATGGGAGAAATCGCTCGAGCTACCATCGTACCGCCGGAAAATGAAATCAGTCCAGCGGCTCTCAGCGATTCGAGTGGCATCATCCTACCGCACTGTGTCTTACGAGGCGGTGAGTGTGATTGCCTCTACCCTGCCAATCGACATCCTGGCTGCAGAAAGGGGACGGCTTTATCGCAGAAAGTTAGAAAAAGACCAACCGACAGGAAACAGCGATGAAAGAGCCATGAGTCTAGGGCAATGGCAGGAGAGGTGGGACAGCTCTACTAAAGGCCGGTGGACATATCGATTGATACCTAACATCAGTCGTTGGGTCAACCGCCAGCATGGGGAGGTTGGGTTCTACATCACTCAACTCCTGACTGGACATGGATGCTTTCGAGCATACCTGCACAGGTTCAGGAGGGCAAACTCCCCAACTGCCCACACTGTACGGACGTGATAGAGGACGCGGAACACGTGTTCTTCTCCTGCCCCCGGTTTCAGGATCAACGTGCTGAAGTGGAGAGGATTCTGGAGACTAATATCGTCCCAGAACAATTAGTAGAAGCCATGCTGAAGGGCCCCCAAGCCTGGAACTTGGTATCAGATTACGCGGAGACTATCCTCAAAGAACTCCGCAATACGTTCGAGGAGTAGGCTTTAGAGGCTTTCAATGTAAGAGCAGTAAACATCTGCAATGAACCACCCTTGCGAAGTAGTATTGAGTAAGAGTGCCGCAGGGGACCATGGTTGTAGGAGAAAGAGGTTAGGGTTTTAGCGGGTATACGGTATACTGGTTTCAATGCAACGATTTACTCTTGCTTTGAAGTCATTGCATCGGGAGTCCCGCACGACGGCCAGCACGTGCTAGCTAAGTACGGAATGTATTTCCCCCCTCTTCGGATAAAAAAAAAAAAAAAAAAAAAAAAAAAAAACACACACACACACATATATCCCGGGGTGGTTGTTGGTCCACCCGGGGTGGTTGTTGGTCCACTACCGGGCGCCTCCCCAGGTGGCGGATAGGGGAACGCTCTCCAGCAATGGGGAGTACTGAGGATTTCCTCAGGGCGGACCAAAATCAGATAGGGGAAGGAACCCCGAAAATAAACCATGTATGGATATGGGTGATAAGGTGAACTTAATACCCCAGGTGGGTACCTCTGCAGAGGATAATCCCGCCACCGGTTCCGATCGAGTGAAAGCCTCGGTGGCCGGTGCACGCTCCACGGATTCTGGGGGGAGCGAATTATCACTGGTTCCGTCACATAGTGACAAGAAGAAGAACACTAGTAATGGTACAACATCGACCATTAAAACTAGAGCTGGCAGCAAGACACTATCCAGCCAAGTCCTCCAAAAGGCGAATAGTGGAGTTGACGTCCAAGAAAGGGCAACAAATGAGAGTGGCGCTCCAAACAAATTAGGAGCAAAGATCGATGAGCTCTTGAGGTTCATTGGGCCTAGGCACAATGTACATCATGAGATCAAGAAACTGGCACACGCCATTAAGTCAGAATATGACAAATATCAGACGTCAACGACGCGGCCACCTCCTGTAGCGAAACCTGCTACAACACAGACATCGCCAGTTAAAGTTGTCAAACACTCAGACACAAGGTGAAAAGCAAAAGGAGGTCCCAAAAGCGGCTGCCTCAAAAGCAGCTAACTCAAAACCGGCTGCATCAACACCGGCGGCCCCAAAGCAGGCGGCTTCAATAAAAGTAGCCTCTGTAGCAAGGACCTCACCACCGAAGGCCTCGCCTTCAGTAGCCTCATCAAGTAAGGCACCACCACTTAAAACTCTTAAACCGGTGCTAGCTAGCAAGCTAAAGCCCGGTAAAGAAGGTTGCCAGAACATCGGGCAAACCACCCAGGCAACAACAAGTAGGGTGGTCAATTCAGAAGCGGAGAGAAACAATGGATTAAAATCCAAGTTTAAACCGCAGACCAAAAACCAACCTTCAAACCAGTTGACTGACTGGCAAGTGGTAAAGAGGAAAAAGGCCCCGAGGACCAATAAGCAAAAACCAGCGCCACATTGTACGCTGCTTATAAAGAAAGGCGAGAAGAGCTCCCATGCAGATATCTTGCGAGGTATCAAAAATGATCCCACCTTGCAGGATATAGGCAAAAAAGTCAATAAGATCCGACGAACAGCTAAGGGAGATCTCCTGTTGTTATTCGCGAAGGCAGACGCTCAGGAGATGGAGCGCTATTGTAACGCCATCAAGAATAAGCTCCCAAGCGGGGCCACTGTACAATCTCGAATACCGCAAATCGAGATTGAAATTAAAGACCTGGATGAGATCAGTACCAAGGAAGACGTGGTAAAGCTGCTCAAAGATAATATCGACGGCCTGGCAGAGATCACTGAGGAGGCAGTGAAATCACTTCGACGGGCATATAGATCAACACAAACGGCAGTTGTTTGTCTCCCAGAGGTCCAGGCCAAGAAATCCATCGCACTTGGAAAGCTGAAACTTGCGTGGGGCACAGTACGTGTTCGCGAGAGGATCAGCCTTCGACGGTGCTTCAAATGCTGGCACTTTGGGCACAACGCCCAGGCGTGCAGAGGCAAGACTGACCGAAGCAGTTGTTGTCACAGATGCGGAGGCGCTGGTCACAATGCCTCGGCTTGTCAACAACCTGCCAAGTGCTTACTCTGCAAAGAGAAAGATAGTAGGTCAGACTGCCGGCACGTTGCGGGTAGTTGGAAATGTCCGATCTACCAACAGGCGATGAGAGCAGCACAAGCCCGTAAATGAAAGTACTGCAACTCAACCTCAACCATTGCGAAGCAGCCCAAGACCTACTGGTACAGCGGGTGCGGGAATTGGATTGCGACGTAGCCATAATCTGCGAGCAGTACAAAAACTTCGACACCCTGTCCTGGGTAAATGACACAACGGACAGAGCAGCGATATGGGCTTGCGGTAAACTTCCGTTCCAACAACTCCCAAATACCCCCGAACCATGGCTTGTGAGAGCCAAAGTGGGAGGGGTTCACTTCTATAGCTGCTATGCACCTCCTAGTGCACAGCTCGAGGAGTTCGAGTTATTCTTGGACACCTTGGCGGAGGATGTACGGAAGCGTGAATCGGTCGCCATCGCAGGAGATTTCAACGCCTGGGCAATTGACTGGGGATGCCGGGAAACGAGCGCGAGAGGACGAGCTCTCCTTGAGACCATGTTTTCGCTCAACCTGGTACTCCTCAACACAGGAGCCGTAAGCACATATCGCAAAGGCACAGCCAGCTCCATTATCGACGTGACATTCGTTAGCAGCAACCTAATTAAAGGGGGCTGTGAGTGGCGGGTCGATGAGGAGTTTACTAATAGCGACCACCAAGCTATTATATGGGAAATCAACACCACTCCCAAACGAAGATTGTGTGTCAGTCGTGCGAGGCACAGCCAGTCGGTTGGAACAAAAATGCTTTCGATGCTGATTCATTCGCCTTGGTTATGGAGCAGGAACCATTGTCAATAGCAACAAGCGCAGAAGCCACTGCCAAAGAGGTAATGACAAGCGTTGTCAAGTCCTGCGATGCTTCCATGCCAAGGAGACGGCAGAACAACAGCCGCCCACCAGTTTACTGGTGGAACGACACGATCTCACAACACCGACGAGAGTGTCTCAAAGCACGAAGGCTGCATCAACGAGCACGAAGACGCGACAGGGTCACAACAGAAGAACTAAGGCTCGACTATGAGATCAAAAGACAACAACTACGAAGAGCCATTCTCTCAAGCAAGAGATCCTACTGGAAGGAGTTGTGTGACGAAGTTAATCAAGATCCATGGGGAAAACCGTATAAAATCGTGATGCATAAAATTAAGGCCCCTCCCATGACATCAACGAACTGCCCCGAATCATTGCACCGCATTGTCACTCACTTGTTTCCTGCGAAGCCTGAGCTACCCGCTTATCCTTCGTGGCAGGTGAGGGACGAAGATATACCATCAGTGACTATGAATGAGCTGATGGGCGCGTGCAACCGGCTCCAAAACGGTAAGGCTCCCGGTCCAGATGGCATACCTAACATCGCGCTAAAATGCGCCATAGCCAATAGGCCTGACATGTTTCTACACATGTATGAGACCTGCCTAAAGCAGGGGGTTTTCCCGACTAAGTGGAAAAAGCAGAGGCTTGTGCTCCTCCCTAAAGGGGGAAAGAAACCTCCCGACGAACCGTCATCATATCGTCCCCTCTGTATGTTGGACTCTGCGGGAAAACTCCTTGAAAGGATAATAGCAGATAGGCTGGAGCCCTACGTTGAGCCGAAACTTTCCACCAACCAATTCGGGTTCAGAAAGGGGAGATCAACCATCGATGCCGTGACAACTCGTTACCAACATCGCCAGAGAGGCTATCTCGGGAAAGAGATGGAGAAGAGGTGGAAAAAAGTACTGTCTAATAGCCACCCTGGATATCAAGAACGCCTTTAACTCGGCCCGCTGGGACCGCATTTTGGAGGCTCTTGCCAGGATGGAAGTTCCGCAGTACTTGCGCAGAATGGTTTCAGCGTATTTCAAGGACCGCATCTTGTTGTACCAAACTGAAAATGGGCA
This sequence comes from Octodonta nipae, assembly GCA_034190945.1. Classification (NCBI taxonomy): domain Eukaryota; kingdom Metazoa; phylum Arthropoda; class Insecta; order Coleoptera; family Chrysomelidae; genus Octodonta; species Octodonta nipae. Next base: position 156,185,892 of record CM067216.1, read on the forward strand.
AGTAGACTATAAGATCACAGGAGGTGTACCTCAGGGCTCTGTTCTTGGCCCCCTCTTATGGAACGTAATGTACAACGACCTGCTCCTGCTCGGTCTGCCTGAGGGCGTCAGGCTAGTGGCATTCGCCGATGATGTGGCATTGATCATAGTGCGCAAGCACATAGAGGAGATACAAACAACCTTCTCATTCGCTATAGCCACAATTCAGCATTGGATGCTCGCAGCGGACTTGAGTTTAGCAGAACAAAAGACCGAAACACTTCTTGTTAGCAGTCGAAAGGCAAGGGAAACCATCACCCTCAAAATAGGCGACACCTACATACAGTCGCAGCCCTTCATCAGCTATTTGGGGGTGCTCCTGGACACACGGCTCAACTTCAAAGAGCACATAATCGCGGCCAGCAAGAAAGCAGCTGGGGTACAGGGGGCATTATCTAGAATAATGCCGAATGTCGGAGGCCCTAGACAGATAAGAAGACAGCTACTGGCAACAGTAACTACTTCTGTTTTGTTGTACGGGGCACCGGTATGGGAGAAATCGCTCGAGCTACCATCGTACCGCCGGAAAATGAAATCAGTCCAGCGGCTCTCAGCGATTCGAGTGGCATCATCCTACCGCACTGTGTCTTACGAGGCGGTGAGTGTGATTGCCTCTACCCTGCCAATCGACATCCTGGCTGCAGAAAGGGGACGGCTTTATCGCAGAAAGTTAGAAAAAGACCAACCGACAGGAAACAGCGATGAAAGAGCCATGAGTCTAGGGCAATGGCAGGAGAGGTGGGACAGCTCTACTAAAGGCCGGTGGACATATCGATTGATACCTAACATCAGTCGTTGGGTCAACCGCCAGCATGGGGAGGTTGGGTTCTACATCACTCAACTCCTGACTGGACATGGATGCTTTCGAGCATACCTGCACAGGTTCAGGAGGGCAAACTCCCCAAACTGCCCACACTGTACGGACGTGATAGAGGACGCGGAACACGTGTTCTTCTCCTGCCCCCGGTTTCAGGATCAACGTGCTGAAGTGGAGAGGATTCTGGAGACTAATATCGTCCCAGAACAATTAGTAGAAGCCATGCTGAAGGGCCCCCAAGCCTGGAACTTGGTATCAGATTACGCGGAGACTATCCTCAAAGAACTCCGCGATACGTTCGAGGAGTAGGCTTTAGAAGCTTTCAATGGAAGGGCAGTAAACATCTGCAATGAACCACCCTTGCGAAGTAGTATTGAGTAAGAGTGCCGCAGGGGACCATGGTTGTAGGAGAAAGAGGTTAGGGTTTTAGCGGGTATACGGTATACTGGTTTCAATGCAACGATTTACTCTTGCTTTGAAGTCATTACATCGGGAGTCCCGCACGACGGCCAGCACGTGCTAGCTAAGTACGGAATGTATTTCCCCCCTCTTCGGATAAAAAAAAAAAAAAAAAAAAAAAAAAAAACACACACACACACATATATCCCGGGGTGGTTGTTGGTCCACCCGGGGTGGTTGTTGGTCCACTACCGGGCGCCTCCCCAGGTGGCGGATAGGGGAACGCTCTCCAGCAATGGGGAGTACTGAGGATTTCCTCAGGGCGGACCAAAATCAGATAGGGGAAGGAACCCCGAAAATAAACCATGTATGGATATGGGTGATAAGGTGAACTTAATACCCCAGGTGGGTACCTCTGCAGAGGATAATCCCGCCACCGGTTCCGATCGAGTGAAAGCCTCGGTGGCCGGTGCACGCTCCACGGATTCTGGGGGGAGCGAATTATCACTGGTTCCGTCACATAGTGACAAGAAGAAGAACACTAGTAATGGTACAACATCCACCATTAAAACTAGAGCTGGCAGCAAGACACTATCCAGCCAAGTCCTCCAAAAGGCGAATAGTGGAGTTGACGTCCAAGAAAGGGCAACAAATGAGAGTGGCGCTCCAAACAAATTAGGAGCAAAGATCGATGAGCTCTTGAGGTTCATTGGGCCTAGGCACAATGTACATCATGAGATCAAGAAACTCGCACACGCCATTAAGTCAGAATATGACAAATATCAGACGTCAACGACGCGGCCACCTCCTGTAGCGAAACCTGCTACAACACAGACATCGCCATTAAAGTTGTCAAACACTCAGACACAAGGTGAAAAGCAAAAGGAGGTCCCAAAAGCCGCTGCCTCAAAAGCAGCTAACTCAAAACCGGCTGCATCAACACCGGCGGCCCCAAAGCAGGCGGCTTCAATAAAAGTAGCCTCTGTAGCAAGGACCTCACCACCGAAGGCCTCGCCTTCAGTAGCCTCATCAAGTAAGGCACCACCACTTAAAACTCTTAAACCGGTGCTAGCTAGCAAGCTAAAGCCCGGTAAAGAAGGTTGCCAGAACATCGGGCAAACCACCCAGGCAACAACAAGTAGGGTGGTCAATTCAGAAGCGGAGAGAAACAATAGATTAAAATCCAAGTTTAAACCGCAGACCAAAAACCAACCTTCAAACCAGTTGACTGACTGGCAAGTGGTAAAGAGGAAAAAGGCCCCGAGGACCAATAAGCAAAAACCAGCGCCACATTGTACGCTGCTTATAAAGAAAGGCGAGAAGAGCTCCCATGCAGATATCTTGCGAGGTATCAAAAATGATCCCACCTTGCAGGATATAGGCAAAAAAGTCAATAAGATCCGACGAACAGCTAAGGGAGATCTCCTGTTGTTATTCGCGAAGGCAGACGCTCAGGAGATGGAGCGCTATTGTAACGCCATCAAGAATAAGCTCCCAAGCGGGGCCACTGTACAATCTCGAATACCGCAAATCGAGATTGAAATTAAAGACCTGGATGAGATCAGTACCAAGGAAGACGTGGTAAAGCTGCTCAAAGATAATATCGACGGCCTGGCAGAGATCACTGAGGAGGCAGTGAAATCACTTCGACGGGCATATAGATCAACACAAACGGCAGTTGTTTGTCTCCCAGAGGTCCAGGCCAAGAAATCCATCGCACTTGGAAAGCTGAAACTTGCGTGGGGCACAGTACGTGTTCGCGAGAGGATCAGCCTTCGACGGTGCTTCAAATGCTGGCACTTTGGGCACAACGCCCAGGCGTGCAGAGGCAAGACTGACCGAAGCAGTTGTTGTCACAGATGCGGAGGCGCTGGTCACAATGCCTCGGCTTGTCAACAACCTGCCAAGTGCTTACTCTGCAAAGAGAAAGATAGTAGGTCAGACTGCCGGCACGTTGCGGGTAGTTGGAAATGTCCGATCTACCAACAGGCGATGAGAGCAGCACAAGCCCGTAAATGAAAGTACTGCAACTCAACCTCAACCATTGCGAAGCAGCCCAAGACCTACTGGTACAGCGGGTGCGGGAATTGGATTGCGACGTAGCCATAATCTGCGAGCAGTACAAAAACTTCGACACCCTGTCCTGGGTAAATGACACAACGGACAGAGCAGCGATATGGGCTTGCGGTAAACTTCCGTTCCAACAACTCCCAAATACTCCCGAACCATGGCTTGTGAGAGCCAAAGTGGGAGGGGTTCACTTCTATAGCTGCTATGCACCTCCTAGTGCACAGCTCGAGGAGTTCGAGTTATTCTTGGACACCTTGGCGGAGGATGTACGGAAGCGTGAATCGGTCGCCATCGCAGGAGATTTCAACGCCTGGGCAATTGACTGGGGATGCCGGGAAACGAGCGCGAGAGGACGAGCTCTCCTTGAGACCATGTTTTCGCTCAACCTGGTACTCCTCAACACAGGAGCCGTAAGCACATATCGCAAAGGCACAGCCAGCTCCATTATCGACGTGACATTCGTTAGCAGCAACCTAATTAAAGGGGGCTGTGAGTGGCGGGTCGATGAGGAGTTTACTAATAGCGACCACCAAGCTATTATATGGGAAATCAACACCACTCCCAAACGAAGATTGTGTGTCAGTCGTGCGAGGCCACAGCCAGTCGGTTGGAACAAAAATGCTTTCGATGCTGATTCATTCGCCTTGGTTATGGAGCAGGAACCATTGTCAATAGCAACAAGCGCAGAAGCCACTGCCAAAGAGGTAATGACAAGCGTTGTCAAGTCCTGCGATGCTTCCATGCCAAGGAGACGGCAGAACAACAGCCGCCCACCAGTTTACTGGTGGAACGACACAATCTCACAACACCGACGAGAGTGTCTCAAAGCACGAAGGCTGCATCAACGAGCACGAAGACGCGACAGGGTCACAACAGAAGAACTAAGGCTCGACTATGAGATCAAAAGACAACAACTACGAAGAGCCATTCTCTCAAGCAAGAGATCCTACTGGAAGGAGTTGTGTGACGAAGTTAATCAAGATCCATGGGGAAAACCGTATAAAATCGTGATGCATAAAATTAAGGCCCCTCCCATGACATCAACGAACTGCCCCGAATCATTGCACCGCATTGTCACTCACTTGTTTCCTGCGAAGCCTGAGCTACCCGCTTATCCTTCGTGGCAGGTGAGGGACGAAGATATACCATCAGTGACTATGAATGAGCTGATGGGCGCGTGCAACCGGCTCCAAAACGGCAAGGCTCCCGGTCCAGATGGCATACCTAACATCGCGCTAAAATGCGCCATAGCCAATAGGCCTGACATGTTTCTACACATGTATGAGACCTGCCTAAAGCAGGGGGTTTTCCCGACTAAGTGGAAAAAGCAGAGGCTTGTGCTCCTCCCTAAAGGGGGAAAGAAACCTCCCGACGAACCGTCATCATATCGTCCCCTCTGTATGTTGGACTCTGCGGGAAAACTCCTTGAAAGGATAATAGCAGATAGGCTGGAGCCCTACGTTGAGCCGAAACTTTCCACCAACCAATTCGGGTTCAGAAAGGGGAGATCAACCATCGATGCCGTGAAACTCGTTACCAACATCGCCAGAGAGGCTATCTCGGGAAAGAGATGGAGAAGAGGTGGAAAAAAGTACTGTCTAATAGCCACCCTGGATATCAAGAACGCCTTTAACTCGGCCCGCTGGGACCGCATTTTGGAGGCTCTTGCCAGGATGGAAGTTCCGCAGTACTTGCGCAGAATGGTTTCAGCGTATTTCAAGGACCGCATCTTGTTGTACCAAACTGAAAATGGGCAAGTAGACTATAAGATCACAGGAGGTGTACCTCAGGGCTCTGTTCTTGGCCCCCTCTTATGGAACGTAATGTACAACGACCTGCTCCTGCTCGGTCTGCCTGAGGGCGTCAGGCTAGTGGCATTCGCCGATGATGTGGCATTGATCATAGTGCGCAAGCACATAGAGGAGATACAAACAACCTTCTCATTCGCTATAGCCACAATTCAGCATTGGATGCTCGCAGCGGACTTGAGTTTAGCAGAACAAAAGACCGAAACACTTCTTGTTAGCAGTCGAAAGGCAAGGGAAACCATCACACTCAAAATAGGCGACACCTACATACAGTCGCAGCCCTTCATCAGCTATTTGGGGGTGCTCCTGGACACACGGCTCAACTTCAAAGAGCACATAATCGCGGCCAGCAAGAAAGCAGCTGGGGTACAGGGGGCATTATCTAGAATAATGCCGAATGTCGGAGGCCCTAGACAGATAAGAAGACAGCTACTGGCAACAGTAACTACTTCTGTTTTGTTGTACGGGGCACCGGTATGGGAGAAATCGCTCGAGCTACCATCGTACCGCCGGAAAATGAAATCAGTCCAGCGGCTCTCAGCGATTCGAGTGGCATCATCCTACCGCACTGTGTCTTACGAGGCGGTGAGCGTGATTGCCTCTACCCTGCCAATCGACATCCTGGCTGCAGAAAGGGGACGGCTTTATCGCAGAAAGTTAGAAAAAGACCAACCGACAGGAAACAGCGATGAAAGAGCCATGAGTCTAAGGCAATGGCAGGAGAGGTGGGACAGCTCTACTAAAGTCCGGTGGACATATCGATTGATACCTAACATCAGTCGTTGGGTCAACCGCAAGCATGGGGAGGTTGGGTTCTACATCACTCAACTCCTGACTGGACATGGATGCTTTCGAGCATACCTGCACAGGTTCAGGAGGGCAAATTCCCCAAACTGTCCACACTGTACGGACGTGATAGAAGACGCGGAACACGTGTTCTTCTCCTGCCCCCGGTTTCAGGATCAACGTGCTGAAGTGGAGAGGATTCTGGAGACTAATATCGTCCCAGAACAATTAGTAGAAGCCATGCTGAAGGGCCCCCAAGCCTGGAACTTGGTATCAGATTACGCGGAGACTATCCTCAAAGAACTCCGCGATACGTTCGAGGAGTAGGCTTTAGAAGCTTTCAATGGAAGGGCAGTAAACATCTGCAATGAACCACCCTTGCGAAGTAGTATTGAGTAAGAGTGCCGCAGGGGACCATGGTTGTAGGAGAAAGAGGTTAGGGTTTTAGCGGGTATACGGTATACTGGTTTCAATGCAACGATTTACTCTTGCTTTGAAGTCATTACATCGGGAGTCCCGCACGACGGCCAGCACGCGCTAGCTAAGTACGCAATGTATTTCCCCCCTCTTCGGATAAAAAAAAAAAAAAAAAAAAAAAAAGGTTGTTGGTCCACTACGGGAACGCTCTTCAGCAATGGGGAGTACTGAGGATTTCCTCAGGGCGGACCAAAATCAGATAGGGGAAGGAACCCCAAAAATAAACCATTTATGGATATGGGTGATAAGGTGAACTTAATACCCCAGGTGGGTACCTCTGCAGAGGATAATCCCGCCACCGGTTCCGATCGAGTGAAAGCCTCGGTGGCCGGTGCACGCTCCACGGATTCTGGGGGGAGCGAATTATCACTGGTTCCGTCACATAGTGACAAGAAGAAGAACACTAGTAATGGTACAACATCGACCATTACAACTAGAGCTGGCAGCAAGACACTATCCAGCCAGGTCCTCCAAAAGGCGAATAGTGGAGTTGACGTCCAACAAAGGGCAACAAATGAGAGTGGCGCTCCAAACAAATTAGGAGCAAAGATCGATGAGCTCTTGAAGTTCATTGGGCCTAGGCACAATGTACATCATGAGATCAAGAAACTGGCACACGCCATTAAGTCAGAATATGACAAATATCAGACGTCAACGACGCGGCCACCTCCTGTAGCGAAACCTGCTACAACACAGACATCGCCAGTAAAGGTGTCAAACACTCAGACACAAGGTGGACAGCAAAAGGAGGTCCCAAAAACGGCTGCCTCAAAAGCAGCTAACTCAAAACCGGCTGCATCAACACCGGCGGCCCCAAAGCAGGCGGCTTCAATAAAAGTAGCCTCTGTAGCAAGGACCTCGCCACCGAAGGTCCCGCCTTCAGTAGCCTCATCAAGTAAGGCACCACCACTTAAAACGCTTAAACCGGTGCTAGCTACCAAGCTAAAGCCCGGTAAAGAAGGTTGCCAGAACATCGGGCAAACCACCCAGGCAACAACAAGTAGGGTGGTCAATTCAGAAGCGGAGAGAAACAATAGATTAAAATCCAAGTTTAAACCGCAGACCAAAAACCAACCTTCAAACCAGTTGACTGACTGGCAAGTGGTAAAGAGGAAAAAGGCCCCGAGGAACAATAAGCAAAAACCAGCGCCACATTGTACGCTGCTTATAAAGAAAGGCGAGAAGAGCTCCCATGCAGATATCTTGCGAGGTATCAAAAATGATCCCACCTTGCAGGATATAGGCAAAAAAGTCAATAAGATCCGACGAACAGCTAAGGGAGATCTCCTGTTGTTATTCGCGAAGGCAGACGCTCAGGAGATGGAGCGCTATTGTAACGCCATCAAGAATAAGCTCCCAAGCGGGGCCACTGTACAATCTCGAATACCGCAAATCGAGATTGAAATTAAAGACCTAGATGAGATCAGTACCAAGGAAGACGTGGTAAAGCTGCTCAAAGATAATATCGACGGCCTGGCAGAGATCACTGAAGAGGCAGTGAAATCACTTCGACGGGCATATAGATCAACACAAACGGCAGTTGTTTGTCTCCCAGAGGTCCAGGCCAAGAAATCCATCGCACTTGGAAAGCTGAAACTTGCGTGGGGCACAGTACGTGTTCGCGAGAGGATCAGCCTTCGACGGTGCTTCAAATGCTGGCACTTTGGGCACAACGCCCAGGCGTGCAGAGGCAAGACTGACCGAAGCAGTTGTTGTCACAGATGCGGAGGCGCTGGTCACAATGCCTCGGCTTGTCAACAACCTGCCAAGTGCTTACTCTGCAAAGAGAAAGATAGTAGGTCAGACTGCCGGCACGTTGCGGGTAGTTGGAAATGTCCGATCTACCAACAGGCGATGAGAGCAGCACAAGCCCGTAAATGAAAGTACTGCAACTCAACCTCAACCATTGCGAAGCAGCCCAAGACCTACTGGTACAGCGGGTGCGGGAATTGGATTGCGACGTAGCCATAATCTGCGAGCAGTACAAAAACTTCGACATCCTGTCCTGGGTAAATGACACAACGGACAGAGCAGAGATATGGGCTTGCGGTAAACTTCCGTTCCAACAACTCCCAAATACCCCCGAACCATGGCTTGTGAGAGCCAAAGTGGGAGGGGTTCACTTCTATAGCTGCTATGCACCTCCTAGTGCACAGCTCGAGGAGTTCGAGTTATTCTTGGACACCTTGGCGGAGGATGTACGGAAGCGTGAATCGGTCGCCATCGCAGGAGATTTCAACGCCTGGGCAATTGACTGGGGATGCCGGGAAACGAGCGCGAGAGGACGAGCTCTCCTTGAGACCATGTTTTCGCTCAACCTGGTACTCCTCAACACAGGAGCCGTAAGCACATATCGCAAAGGCACAGCCAGCTCCATTATCGACGTGACATTCGTTAGCAGCAACCTAATTAAAGGGGGCTGTGAGTGGCGGGTCGATGAGGAGTTTACTAATAGCGACCACCAAGCTATTATATGGGAAATCAACACCACTCCCAAACGAAGATTGTGTGTCAGTCGTGCGAGGCCACAGCCAGTCGGTTGGAACAAAAATGCTTTCGATGCTGATTCATTCGCCTTGGTTATGGAGCAGGAACCATTGTCAATAGCAACAAGCGCAGAAGCCACTGCCAAAGAGGTAATGACAAGCGTTGTCAAGTCCTGCGATGCTTCCATGCCAAGGAGACGGCAGAACAACAGCCGCCCACCAGTTTACTGGTGGAACGACACGATCTCACAACACCGACGAGAGTGTCTGAAAGCACGAAGGCTGCATCAACGAGCACGGAGACGCGACAGAGTCACAACAGAAGAACTAAGGCTCGACTATGAGATCAAAAGACAACAACTACGAAGAGCCATTCTCTCAAGCAAGAGATCCTACTGGAAGGAGTTGTGTGACGAAGTTAATCAAGATCCATGGGGAAAACCGTATAAAATCGTGATGCATAAAATTAAGGCCCCTCCCATGACATCAACGAACTGCCCCGAATCATTGCACCGCATTGTCACTCACTTGTTTCCTGCGAAGCCTGAGCTACCCGCTTATCCTTCGTGGCAGGTGAGGGACGAAGATATACCATCAGTGACTATGAGTGAGCTGATGGGCGCGTGCAACCGGCTCCAAAATGGTAAGGCTCCCGGTCCAGATGGCATACCTAACATCGCGCTAAAATGCGCCATAGCCAATAGGCCTGACATGTTTCTACACATGTATGAGACCTGCCTAAAGCAGGGGGTTTTCCCGACTAAGTGGAAAAAGCAGAGGCTTGTGCTCCTCCCTAAAGGCGGAAAGAAACCTCCCGACGAACCGTCATCATATCGTCCCCTCTGTATGTTGGACTCTGCGGGAAAACTCCTTGAAAGGATAATAGCAGATAGGCTGGAGCCCTACGTTGAGCCGAAACTTTCCACCAACCAATTCGGGTTCAGGAAGAGGAGATCAACCATCGATGCCGTGAAGCTCGTTACCAGCATCGCCAGAGAGGCTATCTCGGGAAAGAGATGGAGAAGAGGTGGAAAAAAGTACTGTCTAATAGCCACCCTGGATATCAAGAACGCCTTTAACTCGGCCCGCTGGGACCGCATTTTGGAGGCTCTTGTCAGGATGGAAGTTCCGCAGTACTTGCGCAGAATGGTTTCAGCGTATTTCAAGGACCGCATCTTGTTGAACCAAACTGAAAATGGGCAAGTAGACTATAAGATCACAGGAGGTGTACCTCAGGGCTCTGTTCTTGGCCCCCTCTTATGGAACGTAATGTACAACGACCTGCTCCTGCTCGGTCTGCCTGAGGGCGTCAGGCTAGTGGCATTCGCCGATGATGTGGCATTGATCATAGTGCGCAAGCACATAGAGGAGATACAAACAACCTTCTCATTCGCTATAGCCACAATTCAGCATTGGATGCTCGCAGCGGACTTGAGTTTAGCAGAACAAAAGACCGAAACACTTCTTGTTAGCAGTCGAAAGGCAAGGGAAACCATCACCCTCAAAATAGGCGACTCCTACATACAGTCTCAGCCCTTCATCAGCTATTTGGGGGTGCTCCTGGACGCACGGCTCAACTTCAAAGAGCACATAATCGCGGCCAGCAAGAAAGCAGCTGGGGTACAGGGGGCATTATCTAGAATAATGCCGAATGTCGGAGGCCCTAGACAGATAAGAAGAGAGCTACTGGCAACAGTAACTACTTCTGTTTTGTTGTACAGGGCACCGGTATGGGAGAAATCGCTCGAGCTACCATCGTACCGCCGGAAAATGAAATCAGTCCAGCGGCTCTCAGCGATTCGAGTGGCATCATCCTACCGCACTGTGTCTTACGAGGCGGTGAGTGTGATTGCCTCTACCCTACCAATCGACATCCTGGCTGCAGAAAGGGGACGGCTTTATCGCAGAAAGTTAGAGAAAGACCAACTGACAGGAAACAGCGATGAAAGAGCCATGAGTCTAGGGCAATGGCAGGAGAGGTGGGACAGCTCTACTAAAGGCCGGTGGACATATCGACTGATACCTAACATCAGTCGTTGGGTCAACCGCCAACATCACTCCGGTTCTACATCACTCAACTCCTGACTGGACATGGATGCTTTCGAGCGTACCTGCACAGGTTCAGGAGGGCAAACTCCCCAAACTGCCCACACTGTACGGACGTGATAGAGGACGCGGAACACGTGTTCTTCTCCTGCCCCCGGTTTCAGGATCAACGTGCTGAAGTGGAGAGGATTCTGGAGACTAATATCGTTCCAGAACAATTAGTAGAAGCCATGCTGAAGGGCCCCCAAGCCTGGAACTTGGTATCAGATTACGCGGAGACTATCCTCAAAGAACTCCGCAATACGTTCGAGGAGTAGGCTTTAGAGGCTTTCAATGTAAGAGCAGTAAACATCTGCAATGAACCACCCTTGCGAAGTAGTATTGACTAAGAGTGCCGCAGGGGACCATGGTTGTAGGAGAAAGAGGTTAGGGTTTTAGCGGGTATACGGTATATTGGTTTCAATGCAACGATCTACTCTTGCTTTGAAGTCATTGCATCGGGAGTCCCGCACGACGGCCAGCACGTGCTAGCTAAGTACGCAATGTATTTCCCCCCTCTTCGGATAAAAAAAAACACACACACATATATATATATATATATATATATATATATATATATATATATATTAGCCCCCCGGTGGCCTAGTGCGAAAGTCCGTCAGCTCACATAATTGTACTAAATTGGAGCTTGATATAGCGGACCGGACCCGGGATCTAATCCCAGCGAAGTCAAGGTTTTTTTCATTAATAAAAAAATTGTGACAAAATTCCGGGGGGTACAGTCGTCTCTGACGTAAATGGCAAAAATCAGGGAAATAGACATTTGCCCCTTACCAACCCGCACTGAGGCAGCGTGGTAAGGTATGCCTCATATCCCCTGTAAAATTCTAAGAATATTCTTCGTCTTCTCAATCCTTCGAGACAATTCTTCTTACAAAAAGACCTTAAGCTCTTTATCTGTTCCCTCAAGACCTTAAGTGTCTCCGATTAGCTCTTCAGCTTTCGCTTCATTAATACATTCCGTTACGAGTCTAGTTATACAAAGGCCAATTCCTCAACCTCTAGCCTTGAGTTTCCGATAAAAACTGCCAAGAATTATGTTCGTCTTCTCAAACCTTCGAGCCAGTTCTTCAATTCTTCAGTCCTACACTTCTTCTTTTTCTTCTTCACATCAGTTAGTAAAACCGACCATTTGCCCACCTACCTTCAATTCTCTTCAATACAGTCCTTCAGTCCTTCTCACAGATCTTAAGCTCTTCTTCTTCTCCCTCTGTTCTCAAGACCTTAAGTTCTCCAGTTCCACAGCTCTTCAAGTTCCTCTGCAATCTTTCAATTCTTCAGGGAGGCTACACCATGAAAAATTGGTTGAATATAGCTGCATATGATGATGATATATGTATATATATATATATATATATATATATATATATATATATATATATATATATATATAGTTATTAATATCTATGACATCTTAGGCACATTTATATCCGGCAGACATATTTGGCATTTAGTTTTTCGTTGTTCCTAGGCCAACCCTACAAAATAATGATTTTCTTTGGTGATTTTTTGTTAGTTACAGCTTTGCATTATACATTTTTTTATTTATACATTTTAGTCAAACAGTCGTCCAGCTCGTGGACTAATAGTTTGGGACAAATGTGCATTAGTATATAATGGTTTGTGAAATTCACTGTAACTTACAAACTTTAAAAGTTAATAAGTACCTACCCTATTTCACTTTCAAAATCTGATATAATATTACTTCAAACATAACTCGATGGTGTTCCCAAAATAGTAGACTGATAACCACTCATCATCAATACCATAGAAGAAACAGATACCAGACTATAGGTATATTATTGCTAGATCAGTTTGTTATAAGCGGTTAAAAAATTAAGGTGAAATATTTATTTTACATTTCATTTTCAGTGGGCTATTTAAATTTCCGTTAACTTCTATTTTTCTATAAAGATCTTCAAAATAATGGGTATAGTCAAAATTCATACCCGATCAACGGTGCTCATATACAAGGTGTTACAGAAACATGCACTCGACTGGAGCTCAAAATAAGATATAATTGTTCATATAAACGTAGGTCTGGCTATGCTTTAATTTTCAAGATATTAAGTAATAATACAATGATTATGTCACTGAAAATACAACTTGTTAACTCTTAAAATAACTCGTTGGAATTGATCTGGAAATCCTGTTGGTTGGCCAATTCTTTCACTTAATATATTTTTTTGGAATTTTATTTCTGATAGCACTTCAAACGAAATTATTTATAAAACACCTGTTCAACCAGAGAAGAACTAATACAACAAATATAGACAAAGAATGAAAGAACATTGAGAATTTTGTACCCCAATGTGTAAATCCTTACTGCTGATCATTTAAATAATTTTCATTGTTTGTTAATTTTTTATAGATTATTAAAAGTTTCAAAATATAAATTCTCATGAAAACACATTTTCTCTATTTTTCCCAAAACACCTTGACTTATTAAAAATATTGAATACCCTTTATTTTATACACTAACCATTTTCATTAGCGCATATTTTTAAGCCTCCTGTATGTGTATGTGTATATAAAGCTATGGGATCATTCGCATACTACTGACTAATATGAATCATTATTTTCGCACTTTAAATTTGATTGCTTAGGTATGATTGGTTTAACATACGGAATTAGTGCCTCATGCCTTTAAAAATGAAGGTACTTTGAGAGTTAGATTCTCATTACCGTATAATACAATTTAAGCTGTTGTGGTAGGTATGTGTTTATTCGGGTGTAGACAAAACAGTAGTCGATACTACTGCTAAGAGATGTTTATGGTTTATATATTCGGAAGTCGTGTTTTCCGTATGTTTCACTGACATCGAGAAAATTCATTCCCCTGAATTCAAATTCTACTCTAAATTTTATAATTTGTTCAATGTCGTTCGTGAAATAAAAGAAAGTTTGTGTTTCCCACTAATCCCTAAAGCAAATTGTACACATTCCCCAATAAGTGAATTTTCAGCTAGAATATTTTGGTGAATTTCATTTTCTTTGTTATTCTGCAACATTTCCGAGAGGACGCAATTCATGAGGGTTCCCGTGATCGGATCTTCATTAGTTGAATCAAAAGTATTATCAAGTTGAAATTTTCACTTGAAATACCTACTGAATTATTGATGAATATAGGTAAATTGTAAAATAGAATAAATAGACTTTTAAATCTAATTTGTGGAAACACCACTTCAAAATATTTTATTGTATTTATACGTATTGTTTCTCTGTTTTATGGCGAGCTCTAAAAAGCAATAACAACTATAAAGAATTTCAATTACAATTGAGATTCTCAGCAAAGATATAATTTCAAATACAAGTAAATTTTTAATAACTAGTTTTTTGGCTTAGGAAAAAAAAATGTATGCATTTGCATTAATGTGTTCAAATGACATAAAATGTTAATTTGGCAATAATATATTGTACTCTTTTGAATAAAAAAACACTCAATGTCCTCAATTAAACTAATAAGAATCTAATAAAAAAATAAATACCCCTTTGAAAACTATCGTCCACATATATCCGAACTAAATTCGTTTCTTGTTCGCTTTTCTTCGCCTTCGTTACAGGTTTCTTAACCAAGAACAGTGTTCATCTGTATAATGACTGCAACTGACATTAAAATTCTAAGCAATTTTTTACAACAATTATCCTAAACAAATTTGCAATACTTCAGATTTGTTGGTTACCAATGTCTACCTTTTGTCTTTTACTATCAGCCTATTTATATACAATTTTTGGTCAATTGTTTTACCGTCATTTCCTTTTTTCCATAAGATTTTATAAATTCTTCTGTTGCCTAAAAAATCTATTCTTTAAATCTATTCCTTTACGTTTCTTCACCTCTTAGATAGTTTGACAATTCTCCCCCTTTCAAATTCCTATCTCTTCGTTACCCACTTTATCCCTTTATATTGTTAGGGAAATGTGGTAGGAGAATTTTTTGGCGTTCAGTTTATTGAAATTCATTCTATGGCGTTCCATAATTTTTGACAATTGGAACTGTTTTTCTATATTTCACTAGTATGTTAACGAAGAATTTCTAAATATTTGGTATTAGAAGGCACCTTAGTTTATGTATTTTGCAAATTGTCTGTTTAGACATTCCACAATATGTTATTACCGAAGAATGGAATATTAACTTTCGGATAATCATTTTAAGCTTAAATGTTCCTAAAACTCTTTCATATGGATGTATACTCCATATCATTTCTTCTAATCACACAAATTTCAAACATATTTCTTGGTTTGTATCATTTCAATATTAACTTTTATGCCTAATCTTTCGCATACACATAAATCAAAACTTTACATGACGTGTCAACAAAATGCCAAATGGTATAAGCTCATTTGTTTTTAAAATATTGAAAAAGAAAAAGCTGTTCCATATTTTTGCCGATGAGGACGAGAGATTTTTAATTGGAATTGGATTCTGAAAATCCACATGCTATATTCTCAGCATATGTTTAAGGTTAACATTGACAGTTATATAACCTTCTCGTATTTTAATTGCCCCTTTGAACTGCTAAGCAATTTAATGAACATCTCTATTTAGATTCCTTTCAAGAACATTTGAACGAATTACTAGAGGATATACCTCTCACCTTAAGGCAAAACTTGAGGTTCATGCAGCCCGGAGCACAACGATATTATTCTCTAGAAGTGCATCAATTCCTAAATGGACAATTTCCTCATCGGAGGAAATGAGTTTCCTTGGTCACCGAGAAGTCCTTATTGCAAATAAAGAAAACAGTTTGTAAAGACAAAAATAATATTCTTCCGATATTGCCACAGAAAATAGCAAACGCCACGAAGGTGATTCAAAATAATAGAGAAAGGAAGAAAGCAGATTGTAAGATGTATTGAAGTGAATGGTGGCGATTTCTATCAATTACTTTTTTTAAGTTTTTTAATATTGTTTATTGATTTGATATTATAACAGATTTGAATAAAAAAAATTATAAAATCAAAATTGGATGGTGATTAAAGGCTTTAAGTAAGATTACCTGCTTGCTTGCATCTTCTCGGTCTTTCATTAGCTTATGTTTCTTGCATTAAAAATGACACAAGCTTGAATCGAACCTATAATTACATTTTATATGCATCCATTCCAGAGAGTCGAGTGATAGAAAACAAAGTAAATAGTGTGTGTTTGATCAACATATCAAAAATCTATGAACTTTTTAAAAGCAAATAACTCAGAAACCGATCAAGTTACAGGAATCAAACAAGAGTGACTTTGCATGTGAAGCTAGACATCCCTTAAAACTTGTTTGTTACTTCCTTCACAGTTAAACAAGGAAAAAATATTTACTGAAGTAACAGGGTCTAACTAGCTCTATTAGCAATGCTGAATTAGTGGCCAAATTCCTAGCTTTTCTGCCAAAAATACATAAAATTACCAATTTTTAGGTAGAAACTATTGCAACATTAAAAAAACTAAAAATTCAAAAATCTAATTTAAACTTTAACACCGTATATCTCGGACACCTGCAATATTTGTATAAGGCAAATAAATTTTGGGGTCTAGAATCATTAGTTTAAAAATTTAACATTCTCAATGACTCATCCTGTATATTCTCAATTCTTTGAGTTACCTAATTATTTTAATATATGAAAACCCCTTCACACTTATGTGAATAAGTTTATACGTGTTTCATAAAAATGTTGGAAATTATGAAACCAAAACTGTCCACGAATTTAAAGTTTCATGAAACATAAACAATTGCTCAGCCATATTGATTTTTTCGCAGAAGGTTTTTCATACATATTTCTGTACATTTTCGTATTAAAGGATTTTCTTTATTACTGATTAAAAGTAAATAAAATGAGATATTTAAAAAAAACAATGCCCGTAAATGAAATAATAGTAATAAAAAAATTAATTATTGATTAAGATACAGCAATTATTTTAGAAACGTAAAACACAAGCTACCTCTCTAGTCAGAGATAATACATAAATTTTAATTAGAAAACGTTTTGTTTTACAAAAATGAAACTTTACATGAGTTATAGAAATTGCCCCACGACAATTCTAACTCGATATCGTGGAAAACAAGCTCTAGTTTTCGTTCATCGATTCTAGATTTTTTACAATTTTTAAGAAATCACTATATAACTACAAAATTATAATTTAAAAAAATTTGTAAAATTCAAATCTAAGTTTTGATTGAAGATTAATTATTTAACTAACATTTTAAATTTAAAATTGGATATTAAGACAGACGCTTAAGTTGTAGCATTGATTTATCGCAGTATTCTTGAACAGAACAGGAATTTTATATAAAATGTATTCTAAGAATACTTTAAAATCCCTACAAAAAATAAATTTTATTTTAGGACGTCTGTATCTATTTAAGAACTACATGTATATATATATATATATATATATATATATATATATATATATACATATATATATAAAGATAGTTCTGCTGAGAGCTATACTGAGAACTTGGTATTAAGTTAATAACTCCCTCAGTATGCCACAGTTTTGTAACTCAAAAACGTTGCGCCAATATTATTTAAAAACATACCTGAAGCATTCAGTATTAAAATTCAAAGAAAAGTTTTTCACGTTTGATTTAATCAACGTAACACTTCACAACAATTTATACAACTATTCAAATTTAATAATGCACAAGTATACCGAAGTTGGATATTCGGATTATTCGGATGTTACGTATTTTTTCAAAAACTTTCCGAAAGAAAAACTCGTCGGAAAGCCCTCGCGCGTTTTCCCTTCACTGATGCGTCTCGACGCTTGAATTTTCCGACGGCGACAAAGTAGGCGATCATAAGGGGACTCGCCGAGGTTGAATAGCGAAAACTTGATACGCATTTCTGTCAGTTCGCATAGAAGTCAAAACGCTTGCAAGTTGCAACAGATCTTGCGCAAAGCCATTTTTAAATATATAGTAACTTAACCAAAATCAAACTCCTTTTAACAAAGTCCATTTAGTTAAGGTGAAAACTTAGAAAACACTAATAAAGATTTCGAAATTGAAAAGTACGAAAATAAACGTTTCTTTGATAAATATTTATTTCGTAATAATGGTTGTTTATATATTCGTCATTGTTTGGAGAAATGGAACTTAAAGCGTCTTGTTTATTTAAAAATGTATGTAGCAGTGACCTCGTAAAATAAGTGGGTACTGAAAATACTTTAACATCTCTATTCAACTATATTTTTCTGAATTATTTATAAAAAACACAATTTATAAGTGAATGTTAATTCAATTAAACAGTATGACTCTATAGCAGGCATGGAGAACACATGGCACGCGTGCTAATGGTGGCACGTTTGAAATGTTTGCTGGCACGTTATTAATTTTCAAACTGTATGAATAATGCCAAATTTCAAGATCTAAGGAATCATCTTGACATATTTCAAAATATGAGGAATCATCTTGCAATGGAATATTAAGTTTTATCAAATGGCTCAACGGAAATTTTTAAATAGTACCGACGTAATCGTGAGTAGGTGCGAACATTAACTTGCAGGAGAAGAAATTGATACTCACAAATAAAACGCACTCGGAATCGGGAGACCGAATAATTGGGCGGCAATTACAATTATGTACCTTAAACGATAGTTCTTTAATTGATATTTTACCTTATATCCAGATCCTGATACTATCATGATAGACTTATGAATGCTTTACTTTGAAAATTTATAAAGGTAATTAACTGATTTAGAAACTTTTTTTCGTTTTGTTTGTAAACTTAGAAGCAAGTGAAAATGATGAAAATGAAAACTACACAACATATTATAATTCCAGAAACCTTTAACTTTTTTAAAAAACGAACAACTGATGTTTTATCAACTTTTCCTCAACCTATCGTTATTTGTGGTTAGTCATTATTTTATTAAGTAGTTAGATGTAGGAATAAACTAACGGTTGAATCCAAGACAGGAAATTGCTGCTTAATGTAACCATTTATGAACCGGATATACAATATGAGGCAATTAAAGTAAAAAATGTTAAATTAAAGAAGTGTAATTAGTATATTTACAATTTTTTAAACCAATTTCTTAATTTAATTTAATATTTTTTGTGTTTGTTTTCTACTTTGCCTTTTACTGGCACGCCTAAGCTTGGACAAGAAAGTAACCGCAATATTTAGCCCGTAAATAAAAAGTTAGTTATCCCTGCTCGATTTAGTTGTTTTCACAAGTTTCAATTTGCTGTATATTAAATTATTACGAAAAGTTTTGTTATGAACTTTAATTCTTGTAACAAACTAATAGTTCCAAAGCAACAAAAATTATTGAAAACATAGAGTACCAATAATAAACAATAAAATGGTTATTATCTATGTCAGTTTTCAAATAAGAACGAATCAAGTACCAAATTTCCAAGAACTAATTATTTTCTGAATTACCAACGATTATTTTGATATTACTCATTACTATTAGTTTAAATAACTATATTCAAACAGTTTTTGTTTGGTCTATCACGACTTTGAAGTAAGCAGCTTTTTTCATTTAAATTCCAAAGGTAAATTTTTGGATATGATTATGACGTTTAGATTACATCGACTGACAAGTCTGCGTTTTGTTGTAGATGATTTTCTTAAAATCTCGTGGAAGCAAGTGATATAAATTCTTGTTCTTAATGGCAAAAATTGTTATGCCTTACTCTGTAAAATTATTTATTTTAACGACTGATTATATGTCCCATAACTCCATTCATTGTTGTTTTGCCAAGTATGATTACTACTTTTATAATTTTATGATTATGGCTGATGTTTGCATCATTTGAAATTATATGACATAATTTATGTAAAATTTTAGGGAACTTTTATGAAATCTTAACAATTCAGGAAACTTATGACATCAATTTCATGTTAGTTTGAAATATAGTAATAACTAACTAATTATATTTTTATACCGAAAAAAGAATTAGCTATTCTATCTCAGTGAAAATTCTCGTTATAAAGAAATAATAATTGTGTTTAATTTGTCTTCATATGTATAACACAAGATAATCAAATATTTAATTTAATTTATTTCAATTTGTAATACTACTTTATACGTTTTTAAGTGTTAAGAAAAATTGAAATTACTTTTAGTTTATATTGACTGCACCAGAGTGAATATACATGTAAAAAAAGAAGACCACCTAAACATTAGAAATGCCTTTGTTGTCTAAAATTATTATTATTATCACCATTATAATTTTCCACAAACACACATCAGCAGCTCTGGCCTGGAAGGTTTTAATACCTGATGTACTCTCAATATATGGATATCCAAATGTTCAACGTGATGTAAAGTAGGTAAAATGCTAATGTTTACTTGCATCACAAAGTATCTCACTCTTAACAAACCTCGAAATGTCAATGTCAGATACTTTTTAAGTATAAATTGCACGACCTAAATTAAAAATAGTTATAGATAGGGAGCCCACGCCTATTTTATTTTTTGATTAATAGCAGGTTAACATTTTTTATCTGGCTTAATTTCGCCAAGACGCCCAACTTTTTCTTCTTCGAAAATGTTTTAAATTAAATTAAACATGTCAAAATGGTGAGTGTTTTTTTTATTAATATCAGTTAGTTTTTTAGCTAAATCTTTTAATAATTTGATTAAAATGCGTAAACACTTTTGTCCTACACTCCCTCGGTCTAACATGTCAATTTAACCTGAGCAAAATATTCACTAATATCAGCCTAATTTTTTCACTATTGCTTAAAAATTATTATAGTAATTGAATGGCATCTTTGTCCTACAAGTTAAACACAATTTTTTCCCAGTCCTACAAGCGGAACATGTCGAAATCATTCATAACAACCTAATATTGCTTTTGTTCTTTAGGGACCAATCACCGCACAGCCCCTTCATCACGCGACATCCCCTCCTAATCGACGGATAACTATAAATAAAAGAAGCAGCGCAGATTCACCTTCAGTTCAGTTACCTAGTGACTCTTGGGGAGTAGGCATATTGAGGCCCCGAATTCAATCTAGAGTCTGAAACTCCTTTTCATTTTTTGGCTCTTGATAATGGCTCCAAAGCAGTAGTCGAAACGTCGAGTATTTAATAAATTCAGACGCGGTTCTCACCCGGAACCTAGCGTAGTTCATAATAATGACCGCGTAAGCCTCTCAGACCATTTCACTAGCCTCTACGGAGAGGATTTCTTCCAAATCATTAAAACATACAGCAAAATTCTTATTCAAAAAACTCTGCTTCTTTGTGATCTTGTTTTCCTCAAATCTTGCAGAACTTATAACGTCATTCCAAATACTTTCAAACTAAAACATCACACCTCTTCACGTTCAGTTTCCAGTATTCTTAACAAAGCAAGTTTGGCCCTGTTACGAAATTCCATCCATTCAATCAGATATCAACTTGACCAAACCAACGGAAATTTGTATCACTGTTATTCGTCATTACATACTTTCAATCCTCATCCAATTATGTGGGACAAAAGAAAACAGTCACTAGAAAACTTAAACTAACACGACTTATTACAAAACAACAACCCGCTGTCACCTCACCCCCTCAGACTACCATTTCTCAAGTTGAGCTAGCTTTGGTTGAACTAACAGATATTGAGGCTGAAGATACTCGTCAAGACATTGCCAGAGTACTCCGCACATCAAAGCCACCAAAATCAAACCTAACTTCTAACGAAAGACATGCACTAAGATAACTACGTAACAACGATGACAACTATTCTTCCTGCCAACAAAGGTAACGCGACTGTACTCTCAGGCCCATTGTCAGTTCGGTACAATCCCCGGCCCAAGAATTAGCCCGGTTCTTGGCCAAAACCCTTCAACCTCTAGCCGAGCAAGCATCCTCGTACGTAAAGAACTCTTCTTCCTTCCTAGATATGTTTAGTGACAGCGGAAGCCTCTCAGAACATATATATATATATATATATATATATATATATATATATATATATATATATATATAAGAAATAGATGATAACGGCTGAATTAATATAAAAAATCAATTAATTAGGTGTTTTGTCCTTTATTTTAGTAAATATGTTAGCAACAGGATTTATAAGACACTAGCATATTGTTGTTGGTGTTAATAATTTTTGCAATTTTAGATGAAATTAGTTGAATATATGGAGTTGATACATGTATTAATGTAGTATTATTGGAGTTGATAAGAGTATTATTACTGGTAACCGCCTGCTGTCGTGTACCCATATTTACATCCCGTGGAGAATTATAGATTAATCTTTTTAGAAAAACAGAAGGGTATGAATTTTTTATGAATAGTTGATACAGGATATGTAAGTTCTTTTCCCTTAGAGAAGGATAGATGATTTCTTTTCATCCCAGTAATCAAATTGATTTTCATCTTCACCGAATGAAAAGAAATCAAATGTAGTTAATTATTAATTGCAAAGCCTGTCAAGCTACCTATGTTGGGCAAACATCTAGAAGACTCAACAGCAGAATAATTTCACATAAGAGTGATATCAGGCTTGGCAAAGAAAGCTGTGCTCTTGCAATACACTGCATCAACAACAATCACACTGCCGATTTCAAAAATGCAAAAGTATTAGAACAAGAAAAAAATCTTTTCAAACGTAACTTCCTAGAGATGGTTTACATTAATAATCAAGTCAACAACATACATAAAAGAACGGATTTACAAAATCTTAATGTTATCTATTGTAACTTGTTAGATATTGAAGTTAAAATTTCAAAAAAGGTCACACCAAATGTATCAAATGATCACTCATGACCAATATTTTTATAATAACTTAATTTTCTCTTTTTAGAATGTTTATATAAGGTCTGGCATTATTATTACGATGCTTTCAGTTAGATTTTTCTCGAATCATATCCCTTTCAAATAACTTCAAAACAAACTAATGTTAGTCAATCATGAAATATCTAACAAGAATTTTATTAAAACATCAATAGTGCAATTTAACGAACAAGACAAGTTTTATATTAGTATGGCCTTTTTTTTACTCTAGTAATGTTAGTGTGAATAAGAACTTCGCATTTGGTAAGTTTATATCAAAAAATTTTTTAACAATTCTTACTGTCATTTTATATGTAATTTTTAGTTGAACTGACGAAGGAATAAACATATTCTGAAAGCTTTTCAAAGTAATAAAGAGTATTTCTTTTTAACACCCTAGTGAACTGGCTGCTTTCCAATTAATTGATTATATATATAAACAATTTTTCATGGTGTAGCCTCCCTGAACATTTGAAAGATTGCAGATGAACGTGAAAAACTTTGGAAGTGGAGAACTTAAGGTCTTGAGAAGAAATGAAGAAGAAGAAGAAGGGAAATGAAGAACTGGTTCGAAGGACTGGGAACAACAACATATTTGGCAGTTTTTTATCGGGTAATCAAGGCAAGAGGTTAGGGAATTGGCCTTTGAATACCTAAACGCGAGAAGAAACGTATTAATGAAGAGAAAAGCTGAAGAACTGATCGGAGACCCTTAAGGTCTTGAGGGAAGAGATGAAGAGCTCAAAGTCTTATTTTGTGGGAAGAAATATCTAGAAGTATTGATAAGATGAAGAATATCACTAGAATTTTGCAGGGGATATAAGGCACACCTTACCACGCTGCCTCGGTGCTGGTTGGTAACGGACAAATGTCGATTTCCCTGATTTTTACCATTTACATCAGAGACGAATGTACCTTTCGGAAATGTGTTTAAATATTTACTAATTGAAAAACATTAACTTGGCTGTGATTGGATTCCGGGTCAAGTCCTGTTATCAAGCGCGAATTATTATAGTGTGAGCTGAAGGACTTTCCCATCAGGCCAAGCGGGGACAATAATATATATACTGCGCTTGTGATCTAGACCGAAAGTCTAGCTCCAAAATATTCTGATTCAAATATATAGAAAATTATACAAAATATACGTATATATTATTTTGTTGTTTTTGGTTGTATTTATTTTTAAACGTTATTATATTTTATGAATTCATTAAGTAATGTTTAATAATTTATCTTACTACCTTATTACTGACTCTTTTCTTCTCCGGATCTTGGGTTCGGGGCTATTGATTTCACTCTATGTGATAATTTTACTTTTTTTATCTCTATTACTATAAAATTTTGTATTATTATTTTATTATTAATTGTTATTATTTTATGTTCAGCAAATTATAATGCAATGATAACCAAAAATTCATGTAATCTATAATCCAAGTTTAATGTTTCAACAATTTAGTTGAAACTAACCCTATAAAAATAATTCTTTCAACCCACAGTCACACATTAGTTATTCTAATGGCACAAATCTTATTAATATTCTATTAAATGTTTAGATGAATTCAAATTACGTCTTTCTACAAATATTCAAATCAAAGTACTCATAGTTTTTTGCAACACTATTTCTTTTTTCAAAAACCTTTTTTGGCTACCTCTGTTCATCTGCACTCTCTATATTAATATTGTTATAAACTCCGTAGGCTCAATTAATTAATTTTAAAAACTAATATTCACTGTCACTTTCTAGAAACTTATTTGCACGTAAAAAATCAAAATATTTCCAACAGCTGATTTTAATATTACTTGCATCGAAATCATAACAACAGAATAAGCTGAACGCACTAAAACTATACTCTCCTGCAATTAATGTTTCTTTATATAGCGTAATTTGTCGTTCTCGATGGTACTACATTTTTCTGCCAAGCGTTTTTCTGTTTGGCGCCAATTCGAAAATTCCAGTTCTAACTTTTTATTAACCCAGCGATTGATGTCTCATCGGAATAAAACCAGCGACGGACTGGATAAATTTTTATAACACTGCCCTCCCTTTAATTCTGATCGTCCCGATCAGAAACATCCTCTCCGTGGTAGGGAGCGAGTCATTCTAAATGACCTTCAACTTAGCCTTGGGGTTTCGACGGATCCGGTAAACGACATCATTTAGCCTCTTGACCACCTCGTATGGACCATCGCAGGCAGGTGTAAGCTTTGAAGATTTACCCTTGCTCCGTTGGGGGTTGTACAGCCAGATTTTGTCCCTCTCCTGGAACCCGACTGAATTGGCCTTGAGGTCATATCGCGTCTTCATCCGGTCACTGGTAGCCAACATCTGCGTTCGGGCTAATTCGTGTATTGCCAGCATCTTATGTCGGACCTGGTCGGCATAATCGTTGATGTCTTGGGAAGGTTCGTCGGGGGAGCCAAAAGCCAAATCGCAGGGTAATCGCATCTATTTTCCGAATAGAACCCTGGCTGGAGTCAGGCCTGTACTAATATGTACAGCTGAGCGATATGCCAACATGAATAGGGGAATATGATCATCCCAATCACGCTGGTTATTGCTGACGATCTTGGATAGGTGTTGTTTCAAGGTCCTGTTGAATCTTTCCACCATTCCGTCTGACTGTGGGTGCAATGGTGTTGTTCTCGTTTTCCTGATCCCCAACATCGTGCAGACCTTCTGGAATACATTCGATTCGAAGTTATGCCCCTTGTCTGAATGTAGTTCCATCGGGACGCTAAACATGCTGAATAGCTGTTCTACTAGCACCGTCGCTACAGTGGTTGCCTCTTGATTGGGTATCGCATATACCTCAGGCCATTTGCTGAAGTAATCCATTGCGACCAGAATGTATTTGTTCCCCCTCTCAGTCTCGGGAAACGGACCGGCGACATCGATGGCAATTTTTCAAATGGAACGCCCACATTGTACTGCTGCATTCTGCCCTTGGTCCGGGTCTTCGGACCCTTACTGGCTGCACAGTTGGCACATTTGCGCCACCAAGCTCTGTCGTCTTCGAAGTAATTCACCCAGTAGTACCGCTGGCGAACCTTGTCAAGGGTTTTATTCATGCCCAGGTGGCCTCCGGTAATTCCATCATGTACTTCAGTCAGTGGTCTGCCGATGTAGAGGGGCGGCGATGGTCACAAATCCCTCAACAAAACGCCGGTAGTACGAACATAGGCCCAAGAAGCTTCGGATTTCATGTTTGTCTCTTGGAACTTGCCAATCACGGATGGCTTCTATCTTGTCTTCTTTGGTGCAGATTCCTGACTCGGACACTACGTGGCCCAAAAACTCTTTTCTTCGGATTGAGTCTCAGGTTGGCATTATTAATTCTGGAGAATACTTCGTCCAAGTTCTTCAGATGGTCGTCGAATGTCTGACCCATGACTAGAATGTCGTCGAGGTATACTAAGCACGTCTTCCATGTTAACCCGCTCAGTACATACTCCATTAGCCTCTCAAATGTAGCAGGTGTATTGCATAACCCAAAGGGCATGACCGTAAACTGAAACAGCCTTTTACTGGTGGAGAACGCTGTCTTCTCTCTGTCGTTTGCTTGTAGACCAACCTGCCAATATCCACTTTTTAGGTCTAGTGTGGAGAACCAACGGGAGCCTGCTAGTGTGGTCAAAGTGTCATCGATTCGGGGTAGTGGATAGCTGTCTTTCTTCGTGACATCATTCAGCTTTCTGTAATCCACGCAAAATCGGGTGGTTTCATCCTTCTTTTTAACTAGCACGACGGGAGCAGACCATGGGCTCAATAACTCCATTTTGTAACATGGACTCGATGTTTTCCTCGACTGCCTGTTGATGCCCCAATGGTAGTTGTCTAGGTGGTATTCTGATGGGTTGAGCCTTTCCGGTATCGATTCGTTGCTGGATGATGTTGGTGCGACCGGTGGTTCCATTTTTACTGTTAAAAATTTGTCAGTGCTTTGTGATAAATTGCTTGGCTTTCTTCTGGTTCTCTGGTGTCAAGTGTGTCAAATGGTCAGGAACTCTTTATCGGGCCCTGTCTCCTTCACCGACGTCTGGTACTCTTCTTCGCAATTGATGATGGTCTCTACTGGCTCGAAACAAGCTATCTCTTGACCATTGGTAATTCTGATGTCGTTATTGGACAAATTCAGGACTCTGGTTGGTATACCTCGTCCGGTTTTAACTATAGCCCGTCCAACCAAGTAGTCATGAGCTGAGTGTACGGGCTCCACCATTCCAACGCAGCTCCCAGGATTGCTGTCTAGCTGCCGGTATCGATGGTGATGGTAACTGCTCGCCCATTGATGGTGCCCCTGATGACTAGGCTGCTGCTAGCTTTGCAAAATCCCCGGATGGATAACGTTTTGGGGGCTGGTGGAGGGTCAGTCAGCATTCGCCCCCTTATGCTGACTGGCTGACCACTCCCTGGACATGTGGCTGTTCTGTTGGTTACCCTTGGTCGGTGATCGTTCAGGTAGCCTCACTCGGCTTTCACGTGAAAGTGCCCTGTCTGTCCACAGCGGTAACATGCCCCTCTGGTGCCAGTTCTTTGTGACCGTTCGAATATTTTGTTCATCCCAGCCAACAGCGCTTGAAATGGTGACTCTGACTCTACCTGGTTGAAAGAAACTGCTCGAACCCTCGGCTTGGACATGTTCATGACGGTCTCTACTTCCAAAGCTCGAAGTAGAGCTTCATTACTTTTCTTGACGCCACTTAGTCTTAGGTTTCGTTGTACTTCCACATTGCTGATGCCGTTTATGAAACTCTGTGTGGCCAACTGGTCTTTCGTTTCCTCTGGCAGGTCTGGGTAGGACAAGTGAACTAACGGTCTAATCTCTGCTTCGCATTCTTGGAGGCTTTCACCGGATTTTTGCGTTTTTCCACTTAGTTGGACTTGGTTTACCTGGCTCAAGGATTGATTGTCGTATCGTTTGTCTAGGATGGCGATGATCTTGTCGAAATTACCTTGTTCATCGACTGGAATACTTTGGAGGAGTTCCAGGGCCGGACCTCTTAACGAAATTACCAGAGACGTGGATCTTTTTTTGTTATCCCATCCATTAGCTGTAGCCACGGCTTCAAATTGTCGTTTATACATGGGCCAAGATGAGCTGCCATCAAATGTGGGTGGTTTGCTAACGGAACCTTTGCTACTCACGGTGTGCTGGTATTTCCCTCTCTGCAAATCTTGTTGCAATTTTTTAATTGCTGTTTCCACTTTATCTTGTACTTCACTGTGAACTGCGTCTTTAATTGAACTGATTTCAACTTTTACCTGGCTTTGGATAGCACTTATTTCAAATTCCACCTGGTTCTGGATGGAATCGATGTCACCTACTTTTGTTTCAAGAGTATCCACGGTATTTTTTAGGACCTTTGTCATCGTTTATTTCTCTTATGTCTGATTCCACTATTTGCATTCGTTCATTAACTGTGTCATTAACTTGCGATACTATTTGCAATAATTGTTCAAATTGCAATATTATAGTCTGCTGCATATTATATCATACTTTTGCAGGTTGCTGGAAGTGTGGCTGGCTGTCTGAGAAGCTGACCTTCGCAGATGGCATCTTTCTCTATTGGATGTGATATGGCTTTGAACCAAATCTTATGATGTTTAGTTAAAGGCTTGCAGTCGCCCAGGTCTTCGAAGGATGTGTATAATAACGAATCGTCATCTCTCGCGATAAATTTTGTCTTTATTGGAAGTATATGATGGAACCCTGTTCGATTATCCAAAATGGGGATCGGATAAAGGTGGTAAAGGGTGTAAATCTCAGGATCAACTAAAGGAATTTTGAGTACAAAAATGATTTTGGTGTTGATTTGAAAAGGTTCAAATTCTATCAAATCCTTTTACTGAGCAACATTAGAACTGTAAATTGGGAGTGGTAAATTATTTTCATGTAGTGACTGAGAAATATTTTGAAGGAAATCTACTGGGGTTACTATCAAACTATGTAAAATTTTTAAGCGGGCGAAAGAGACTGCTCTCCATTAGGCCTTCACACTGATCCAAGATATTGATTTGAAATTCATGAAAATCAATATATTTTGAAATGTATAAAATTGACTGCCTTATTTTTTCAATGTTATTTGAGAATAATTTCTCCTCGGATTAAATTTTTTGTAAAGTGTTGTTGAGGCTCGTAATGACTGAGGTTGTTACAGATATTTGTTTCTTTACTAAGTCCTGAATTTGGTGTTGGTCTTTAGTAGTTTCAGTTATACACCATCTGTTGCGTCTAAGTTTCCTGAACTAGATTTCCAAACTGATCCCAGCCCGTTAATAAGTCCGCGTTTTCTTCTGTTAGTAGGGTAAGTTTGAGTGTCAGCGAAGATGTCTGTATATTTAGAGTTAACGGATTTAGAAATTTGTTTCAAGAGGCTAACATGTGTTTGTATTTTTGGTTTAAATGATTTTATATTAGTTGTGTTTTCGTTAATTGCCTCTAAAATTCGGTTTAGTATGGCGTCGTTATTTGAAATAGCACCTCTGAAAGGTCTGAGGTCTTTGAAGACAAGAAGTGTCCATTTGTCGTTAGAAATTTTAAGTGTGCCTTCTTCATGGAAGAAAACTCCTATTGTATTGTTAACGGGTGTAAGAGAGTATTGTAGGATGTTCACGACTGAAAACAGTCCACATAATCTCAAAGTTTTTTCTTATCGCCGTGATTTCAAAGGTCCATTGAATTTGTTTTCGGATTTGCTTTTAATCTGAGACTCTTTCACGTAAACTTTGTCGCATACTTTGTATTCTGGTTGGTTAGTGGAAACTTGTTTGTCAAATCTAACTTTAGATTTTTGTTTTTGTTGTTCGGTTTTTGCGCGGACAAGTATTTAATAGTAGTTTATTCTATTGTTAAGGTTTTTGCCCCATTCGAACCTTCTTGTTCTTTTTTTTACTATCCCAGCAATTGATGTTTAATTGGGATGAATAATGCTTTACGTTGCTTAAGTCAGGGACGGCGTAGATAAATGTTATAACAATACGATACAATGTGTGCTGTACAAGTTATTTACCTGCTAACAAATTATAAACATTGGATTTTATATACTCTTGTTCATGTCTATCGGTGAGAAGCATGTTACTCGGAAACGAGTTGAGGCTACCATGTGATTTGACTTTCGGTATACCTGGTCGAACCCATATGGAGATTTATTTTGAATATTTATATAGGTTTTCACTACTTACAAGGATTTCTGAAAAACATATAAGATACATAAACGAAAATCAAAGTGCCGTAGGGGCAATTTGTGGAAATTGACAGAAAAATTAGTTGATTTCTTATAGAAAAACACTATCGCAGGATTAACTGAGAGAAAGCAGGTCTCCAGATTTGTCAACTAGTGTTTTCACATGGAGATCAATGATTGTGAGGACAGGTGACAAGAAAGCTTATACGAGTACTCTACATAAAAAGCCAATGATAGGATGAATACTCTATCTATACGATTGTATTTTGGTATTATTTCTCCAGGCTTGCTTCTATGTGGAGCCAGCCCGACACGTGAAGCGCTGCCATAACGAGAACAATCGTATGCTGTTAAAACAAGTCAACAATCAGTGTTTACGGCACCCTGCGTGAAATGAGAACAATCTAGAATTGACGATTAGAAACCTTAGAAGGTCATTTGTCGCTAAGCAAGGTTTCTAATACCTTATTATTATTATTTATTATTAGCTATAACAAGAATATTTTCTATTGTATTAGTTTAGCACTGTTTGATAACTTGAATATCGTAGATAGAGGTCTTAGAAAGTAAATAAAGTTTCAAAATACCTACAGCAATAATTATTATAACTACGAGTACTATTGTTAGTTAAATGACATCACATATTGCAATTTTGATCGTATTTAACAAATATGTGAGGAAATGACTTTAAAATATAAAAAAGCAGATGTACTGGTACACACAAGTATACAATTATTTATTAAAAAATACATCGCCAGTTAGTTTAAACTACAAAAATTTCAATATCTAAGCTTTAATAATTACAAGCTAGCAATACACCAACATCAGCCACAACAAATATTTCTACGATGTGAGTTCTCTTGGACCACCCCGTGTGGAAGAAGGCATGTGTTTGTACTATATGTATCAACCTACACTTTGTGTCAAATGCTAAAGCAGACTCGGGACAAATGCTGATGTACTACATTTTTTTTATTTCATGTATTACTTGAAAAAAAAGTACTCGTACACAATAATAATATTGAGTTCAGAGCAAATTCATTTTAAAAATGAATATTAGTTATTAATATTTAAATTAAGTCAACTACCCCGAAATAGTCTTCGCTTGTGACAACTTGGATTGGTTACAGTATTTTCTATAAGTTTGTTTGTTAAATACGCGATAAACGAATGTCCAAGATCATACTTATAATAATTACTAGACCTTTACACTTCTTTAGTAACTCATTGAGTTGGAACAACTGTTTTGGTAAATACATCTGATTAAATTTATTAGATTGCCCTGTTTTATAAGCTCTGAATATTATACCCAGAAATTGAACCAATATCCTAGCATTGAGGTCGAATTATATATCGTACACTCACCGATAGTGGGCTTTACGACAGTACATGAATCAACTTAAATCGCCTTCCAATTCTTTTGTGTGCAGTTATTCGAGTGTGCCTTGAATGATTCCTAGTTTCTATACAAAACTTTCCACATGAACAAATACTGATAGATTCTTTATCTTAATTAGTGAAATATAGTTTTCAGGTTGTATTTTTGAACAGTTAATCTATTTTACCTATAAATTACCCTCCATGAACTGTTGAACTCAAGTAAATAAATTATTTTGTGAAAGAAAGCATCAGAAATTGAACAATCATCACGGACACAGTTTTAAAAAAATATTTATGTATTCGGAACATAGGTTTGAAAAGAACAGCAATATCAAAAAGAAACATAAAAAATAATATCTCAAATCGATTGTTATGTTTTATATAATGGCATTAATGTCTCATTTAAATATCATTTGAGTATAGCGCAACTATCATATTAAAAAATACAATGTCTTACATTCATTTTTCTTTGTGTGAATTTTGATCATGTTTATTTTCTATAAATTTTTAGATGTCGTCATGCCACGAAAAAGATTCAAACGAGACTTGGCAGGAGTAGTAAAGACAAACTAAAAAAAGGTAGTTTTGACCAAAAATTGATTACATAAATAAGAATATGAGTAAATAACAACAGATGCAACTCTGATTATCATCGTACATAATTTCTATATAGCCACTGGAGGTTCAGAGCAGACTTTAAAAGGATTGGAAAAATAGAATATGGAAATTGTTATAAATGCGAGGTGGAAAACAGACAGAAAACATTTCTCCATCGCATGAAAGACGAGAGAAAGTGAACATCTATAGAAAACAGAATCAGAAAAGCAGGGACATTATGAAGGAAGCAGAAAACTCGAAATAGAGCATAAAGCACAGGGGCTGAGCTGATGCATTTATGATGCACATGATGGGTTTTCACCAACAAAAAATGCTGTCGCTTTGCATGTCCTTATCTTCCTTATTTTTTTTAAGGAAATTTATAAGAACTTTATATACTTATTCTATCGTTTGTTGACAAAAACATTAAGCCGGTAGGAAGTACTTTTATTTCATGTATTTCCGAAAATACCAATTCCTTTATTTTTGTTTTTCTATTTTTATCTTCAATGAGGATATAGAAAAATGAGGTTTACTGGTATAAATTAAATTATTAACTACTTCCAAAATATCTGCATACCAAGTGACAGAATTCAGAAAACCCATTAATAATTTATTACATACAAAAAAGTATAATAAATAAATAAATAAATAAATTTATATAGTATCAGATAATTAGACAAAATCTGACAAAAATTAATAATAAATTCAGCCTCTTTCATTAACTTGTCTAATAAGTTCATCGATTTCGTCATGCCAAATCTCATCCCATACTATTTCTACGTGTTAGCAAAGTACCACTAGAGTTTATGAAGTATGGAAGAAAGTTTGCAATCGTCTAGTGATATCCAACACAAGTTCAATGAACGATAGATCTTGAGATCTTGGTAGCCAAGGCAAAACATCAATTTTATTATTATATTAAAGTGGTTCAACGTAATTCTAACTAAATGCTCTGATGCGTTGTCTTCCACGTGCGACCAGTTGTAATCTACTGCCATGTCATACCGTAATTCCTACAGTGTAATGTACGTGCCTTCCAATAGAAAAGTGATAAATTCGCTTCTCGTCACGTCTGCTTCTTTTTTTTTGCATGCCCATCAGGCATACTCAGACAAAATCTAGGTACCTTCCTAGTTCCACTGTAGCCGTTCTCTGCACCACTGCAGCCAGTTCAATAGGTGCTGAGCAAGATGAGGACGAATGCAAACGGTTCGTATTCCAATAAACAAGTCATTGATCTGCAAAACGCAATGTGTATATGAAACGGTCCTGAAAAAAACTAAATTCTTAACGTCGATCATCAAGGTTTGTTGTTCTAGGATAATGTTCACTACCTCTTGCTTTTCATATTCTTCCTGAAACCTAACTTATTCACCCTCTATAAATGTCACGGAATTTTTTTATTGAATCATAAATCAAGTTGAATATATTTTTTCTCTACACATTGAAATAAGACTGCATATTTAAAAGTTATTACAAATTGTCATTGTCGACGGTAAAAGGTACGTAAGTACAAGTTAAAGTATGGGGAAACTCTGTCCCCAGCTGTAAATCAAGTTGTACGCCAGTGCAAGGCTCCATTTAACTAACACCCTAAACTTAGAAATCTGAAGCCCAAACATGTCATCCTAATTGGTGACTAATTGATAATAGTTGATCAGAAGTTTTGATCAATTCGTCAGCAATAGAAATATTTCCATAAGATATCAAAAATTAAAAGGTCATCTAGGAAATACTTCGATTATTTTTTCTGTCATTTATGTTAAATATTGTAAAATAATTTGATTATTTGGATTTCTTTCGCTGTTTTGTTTCCACTTTGCCCTCACAAATATCGCTGTGTCCTTTACTGTTAGGTCTTCATGTAGTTATCAACAAGAACCTTCTGTTCTACAATAAGCACTGAAATAGCCCGGTCGAAATTTTTCAGCATCTTCAATAAAAGTAACTAAGTTGGCTGTGACGGTTGCTAAGGACTCAACTGAAACGTCAGTGTCAGTTGATTCAATATAATAATAATGAATTAAACGATTTTTTTTAGTGTGTTAAATCTGAAAAAAATGCCAGCAAGTCTAAATTATACAAACGAAGATTATTTACATTTACTTTATTATTTATGGAGAAGCAACAAAGTGATATCTTGAACATGTAATATGTTTGCAGTTCGATATCCGCAAAAATCGAAACCAACACCAATGACTGTTATACGGATTTTGGAGAATTTCAAAAACTTTGAATCCTTTAAAGCTAAAAGACAAAGAAGAAAACCAGTTGTTAATAAAAACAGCAATTGAAATTATGATTTTGGGATATTTCACCGCAGATCCTACGAAATCATTGAGACAAATGGAACTTGAGAGTGGATTCAGGAGAATTACAGTTCTACGAATTTAAAAAAAAAACATAATTTCCATCCTTTTTCATTCAAAACTGTACAGCATCTGAACGGTACAGATTTTTTAAGAAGTCTAAATTATGTGAATTTATTTTAACTTACAATCATTTGGACGAATGAAGCCAAATTCAAGAACAATGGAATCTTTTATAGACATAACTCACATTATTGGAGTGATATAAATATTTTCAGATTTTCAAGAAAATTGCCAGTTCAACGTAGATTGCGCACTTCGACATGACAGAATTGTTACTGTTTATTTCTATGAAGGAAACTTAAATGGTGAGAAACTCTTGTAGCTTCTTTGATAAACCAGACGAACTAAGTCTTTAGGGCAAGGATATATAAACATTTTAGAAGAACTGGAAAATGATTATTTAAATAATCTTCCATTGGCAGACCATCGCCACATTTTATGTCAACATGATAGGGCTCCTCCTCATAATGGCTATCTTGTCAACGATTTTTTGCAATGAATATTTCAAAACTCACCGGAATGGATTGCGAATAATGGTCCTTTTCTCCGGCCACCCCGGTCCCCCGATCTATCTGTACTGGATTTTTAATTTGGGGTGCAATCAAAAATCAAGTTTATGAACGTCCAGTAACTACTAAAGAATATTGCAAACAGAGAATACGAGATGCATTTCAAAATTTAACTGCTCGTTCACTTAGAAGAGCAACTGATTATGAGATGTGAAAAGTGTCATCAAGTTGATGGTCACCAATTTGAACATTTTTTGAACTCACTTAAACATAATTTCCATTGTTTCTTAATCAAAAATTGGTTTTCTTCTCCATAAATAATAAGTAAATTTAAATAATCTTCGTTTGTGTAATTTAGACGTGCTGGTATTTTTTTCAGATTTAACACACTAAGAAGTATCATTTAATTCAATATTATGATACTGAATCAACTCACACTGACATTTCAGTTGATTCCTTAGCAACCGTCACATCCAACTTAGTTACTTATATTGGGGATGCTGAAAATTTTTAATTTTTTCCGAAGTCGAAATCTATAAGATTTTTTAACAAAGTACTTCTTATTTTCGATGCTTAATCTGATAACGATATAAAGAATGGTCGTTTCCATTTGAAAAAAATTGAGTTTTTATGATTTCGCATTACAATTTTCGGAATTTTTTTAAACACTCTGTACAAAATTTTCAAACTAATATTACATATTGTTACGAAATTTAACAAAGCCGACCCTGTTTCATTTCCGTACGACAAAAATCGCTTTGAGATAAAGAAATGGTTCTCGAAATGACTCGACAGCTGTAGGAGTGATGACTGATTTTACTAGAGAATTCGACGCTGATTTTAAAAGGAGGACCCATCCTTGCAGAAGTTAGTTGGTGGATCGCACAGCTTACATGTAAAATTGTTGTTGTGATATTTGAATCAGCTGTTGTATATTCGATGTAAATAAAAGTTCTAGAAAAGAGAAAGTTAATATTAGTTTTATAATTTTAAATTGAACCCACGGACTATATAGCCATTTGGTGACCAGAAGTGAAGGATTAAGTGCAGTTAAAATCGTAATTTGATTTATGGAAACTCGTAGCATGGAAAAGATGGACAAAACTACCAAAAAAATAGTCAAGCAGGTTACGGAGGGACTAGAGGAAAAAATAGCCCAGATTGTGGAAGTACAAAGAAATTTAAGACTGAGTGGCGTCAAGAAGAGTAATGAAGCTCTACTTCGGGATTTAGAAGTAGAGGCCGTCATGAACATGTCCAAGCCGAGGGTCCGAGCAGTTTCCTTCAACCAGGAAGAGTCAGAGTCACAATTTCAAGCGCTTCTGGCTGGTCTGAACAAATTATTAGACCGGTCACAAAGAACTGGCACCAGAGGGGCATGTTACCGCTGCGGAAGAACAGGACACTTCCAACGTGATTGTCGAGTGAGGCTACCTGAACGATCACCGACCAGGGGTAACCAACAGAACAGCCACATGTCCAGGGACCGTCAGCCAGTCAGCATAAGGGGGCGAATGCTGACTGACCCTCCACCAGCCCCTAAAACGTTATCCACCCGGGGATTTTGCTGAGATAGCGGCAGCCTAGTCATCAGAGGCACCATCAATGGGCAAGCAGTTACCATCACCATCGTCACCGGCGCCGCTGTGTCCATTGCCAAGTCCAGGGTTTTGAGAGCATCAGAAATTAGGCCAGTTACCAATAACATCCAGCTCAGAACAGTCACCGGCGAGTCCATGTCAATACAGGGTAAGGCAGATGTCGTGCTACAGATAGGGGACAACATGATCCGGCATAGGGTCCTGGTAGCGAATATTGAGGACGATTTTATACTGGGAATGGACCTAATTAGCCAGCATGGATTTAAATGAGGAATTTGTATTGACACGGCCCGTCAACATATCAGTCACCCCCATAAAAATTGTGGCAAAGTCTTCAGCTAGAATTCCCGGTCGAACGGAACAGATTATTCATGGGCAGCTAGACAGCAATCCTGGGGAGCTGCGTTGGAATGCTGGACCCCGTACACTCAGCTCATGACTACTTAGTTGGACGTGCTATAGTTAAAACCGGAAGAGATATACCAATCAGAGTCCTGAATTTGTCCAACAACGATATCAGAATTGCCAATGGTCAAGAGATAGCTTGTTTCGAGCCAGTAGAGACCATCATCAATTGCGAAGAAGAGTACCAGACGTCGGTGAAGCAGACAGGGCCCAGTAAAGAATTCCTACAACAATTTGCTGACCATTTGACACACCTGACACCAGAGAACCAGAAGAAAGCCAAGCAATTTATCACAAAGCACTGGCAAATTTTTAACAGTCAAGATGGAACCACCGGTCGCACCAACATCATCCAGCATCTAATAGATACCGGAAAGGCTCAACCCATCAGAATACCACCTAGACGACTACCATTGGGGCAACAATAGGCAGTCGAGGAAAACATCGAGTCCATGTTACAAAATGGAGTTATTGAGCCATCCATCAGCCCATGGTCTGCTCCCGTAGTGCTAGTTAAAAGAAGGATGGAACCACCCGATTTTGCGTGGATTACAGAAAGCTGAATGATGTCACGAAGAAAGACAGCTATCCACTACCCCGAATCGATGACACTTTGACCACACTAGCAGGCTCCCGTTCCATTTGAAGAACATGGGCGAAGTATTCTCCAGAATTAATAATGCCAACCTGAGACTCAACCCGAAGAAGTGTTCCATGTTCAAAAAAGAAGTAGAGTTTTTGGGCCACGTCGTTTCCGAGTCAGGAATCCGCACCAACGAGGACAAGATAGAAGCGATCCGTGATTGGCCAGTCCCGAGAGACAAGCATGAACTGCGAAGTTTCTTGGGTCTCTGTTCCTACTACAGGCGATTTGTGGAGGGATTTGCCACCATTGGCGCGCCTCTACATCGGCAGACCACTGAGAAAGAGACCTTCCATTGGAATCAGGAGTGCGAAACATCATTCAGGCGACTGAAGGCAGCACTATGTTCCAGCCCTATCCTAGCCTTTCCTACACAGTCCGGCAAGTTCATCTTAGACACCGACGCCAGCAACACAGGGGGGCCGTCCTATCCCAGGTGCAAGATGGTGAAGAAAGGGTGATCGAGTATTACAGCCGTGGATTCTCGAAACCGGACAGAAATTATTGCTTCGCCAGAAAATAACTTCTTGCAATAATAAGGGCTGTAGACCATTTCCACAAATACCTCTATGGTCGTCATTTCTTAATCCGAACAGATCAGGCCGCACTCAAATGGCTGCTAGAAATGAAGACACCGGAAGGACAACTGGCCAGATGGATGGAGAAATTACAGCAATACGACTTCAAGGTGGAACACCGTGCCGGCCGTTTGCACAATAATGCCGATGCCCTATCCAGAAGACCCTGTAAAGCGGAATGCGGACATTGTCTGAAGACGGAACAGCGAGAGGGTATCTCCATCAGACAGATCCGAGTGCAGGCCAATGAAGACTGGACAACGGAACAGTGCATCCAGGACCAAATGGCTGATCCAGACATCGAACCAAGCTTGTCACTCAAAACGAGAGGGGTACCCAGGCTACGATGGGACGAGGTAACTAGATACTCCGGCGTGCTGAAATCGTTATGGGCTCAATGGGACTCTCTAAGAGTAGACAATGGAATGCTCAAGCGAGTTTGGGAAAGCGCTGATGGACGAGAAACCAAGTCCCAACTGGTAGTTCCGAAGAGAAAGGTACCAGCCATACTGACCTAAGTACATGATGGCCACCTGGGCATGAATAAAACCCTTGAAAAGGTTCACCAGCGGTACTACTGGTTGAATTACTTCGAAGACGTCAGAGCTTGGTGCCGCAAATGTGCCATCTGTGCAGCCAGTAAGGGCCCGAAGATCCGGACCAAGGGCAGAATGCAGCAGTACAATGTGGGCGTCCCATTTGAAAGAATTGCCATCGATGTCGCCGGTCCGTTTCCCGAGTCTGAGAGGGGGAACAAATACATTCTGGTCGCAATGGATTACTTCAGCAAATGGCCTGAGGCATATGCGATACCCAACCAAGAGGCAACCACGGTAGCGACGGTGCTAGTAGAACAACTATTCAGCAGGTTTGGCGTCCCGATGGAATTACATTCAAACCAGGGGCGTAACTTCGAATCGAATGTAATCCAGAAGGTCTGCACGATGTTGGGGATCAGGAAAACGAGAACAACACCATTACACCAACAGTCAGACGGAATGGTGGAAAGATTCAACAGGACCTTGGAACAACACCTATCTAAGGTCGTCAGCAATAACCAGCATGATTGGGATTAGCATATTCTTCTATTCCTGTTGGCATATCGCTCTGCCGTACATAATAGTACAGCTGCGATTACCGTGCGATTTGGCATTTGGCTCCCCCGAAGAACCTCCCCAGGACATCGACGATTATGCCGACCAGCTCCGACATAACATGCTGGCAATACACGAATTAGCCCGAACGCAGATGTCGGCCACCAGTAACCGGATGAAGACGCGATACGACCTCAATGCCAATTCAGTCGGGTTCCAGGAGAGGGATAAAGTCTGGCTGTACAACCCCCAACGGTGCAAGGGTAAATCCCCAAAGCTTACACCCGCCTGGGAGGTCCATACGAGGTCGGGACGATCAGAATTAAAGGGGGGGCAGTGTTACGAAATTTAACAAAGCCGACCCTGTTTCATTTCCGTACGACAACAATCGCTTTGAGATAAAAAAAAATGGTTCTCGAAATGACTCGACAGCTGTAGGAGTGATGACTGATTTTACTAGAGAATTCGACGCTGATTTTAAAAGGAGGACCCATCCTGGCAGCAGCTAGTTGGTGGACCAAAGAGCTTATATGTAAAATTGTTGTTGTGATGTTTGAATCAGCTGTTGTATATTCGATGTAAATAAAAGTTCTAGAAAAGTGAAAGTGAATATTAGTTTTATAATTTTAAATTGAGCCCACGGACTACATAGCAATATTTTGGAAGATCGAAGTTCATTCTATCACCTTCCCGAACAAAATCTCTTGATTCCGCTGTGTTACTGCATAATTGGCAATTATCTGAAGGCCTCAAAATGTCAATTTTAATAAACATTTTGGAATATCTCGAAAAGGTCTGAAAATAAGTATTTGCATGAAATAGTCTGAAAATTACCTGTGGAATTCATAATTGCAATATTTTATAGGGTGTTTCATTTGAAATAAGCAATTTGGTATCAACTTCCGGTATAAACAGAATTGGCACATGCTTGAAAATATTTTAGCTGGACTGCCCCTAATGATACCAGTAAATATTCATTAAATTCATAAATACCCATTTTCCATTGTCGATCGATATCATTCTCGGTGGACCACCTTGTATAGTATATGTCAAAAAATGGTTAAATAAAAAAATCTGATAATATGATGCTATTTACATCTAATTGTTCATTAAGAATAAAATTAGAAGTATAGGATTTTCTTAAATATTTCTAGATTTTCAAAAATTGTAGAGATTGGTTTAAAACTATTAAAACAAAAAATATACTTGTTTCATCTAATTTGGGGAAGATATAACCTGTCTGTAAACAATGATTAGCAAAGGTGGGTTTACTTTTATCTAATCTAAATGAACGAAAGTGTTAATCACAACGGATTTTGAAGTTTCACTCTGCACAGGTCAACTTATAAACAATTCCGAATTATATATATATATATATATATATATATATATATATATATATAATTGATTGAGAAATCTTGGGCTTTTGGGACCATTGAAATGATTCTAATTTAGTTTTTCGTGGTAATTATTATATTTTACGTACGTTTCGACCAATTCTTGGTCTTTATCAAAAATTTTCTTGTTTGTAAATTAACGACAACCTATGAAATATATAAATAAGCAAAAAACTAGTCTAATAATAAAATACTGTGACTTACATAATTGTACACACTTAAACACTGTAAATAAAATTAACATATTTGAAAAGTATTGCGCCAGTACAACCAAATTTATCTGTCTGTCTCATGATAGCAAGTTGTGTTCGCCTCTTCGGGCCGCAAAGAAATAAATCACTCGTTCGTTTGAAATTTTAAGTTTTTGGTCATATACGAGGGCGGTATAATTATTTGTCAGTTTGTTTCTTTAAATATATTGCTGTATATTGTGCTTAGATTTTTGGTATCACTTTTTGCATTTACAGTACATGGTTGTTTCTGTATATATATATATATATATATATATATATATATATATATATATATATATATATATATATATATTTCCCATTTAATTTGATTTGATTCACTTTGCAAAATTT
The DNA here is from genome assembly GCA_034190945.1 of Octodonta nipae. Lineage (NCBI taxonomy): Eukaryota > Metazoa > Arthropoda > Insecta > Coleoptera > Chrysomelidae > Octodonta > Octodonta nipae. Next base: position 156,226,947 of record CM067216.1, read on the forward strand.
TAGTTTTTTCATAGTCAAAAGTGTTTTTTGTTTCCATCAGGTGATTAGTTAAGGCGGTTTTATTTTTTTTTTGTCGTACTTATGACCATTATGTCTATTTTTTAATAGCTGCGATGTTTGACCGATATATGTCCCTTTACAATTTTTACAATGTATTTCGTATATGACATTACTCTTTTTTTCTTTCTTAATTTTCGTTTTTAATTTTGTGAAATGTTTATTTAATGTGTTGTATCCTTTATGACTTATAGTAATATCATTTTTCTTAAAAACATTTTTTATTTTTTCTGTTAACTTAGGAATGTATGGTAATGTTAGATTTTTTTATTTTGTAGAGGTAGTTTTGTTATTGCATGTCCTTTATTATAAAATTTATGTATTCTTTTCTTAAAAATTGATTCAACAAGGTCAGCTGAATACTTGTTTTCTTGAAGGGTCTTTTTTGCTTTCCACATTGACTCTTTTCTATATTCTGGGTCTGATAGAAGTATGGATCTGTCCGCTAAGTTTGTAATGACCGATTTTTTGTGTGATATTGGATGTTGTGATTTAAAATGTAAATATCTTCCAGAACATGTACATGTTGTATACCATGACGTTCTAATGCATTGGTTTTTAAGATGTAGGGTCATATCAAGAAAATTGATGACCCCATCTTTTTCTATTTCTATGGTGAATTTCAGTTTTTTGTGATAATTATTGAAGTGGTTTAATATTACTTGAGTTTTATTTTTGGGAATTGCCAATATGGCAGTCATCCACATATCTGAAAAAAAAAGGTAGATCAAAATCCAAGTTTCCTATTACTGTTTCCTCTAGGTCTTCCATGACTAGCTGGGCAATTACACTTGATATTGACGCACCCATTGCGCAACCACTAATTTGTTTATATGTTTCGTTTTCGTAAATGAAATACGTTGAGTTTAGCGTTGTTTCGATTGCATTTAATAGCTCATTTAGTGGGATGTCAGGGTATTTTCTTAACTTGTTCCAGTTTTTTTCGAATAGTTTTTTTGTCAGCCCTGGTGGAATATTGGTGTATAGGGAGATTAGATTAGATAATCTTCTGGAATCAATATATTTTTAATTTTATTTTTTATGTCCCATGAATCCTTAATGTAATATTGATTCTTATTTGTGATGTTAGCGAGTATAGATTTTAAAAATTTTGACAATTTTTCAAACGGAGATTGAGTACATGATAAAATAGGTCTCAGTGGTATATCAGTTTTATGTAATTTAGGTAATCCATATATTCGTGGTGCTATGGCATTGTCTGATTTTAAACTTTTTGCTATATTAGGAGAAATATATGATTTTCTCCCAATCATTATTTAAGTTGTTATTTAGTTTTTGATAAACATTTGTGGGATCGTTGTTTAGTTCCTTATATCTTGTGTTATCTGCAAGGAGTTCGTTAATTTTTGCTTTATATTCGGAGGCATACATAATTACAGTTTTATTTATTTTTTATTTATGTATGCCTCCGAATATAAAGCAAAAATAAACGAATTCCTTGCAGATAACACAACATATAAGGAACTAAACAACGATCCCACAAATGTTTATCAAAAACTAAATAACAACTTAATTAATGATTGGGGGAAAAATCAGATATTTCTCCTAATATAGCAAAAAGTTTAAAAACCAACAATGCCATAGCACCACCAATATATGGATTACCTAAATTACATGAAACTGGTATACCACTCAGACCTATTGTATCATGTACTCAATATCCGTTTGGAAAATTGTCTAAATTTTTAAAATCTATACTTGCTCACATCACAAATAAGAATCAATATTACATTAAGGATTCATGGGACTTCAAAAATAAAATTAAAAACATAATGATTCCAAAAGATTATATAATAATATCTCTAGATGTAATCTCCCTATACACCAATATTGCAACAGGGCTGGCAAAAAAACTAATCGAAAAAAAATGGAAAAAGTTATGAAAATACACTGACATCGCACTAAATGACCTATTAAATGCAATCGAAACAACGCTAAACTCAACGTATTTCATTTACGAAAACGAAACATATAAAGAAATTAGTGGTTGCTCAATGGGTGCGTCAATATCAAATGTAATTGCCCAGCTAGTCTTGGAAGACCTAGAGGAAACAGTAATAGGGAACTTGGATTTTGATCTACCCTTCTTTTTCAGATATGTGGATGACTGCATATTGGCAATTCCCAAAAATAAAACTCAAGTAATATTAAACCACTTTTTTAATTATCACGAAAAACTGAAATTCACCATAGAAATAGAAGCCCTACATGATAAAAACCAATGCATTAGAACGTCATGGTATATAAAATGTACATGGTCTGGAAGATATTTACATTTTAAATCACAACATCCAATATCACACAAAAAATCTGTTATTACAAACTTAGCGGACAGATCCATACTTCTATCAGACCCAGAATATAGAAAATAGTCAATGTGGAAAGCAAAAAAGGCCCTTCAAGAAAACAAGAATCCAGCTGACCATGTTGAATCAATTTTTAAGAAAAGAATACATAAATTTTATAATAAAGGACATGCAATAACAAAACTACATCTACCAAATAAAAAATTTCTAACATTACCATACATTCCTAAGTTAACAGAAAAAATAAAAAATGTTTTTAACAAAAATGATATTACTGTAAGTCATAAAGGATACAACACATTAAATACACATTTCACAAAATTAAAAACGAAAATTAAGAAAGAAAAAAAAGAGTAATGTCATATACGAAATACCTTGTAAAAATTGTAAAGGGACATATATCGGTCAAACATCGCAGCTATTAAAAAATAGACTTAATGGTCATAAGTACGACAAAAAAAATAAAACCGCCTTAACTAATCATATTATGGAAACAAAACACACTTTTGACTATGAAAAAACTAAAAGATATATATACAGAAACAACCATGTACTGTAAATGAAAAAATATGCAGCAATCTATTTAAAGAAACAAACTGATAAATAATTATACTGCCCTCGTATATGACCAAAAACTAAAAATTTCAAACGAACGAGTGATTTATTTCTTTGCGGCCCGAAGAGGCAAAAACAACTTGCATTTTGACTTGCTATCATGAGAGAGACAGATAAATTTGGTTGTAGTGGCGCAATACTTTTCAAATATGTTAATTTTACTTACAGTGTTTAAGTGTGTGTAAAATTATGTAAGTAATAGTATTTTGATATTTGACTAGTTTTTTGCTTATTTATATAGGTTGTCATTAATTTACAAACAATAAAATTTTTGAAAAAGACCAAGAATTGGTCGAAACGTATGTAAAATATAATAATTACCACGACAAACTAAATTAGAATTATTTCAATGGTCCCGAGGACCGAGAACCATTTGGAAGGGTAAAAAACAATTGTTCCCTTTCCACATACCACATATATATATATATATATATATATATATATATATATATATATATGAAGAAATATTTATCTGGGAATAGATCTGTTCGTTATATCGAATCATGTTTGAATTCAGTGGAATCAGCAATAAGCAGCAAAGAGACACTGCAACTCGAAGAATTTCGATGAAAAGTCAGAAGCGCAGTTGAGAAAACACGGAGAAACATCATCCAATCCGAAAGGAGCATCATAAAAACATTTAATCATTCTACCAGCTAACAAAAGAAATGCCACCATCCTGATGGACAGAACGGAATACAATTGGAAAATCGACGACTTACTCTTGAAGGAGAAATACACGCCATTGCCTACTGATCCAACAGTCAAAATAGAACGGAAAACTTACAACACTTCGAGAGATCGTGCAGAATACATTCCACTCGAGACAAGGTGAAAATTGACGCCACATCACAGCAAACCACCACATATTTACGGACTGCCCAAGATGCACAAGGCTGGAGTACCGCTGAGACCGATTACAAGCTCACGTAACTCACCAACAATAGAATTATTAAAATTTCTCGTACCAATCATCCAACATTTGGAGGGCAAAATATCATTGCACGTCAAGGATCCAAAGCATTTTGTCCAAATCATCGAATTCATGGAACTTGGGTCAGAACATTGCTTAGTAAGTTTCGACGTTGAAAATCTCTTCATGGACGTATCATTAGACGCATCTCTCGACATAGTGAGAAAGAAACTTACCGAGTTCGAAACCCTGATGGAAGGGCGGAGCTGCCAATAGATATGGTTGGAAGATACACTGAAGGTGTACGAGAAGCAACCAAAACTCTGGTTAAAATATGTCGACGACACCTTCATTATTTGACAACATGGAGAGAAAGAGAACTACAGGAGCATCTAAACCGATCACAATCATCCATCAGATTCACCATGGAGATGGAAGAGAGTGTGTGCCTATCATTCCTTGATGTGAAGTGAAGTCCTAGGACCGCAATCGAAGCAACAGTGTACACAAAGGGTACACATACAGGGTTATACCTACACTACAACTCTAACCATCGATCAAAAACGAAACCTGGCATCATCAAAACTCTAGTCCATAGAGCCAAAAATATTTACAGTACACCATATCGTACTGTAGTGCGCTGGCTTAGTTGAGGAAAAGTCTTTAAGCACAATTTTGAATTTCGAACAGTTATTGAATTTTTTTTAATGTAAATCATCACCCACTTACTGAATAATAAACCCAGTTACTGAATAATAAAATAGCGAATGGCTGTGAAAGTTGCCATTCTTTGTCGATTTAACAAATCATAAAGGAACTGAATTTGAGATTGATTGCTTTATACACTAAAATCAGATCAACCTGGCAGAATATTACTGTGACTGATCATAATTACATTTTAAAATATGACAGATTTTAATACATATGAAATATACAGCCAAATACCGACGACTCAGTTTTCCGTCTATTTTACAATAGCAATTGAAGATTAAATTTGATACTCGATTCTATGTGAACGAAATTAATTTTGCATTTGTTTGAACTGGTACAATTTTATAATTTGCGTAAATTTTGTTATGGGATGTTTTATAATTTTTTTTTCCAGAATATGAAACACGATTTATTATATATACATATTTACATATGATTTTAAACTATGAAAACCCTAAATCTAAGTTTTATTAAGGGAGGGTAGTTTTATTCCATTAAATATAAAATATTCTTATCAGGAACATAATTATAACTTTAGAGCGTAACATATAGTTAATTAGTCGGAACAATTCGAAAGATTTCGGAGGTAATAACTTATTTTTACCGTTAGCTGGTCTGTAAACAAATCATGTGTTTAGGGCAAACTTGCAGTAACAAAGAGCAGATATGCAGCTGAAAACAAATCGCCCTTTTATACTTTATAGGCTGTAATTATAGTCACTTTTGAATAAGCAGTCCAGGTTCATCGTAAGTGAAATTATTTAAACTAATTAATTGACAAAATATGTTAAAAAATGAATTATTGGATGAAATTGATTCGAAATAGTTGCGGTAATATTTTGATAGGTATCCTTTATTTATTAACTTTCATCTAATAAAATTGCATTTTCGTTATTAATTAACAAATGGGCATAAAATCTTACGGTGGGATCTTAGACTATAAGCATTTTAAAGTAATTATATTATAATTAAAGTATTTCTACCAAGTTCATAGTATTTCATCGAAACTTTAGCAACGTTTACATCTCGTAATAACCGAACAAATCCCAAACTTGTATTTCAAGATTATTTAGTAAGTGAGAATTTCCTTCTAAATCAATCCGGGGTAAACTAATAGTACGTACATATACAGGGTATTCCATCTCAAACGAGCCACCTTGAATATCTTGGTTATTTTCAAAACTATTGCAACAATAAAAAACAGGTCGATTTTTGTTTCGAGGGGGAAATTTTTGAGGTGAATTAGCCCTTGGGCGCATTCAACAAAAACAGGCCAATTCAATGACCTTGAGATTTGAGATAGGGAAAATAGGTGTTGTCGTATATCATTTGAAAGCTCTTTTTACGGACTATACCGTCATAATAAAACTTTTTATTGCAATTTCTGTACATGTAGTAATAAAAGAGTATTAAAAAACGAATTTACAGTACAATACAATGGCTCTAAAGCAAATGTTCAAAGTGTCTTCCATTGAGTTCCATACCATAGTACAACCTTGACTAAAAGTCGTCTCTGACATGGTGCAGCATACTCGCTGTTATCTGACGACACTCCGCTATAATTCGTTGGCGTAGTTCGTCATAAAAATTTTGGATTTAACATGTCCCTACAAAAAAATCAAAAGGGTTCAGATCAGAACTGGTGCGGCGTAGTGAGGAGGAGCTCCATCTTGTTGGAAATGCAATTGCTCTTCATGTAGCAGATGATCATTTTTTAATTTTTCTATTAGCAATGCATTAATTTTATTTTCCAATATATTGTGATAAATTTCACCATTTAAATTACCAGGAATAAATAGGGGTCCAATTAGATGATTTCCCGAAATCCCTGCCCAAACGTTTAATTTTACCGGATGTTGACTATGAGCTTCTCGTATAAATTTGCACCGCTCCAAAATCTACAGTTATGTCGGTTAACCTCCACATGAAGTGAAATAGTGCACTCATCCGAAAGCAAACATTCTACAAGAAATTCCGGTTTTCGATAATACGCTATGTCATAATTTCGCAAAACTGTTGCCTTCGATCCCAATCATCCTCATTCAATTCATGAAGTAATTTAATGCTGTACGGATGGAATTTGTACTTCTGCAAAATTCTAAAATCATTAGTTTTGCTAATACCGGAAGTTTCAGAGAGTTGCTGGACAGACTGCGTGTTTTGTATAAGTTGGACATGACCCAATGTAGCCACATCTACCTCTTCATCATTTACAATTCCAATGGGACCTCTTTTTTTATTCATTACTGAGCCCGTCTCAACAAATTTTAAAATTAACTCGAATACGTATTTATGACGAACGTTACGTTCGGGATGGTTTTGGTTAAAAACCCTTGCAGCAGATCGAGCACAATTTTGATTTTGGTAATAAAGACTTACTTGACATATAAATGTACAATGCTTCAAATGATCAAATAAAGGTTAGAACAGATAAACAAACTTGCTGTAAATATCAGCAAAAAATGTAACATAAATGAATGTTTACTATACAAGAGAACTCCTTTTTAATACTTTTCCATGCAGTAAAACCTTTTAATTTAATAATCCGATTTTACTAGTAGGTTTTCTGTTACATGTACAAAAATTGCAATAAATAATTTTATTATGACGGTATAGTCCGCAAAAAGGGCTTTCAAATGATATACCAGAACACCTATTTTCCCTATCTCAAATCTCAAGGTCATTGAATTGGCCTGCTTATGTTGAATGGGCGCAAGCGCTAATTCACCTCAAAAAATTTCACCCTCGAACAAAAAATCGACCTGTTTTTTCTTTTTGCAATATTTTTGAAAACAACCAAGATATTCAATGTGGCTCGTTTGAGATGTAATACCCTGTATAATACAATTTTGAAGGTACTAACAAGTAAGAATTTCTATAGGTTATAATTGTAAGAGTGGTTCAATCAAAATGATGACTTCATAAACCATGATATTTTAGAATTTAACTTTTGGATTTTTTTAAACAAGTTTTTAATCAAATGTGTTGTTCTTTAGCTCCTAAAAATTATATAACAAGTAATAGCATTGCTTTTCGAATCCTATATCAGTATTTGAGCATGGGACTATTGAACTGCCAGGATGAGCTTCTAACAAATATAATCTGACAACAGTTCTATAAATTTATATAAATCCGTCTAGAAAGATTTGAAAACAGAGCTTTATAATTTACTAATTCGAGTTTAAAATTCATTTATTGAACGCACCTGTAATACGGTGTCCATATACATTTTATTTGCATTTACGTTTTGTAGATAAAAGCTTATATTCAATGCAGTCCCAAGCCGTTACAGTTAACCCATTATTTAAATATTTTACTTGAGACCAGAGTGCATTAGAAGCTGGGTCGACGTCAATATCATTACGTTAATTTTGTAGTGTCACAAACTTTTCATACTTCACTGATTATGGGGAAGAAGACGCCAACAACAAGGAATTGCCGTTTTGATATATTTATATTTATAGGAAAAAATCCCAATACAAACGCAACTATGAATTCATAAAATTTCGAAATTTTATCACCTGTATTTGAGCTTTATTCTCATTTGTGATTTTTTGTAGTGCTAACCTTTTACAATGTAGTTGAATAGAATTGTTTTACACCATAAATCTAAAATTAAATGGATTATCACAAAAAGGAACGAATTAAATTAGAGTTGTTTAATTTTTAATTACATAGAATCATCACTTGTTTGAAGTTGTATAACCCCATGTATTTCTTATGAAGTTGTATCTCAATTATATTTATAATATTTATTACCAAAGTATATTTCACTTAAATCTTTTAGACTGATTCACTGTAAATTTTTAGATTTGAATAAAGGATGAGTTTAGGGTTTAGGTACCTCTAGCTGATTGGTTTTATACAAAACAGTTAGTATACAACCATTCTAAAATTATCACCTACTTAAATGTCTACACAGAAGCGTTAAGCAATATTGAGAATAATTTGGATTGAATGAAATGCGAATATTCGAGCTATATTACTTTAATATGGCAACAAAATTTAGAATGTTTACCTGGAACTTCACCATATATTTTATCGGTGTAGGCATAGGAAAAAATAGTTCCAAGTCAAACAGACCTATAGTTTTGGAGGAGCACTGATATGTAATCCATGATGAATGTAGAATTACTGAAACTCAAAACATAATAAGTTTTTGACCTACTATTCTACAAAAATTGTATTTATGTTTATAATGTCTCCTCCTTATGGTGTATCTATTTAAAAAAACAATTACCAAGAAATTGAAACTAGTATCCTCGCGTATACAATTTTCAAAAAAATGTCTAAGAGAACTTTGCATAGAACAAAAACCTACTAAAGCATCACAAATCTAATTAAAGCGAGAATTATAATCCTTTCCAGATGGAGGTTTATGGAACACAACAACAAAATCATTAAAAAAATGTATATTAACGAACTTCAAAATAGAGCAAAAAAGTTGACAACTATTGAGTAAACATAACACTATTCAATAAATAGCACATTCACGGTTGTTACGTACTTACACACAAATAATAAATGTAAACAAGAAAAGGTGTTTATTCTGTACACATTAATTACCTACCTATGTAGTATATTTTTGAAGTCGGTGCTAAGCAATAATCAAGTTTGACGAAGTAGATAAAAGCAATGCAGGATTTTGAGTTCAATATTTTTAATTTTATATTATTATTTAATTATTTTTCAGCATGACGTGTACAAATTAAAAGGATATACTTGAATTGCGAACTCGCCTTATAATAAACCCAGTATCTAATACTTTCTATAATATCTGTATATACACCGCTTCGTATATTTTATATATCCCTTATATTACTACAGCTTCTCCCTGTTTACCAACATCCTCTATTCTTATACCCTGCAATCCTGTGTACTTTCACTCTAATTACTTCCACGTTGTAAACTAAACTTACCCTCTGCGTACTTACACCCTTTATGCTACTTCATTTACCAATTTTGTGGTAACTGTTAAGATACTACGTTAAATGGTATATTGTAAAAGGCCATTATAAATTGCATGAAATGCTTAAGGCAAACTGATGTATTTAATATGATAAGGAATGATATCGTATCGGTCTGAATAGCTTTCCAATTACGACGTTACATGTGTCCAGTTTTTTAAACTATAAAATGGGTATAGTAAGCTATCCTTAACAGATAGACATATGCTATCTTAGACTTTTCTGTAGACCTATAACAGAAGATGCTTCCAATACATTGTTTCGCCAACCAAATGACACAAAACATAATTATACACATAAACTTTTCTCTTGAAACCATATGAAAATCCGTTTGGTATTGTTTGAGTGTATCGCCTTCAAACAGAGGAAATTTATTTTATAATATGTAATGATTTTGTTTGTATAACCTTAAGCTTAAAGATATTCACGATTAAGAGCTTTCAGTGCCACTAGCTCCCAGCCTATTACGTTGAAATTAAAACTTTTATCAGGAAATGACAGACACTTCGATGGTGTTTTTTAAATACTATTTTTTCGGCGATTCTCTGAATGTCATAGAAACAAATATGTGACCACCCCGGGAATTTCCTTAAATGAATTCAATTCAAAAAACTTTTTGGAGAAATGGAACAATATACCAAAAACCATTTGTTTGCAATAAGAAATTCATCCCTTTACGGGTAGAAGTCTTTTCTCTATTAACCAATAAATAAATAAAAGAAACGGTTCCCAACCAGAAAAAAAACACAAGCCGCATAAATAACCTCCTGCTTTTTGGAAGTGTGTTAAAAATATAACGTACTCGACCCGGAACTCCATTAAACATTAGAGAATATCCAAAATCTGAATGTCGTATAGGAAAAAGATAAAGTAAATATGAGATATAGAAATATCTAACTGAAATCTTGAAATAATATATTGGAAAAACTTCAGTTGTTTAAAAAAAAATGAAAATTGCTTACATTACATGACACCACCTTACCAGTTTCTTTTCACCTTGATTCCTATAAACAGAACCTATGAAACAATTTGACGACGATATTGTTACAGACTCCGCAGGTTTTTAGTTGAAATTTTTTTAACCCATTATACACGTCTTTATTTGACCAAAATAATCTCACAATACTTATTTCAAATAACAACGATGACTAACATTACCCAGACGTTCTCTACGTTGCCATCCACTACACTTCATCCTCTCCCATAAGGCAATCGCGTTTATATTTCATTGCCAGTTCGAGATAATTCGCTTATCACTTCCAACGTGTATGGTTTCCATTTACAAAATGTCTGAAAGTGTGTTTATATCATTAATCGAAATATTCGGGAGTCCCTCTCTTGTTTTTATCGTTGTTCGCAAGTATAGTTTTTATTTAGGATGATTAATTTCTCGAAGCTTTCTTAATTTTTGGCACCGTAAAACTGATGTTCTCATAAAATCGTTTGACAACGAAGTCAGAATAGACTTTGAAACGTTTGGTATTCCTGCAATATACGTAGTTTTATTTCTATTGTGGTGTTATTCCCCAAAGAAACATAAAAATAATCAAGAATATGCCACAAACAACGTTTAGAAGACAAATCGTAAAACGCTTTCAACACCCTTTATTCACCACATTTTTGAGTAGAATCAATATTCTATGAGTAAATGAATGAGATTGCCGTCAGTCAATCATCGCTAATTTAATTAATAATTAATTAATGTTCAAAGTATGAAGAATCTGCTCTCCATAGTGACATAGAACAACTATTAAATCCTTAGATAGGACATTTGAAGAAAACCAATAATCAAAAGTTGATACCTATAAAAATATAACCACTATGATAGACTAAGGAAGACTATAATAAATACCGGAAACTCATGTCTACGAACCAAATCAATTAAACAATGTATTTTAGAATGTTTATACAATCAGAAAGAAGTCCAATAATCTACAACAAGGCTTAGCGATGTCCTGGTTGTCTCACAAAAAAATATTATGGATCGTATTGGAAAACTAAAAAACATATTAAAGTTCTTGCCCAGTAAATCTATGGACCGATTTTCGACAGCAACAATGATCATAATGGTACCTACCAAATATTATCTTCATTTGATGCAGTGTATATTAAGGTTTGAATGAACTCGAAAGAAATCACCGTATTGCTCCGATTACATAGATAACATTCACTTACAGAATCCAAAGAATTAATTCTACCAAATCATAGTAATTTAATAAACAATAACTATGGTGAACTATCCTTGGATCAAGTTTTAACTGCGCTCATTGAATAACCAACATTTATTTTGTTCATAAAAAAAGTTTTACCGTTGCAGATCTACTCTCTCTCTACTCTAACTCATTCTACAAAGAACAAATATGAACTTGTATTTATACCAATTTTTAGGTGGTTGTTGTACTGCACAATAACATTAGCCTAAAATTAAATTTATCAAAAACTGGTGAGATGTGGCGAACTTCCTACACATTACATTGCTAAACAACCCATGATAAATAAAATTCACTAAATACAAAATGGGATATATATCGTAAATATAAGAGTATACAGCAAATTCTATCAAAATCCAATTATAAACTCGATCTCAATGCCATGTTGCCTAAAAATCTCGCATAGTTACAATGCAATTAATGATGCAGTTAATGTTTGTAGTTGACGGAGCAATGTTTGTTTAAACTTCGCAGAACGATGAGTGACTAATAATAACCAGTTTCCGGCCAATTTTACATTTCAATGATGAAGATAAATAAAAAATAAACCTTCTCATTAATTAAAAAGAATAAACTTAAGATATCATCATAGATTTTTCCACTGAGAGTTTTTTTAATTCTATTTTAGTAGGAATTCAATTAAATCTTAGTTTTACAAACTTAAATATGAAAATAAATCGGTACCATGGAATGCAAAAGCTATTTAATCAATGGGGTAATGAATACCATACTTCGTATAATATTCCTTTCAAGTGGCAGAAAGAAATTACAAAATATTCAAAACAAAGTTGACAACAAGCAAACCATAATAGATGTAACCTATAGACATAAAACTTCAAAGTCAATAAATGAATTAATTGATATTGCGACTCAAGCCTACGAATATTGTATAAATTGCTTTCAAAAATATTCTGTGAGAACGATTCTTGATAAGGAATCGAAACGTCACATGACACAGATCACAGAACAGTATTGTACAAAATATATTATACAGGAGAACAAGTTGACAAATCCGTAAACCTATTTTCTTTCAGTTAATCCTGTGAGAGACTTTTTCTATAAGAAAGCAACTAGTGTTCCGCGCAGTTTCCACAAACTTCTCTTTGGTACTACACCTTTTTTTTCAATTACTTAATTTATCTGTATTTTTTAGAAACCATTGTGTGGAGTGAAAACCCAAATGATCATCCAAAATAATGAAACAAAAAAATAAGTCTGACGATACACAAAATATAGACGAATTAAGAATGCCTTTTTCGAATAAGTAGTAATTCATACTATAATTAATACTGCTAACGTTAACAAGAATACTGAATTGATTAGGCCGATATGGAAATTTATAATAATTTCAACTCAAATTTCCACAACGCAATTTTTTTATATAAAAAATATTCGACGCGTTTCCATAGTATCAACATTTTTATCAAGAACTAACTACAGCATTTAAAGAAGTTCTCATATTTATATTCTACCTTTAATATAATTAAGGGTAATTAACGGGGTAACTGAACCTCTATGTAAATAATCCTTCAAAAATCCAGTTTTACCCGTTAATTATCCTTATTATCGTCATAGGTAGAATACAAATATAGGAACTTTTTGAAATACTGTAGTAGTCCATTGACAAGTTACATTCATGGCTGCAAAAGTCAGAGCACACAATTTTATTTTGAGGATGGCAAAAGAGGGTTAGTGTAAAATTAAAGCTATGTTTGTGGGGCCGCAACCCTTGACCTGCAGCCGGAATTTATAAAAACATGTTTTGTTCCAAATCAAATTCTTTACAATCTTGGTTCTATAACTTTTAGCCATAGCATCAAAATATAACAACTTAACGAAAATACACCAAAAGTTGGAAACAAATTTTCTTTTAGTCTGTATAACTTTGTTTCGTTTTGCAAAAAAATGGCATTAGTGCATTTTCATAAAGGGGTTATCATAGAATAATATTCATTATGTACTTTTCCAAATTGTATTTATTAATAATAATTTTATAACGATGCGAAACTTACTCTATTCACCTGTACTAGTAAGTATACATTAATATGAAAAATTAGGTATAATTTTCTCTCATCTTTCCATTATTTTTATAGAAACATTTTTATTTGACACTGCTACGTTATGTTACCTGTTCATTAAGGTTTTCTCTCCTTACTTGCAACAGATAAGTATTTCAAAATTTTAATGGAGAACAAAGTGTAGGCAGACAATTTCGTAAAATTTCCCGGATTACTGGTTGTCCACAAAAAAATTCTACCTCACAGTTGTACTGAGAGAAAGATGTCTACAAAATGATCAACCAGTAATCCGCTATATAGCCTTTTGTATATTCTGTGATACTTTTCTGTGTTTCCACACCACCTCTGGAGACGTTCTCAATCGCTTTGTATTGTAGTCCAAGGTTTATTTTAAAATTTTCACATTGATGCTGATTTTCTTGTTTGTCAAACATTTTTGACAGCGACAATTTGCCGTTTAGCGATCACTTGATACTGAAGGTACGTACCACTATTTTGCTTTTCTGGCAATAGATTTCTACAACCCAAATCGAGGTTGATTGAAGGTGCCCCAATTTTCGCGTTGTTTAGCATCACACAGCTGACGTCTTTAAGTTTTCTCTTTTTAAAATTTTCTTCTTTCAACAATATGCAACAACTTTTTATTACCTATCGTATGAATGCCAGTGCTAGTTAATACATGGTCTCGACTTCGGTTGCAGAATTCTATTCCTAGCAAGGCAAAAAAGCGGTACCCTCAGTAACAGGTGATCACCAAACGACAAATTGTCACTGTCAACATTTTTCACAAATAAGAAAATCAGCATCAAAGTAAAATTTTTAGAATAAAACTCGAACTTCAATGTAGAGCGGTTGATAACTACTCCAGACTTGGAGTCTAAACGTATCCAAATATAGATAAGTATCATACAATATACAAAACACAATTTATATACAGGAATCCTGGATGATCATTTTGTAGATATCTTTCTCTCAGAATAACTGTAAGGAAGAATTTCTGTACAGTCAATAATCAGGGCAATTTTACGAAATTGCCTTACTACACTTTGTTCTCCATTTACAATTTTCCAATAATTGACTGTTGATGACAAAAATGTGTGCAGACAAAACACTAATAAACTTTATTTTTCACAACAAAATTTTTGAAATTATTGGTTTGTACAATTGGAAATATACACTAGTATTTCCTAGAATCCTGTGCAAGTCAAAATGGCCCAAGTAACCGTTCGGGGATATAAAAAAAATCTGCCTATATATATATATATATATATATATATATATATATATATATATATAGGCAGATTTTGCTTATCCCGACTTGACCATACAATGTATGGCATCACACTCCCTCTAAGGCACGCTATGAGTGCCTTTAGGGGAAAATTCACTAAACCCCAGATATGCTAGATATCAAAAGGGTTTAGCTCTGTGGGAGCCCTTGCCAAAAGTTATCAGGCCCGTGGTTGGAGTCGTGGAAGCTTCCCATGAATTTTTTTGCTTATCCCGACTTGACCATACAATGTATGGTATCACACTCCCTCTAAAGCACGCTATGAGTGCCTTTAGGGGGAAATTCACCCCAGATATCCTAGAAGTATTTTTGCCACAGCATCGTGTCGTTCTTTGTATTCAGTTGCAGCGAACGCTTGACAACCTTCTGTGATATGCTGGATAGATTCAGATGTTTGGCAAACGTACCTGCATCTGTCGTTGTTAATAGAATGATCTTTAACGCAGTTCCTACTTAGAATTACTTGATCTTGGATTGCCAATATAAAGCCTTCCGTTTCAGGAAACATATGACCAGAGATCAACCAGTAGTTCGACGCTGCACTGTCGCCATAATCTGGGTTGACGTCATTTATATGTCTTCCATTAAGGGGCTTCTCTTTCCATTTCAGCAGTTTCTGATCTGTGGTCTGGTGGTGTAATTGGACATGTTATTGTGTCAGTCGCAGTGGTGTTGAGTCATCAACCAGGCACATGACTCTGTGTAGATCAGAAAATTCTGCGAGTTTCTGGAAATGACTACGCAAAATGGAAATTTGTTGATCTAATAGTTTACTTAGATCTGTCCATCCTCTTCCTTCTTCATACCGTGGCAAAGTTGTACGTTCGACAGAGCTCTTTTGGTGGTGATTTTGAGCTTTTGTTAGTGAAACTCAAACTTTTCGTTGTAATTGTTCAATGTCAGTCTTGCACCAATTAACTATACCGAAAGAGTAACTGAGCACTGAACACGCATAGGTGTTAATAGCCTGAAACAGATTTTTACTGTTTAATGTAATTTTCAACAGTCGTCTTACCCTTCTATAAAACTCACCTGTTAGGTCCTTTTTCATAGTCATGTGAGCAATACGTTGAGCCTGCTTTATTCCAAGGTATTTATAAGTATGACCTTCCCCCATAGATTCAGTAGGGGTGCAATCTCCCATTTCGAAGTGCCCCTGCTGTATTTTGCCTTTAACTATATTAATAATTCGGCATTTGCCTAAGCCAAATTTCATATGGTTGTCACTAGAGAACCCTTCTACTATTTTAAGCATATCATGCAGCTGTTGTTTCGTAGCTGCCATCAACTTTAAGTCGTTCATATATAACAAATGGTTTATCTTTAATGCTGGTACGTTGTTGTGTTTAAGACTGAACCCAAAATTAGTCTAGTTCAGTTTGTTTGAGAGAGGGTTCATGGCAAGGCAGAACCAAAGCGGACTAAGAGAGTCTCCCTGAAATATGTCCCTTTTGATTGGAATGGGGTCAGTTTGTATCGAACAGTTGGCTTCATTCAGTGAGATTTTGGTTTGCTAGGTGGACATGGCATATTCTAAAAAGTTAATAATACAATTATTCACTTTATAAAGTTTCAGTACCTTAAGGAGCCAATCATGTGGAACTGAATCAAAGGCCTTTTTGTAGTCCACATATGCCATGTAGAGATTTCGACGTTTGGCGTGGGCATGATTGCAGACAACGGAATCAATTATCAGTTGTTCTTTGCAGCCCATCGAATTTTTCGCGCATCCCTTTTGTTGTTGAGTAATTATGTCGTTCAGCTCACAATGTTTGAAAATGCGATGATTAATGCACGATGTTATGAGTTTGTATAAGGTTGGAAGGCAAGTGATTGGTCGGTACTTTGCTGGGTCCTGTGCACATAGGTTGTCCTTTGGTAAGAGGTATGTAGCACCATGCGTGAGGAAACTAGGCATCTTGTGTGGGTGGGTAATTACGTCATTTATAAGGGCTGTTAGTGTTTCGTGGGTTGCGTACAGTTTCTTTATCCAGTAATTTTGTACACCATCTGGTCCTGGTGCTTTCCAGTTATGAAGGTGCTTCATTATGTTGGATGTGTCTTCCGTTGTAAATGGTTGGGTGTTGCATGGCATCACAGTTCTGAAATGCAGCCTCCTCCTCGTTAATCCAGCTGGCTCTGGAGTTATAGGAGATTGTTGTGGAAAGCTGTGTTTTCCAGAATTCCTCGATGTCTATTTTACTGGGGTAACTAGGGGCTTCATTATTATTGGTGTTGTTAAGTTTTCTATAAAACCCTTTTTCTGATTGTCGGAAAAGTGTGTTGTCTAGTTTCCGTAGTTACTGGTTTTGTACCTTCTCAATCGGCTTGGGTAGACGGAGAGCTTTTGTCGTAGACTGTCCAGACACTGCTGAGATGTGATGTTTTCTCCATCCCACTGGGAGTGTATTCGGTTATTGTCCATGATATTATTGACAAGCCTTTCTATTATGTTGTTCCTGACTCCTCGTTAGTATTCGGTCAATCTTCCAACGTCTTTCCGAAGAGAATTGATTTTCCATTCAAGCCTTCTTCGCCAAGGTGGTATTCGAGGTGTTTGTCTAAATTGGGGAATCTCTTGCTTTGGTCTTACTGCGACCCCAATTGTTCTGCAGATGGAAGTTCCAGCACAGTAGATGATTGTGTGTAGCGACTCTAACGTATTAGCACCTAAAACATAGTTTGGCAAGATAAATTTGTTCATAGCCTGCAAGACGATACCCAATTTCTTAGAAGATCTAGTCAGTGGATCTGTTCCACTATACTCTATAAGAGCTCCTTCCATTTCTTCTTGGATCTTCTCAAGCAGGTCAGCGTTGGTTGGCTGTTCTTGTTGTAGTTCTTGAGTCTCGTCCGCTCTTTGTGCCAAAGTTGTTTCAGGCTCTGGATCGATTGTATTTCGACCAAATAGTTGCGCTCCACTTCGCTCTTTATTCTGTCCAGTTGTTCAGGCGAAATAAAGCCATTTCTCAAGATGACACGATATTGATCTGCGACTCTCTGTTCAGTAACTTAAAGCTCTGGGTACTCACGACAGAACTCTTGATGGAGTATTTGGCGATATCCAGTCTTGTCCTGGCCAAGGTTCGTAATTCTGTAAAACGTGCGCATTATAAATTCATTCATGGCGCCAGTCCATTTCATGCAGTGTCTTTTCAGTCCCGCTTGAGTGAGCGCTGGCTGTTGATCCTGCGCAACACTTTCTGCTGATGGAGTTCTCGTTCTCATTTGACTCCGTTGGGGATGGTCACGTTGTTGTTGTGACTAAATTGGTTGTGGTTCTTGTGATTCTTCTGGTTCTTGGTTCTTGCTTATTATTATTATCATTATTATTCATCCTTAGGAGGTGCAGATGTTCTTCAAAAAACTCTTTCAGTTGTGCTACTTATTTCACCACGTACAGACCTATTTAACTGTGAAAAGTATTTTGAGTTTGGTGGACAAGATTTTGAGTTTTGTGCGAGCTATTTTCAATTTTGTGATAAATATTTTGATTTTTTAAGCGCGCATTTAGTGTAACTTGGTTGAGCAACCTCAAAAAATTGAGGAGAATGATTTGGAAGATGAACTGCCAACAATGAGGCCACTTCATTCTCCATCCTTTCTCAACACTTCAGTATCGAAAACTCAACCAAACTGACTCGCAGCCTGGCCTATCAAATAGACTGAGGAGCTTTTTTTATATGTTTAGGATTCTCGAAAATATACATTTCGATTTGAAAATATAATAAAAACCAACAATTTCAAAAAATTTCCTATGAAGAGTTAAGTTTATAACTATATGTTAACAACATTGCAATGCCAATAATTAAAATGGTTCTTATAAAATAATGGAAAGATGAGAGATGACTCATCTGATTGATGATTAGCTAACCTAATCATTCATATTTATGTATACTTACAAGTTCTGGAGGCTTGTATTAGTTTCGTATCGTTGTAAAATAGTAATTATTAAATAAAATTTGAAAAAGCTTGTAATGAATATTATTCTGTGAAAGAACCTTTATAAAAATGCTGTGATGTCATTTGTAATCTGACCAGAAAAAAGCTAACATAAAATTTGTTCCCAATTTTTATTTATTTTCGTTAATTACTGTTATTTTTTGTTATACGACTAAAAGTTATAGAACCGAGGTTGTAGAGGATGTAAATTACAATAAAACATGTTTTTACGAGTTCTCTGTCCGACGAACCCCAATTTTCAAGATGGCGGGTGCGGGATAACGGTTGCGATCCGACAAACTTTAATTTAACTTTACACTAACACCCTCTTGACATCCAAAAAATAAAAATCACGAAATGTCTGTATATTTCCAGCGTATGGGAGTCTAGGTCAGACTCCGTTGTCAATGGCAAAGAAACTATCAAAAACGGTACAATTGTAAAATGTTTGACAATATCTATTATTTGACCTAAGACTAAGAAGTTTTCCCTTATACTAGTGTCGCCCAGTGGTCGAAATTCGAACTTATTTCATCAAATTGTGAACATTATAAAGGTTCGTTTATCAAAAGTATATGTCTATACAGAAATAACGGAGAAACCGAAGAAGACGTCATGAAATCCCCCCCCCCCAAAAATCGTTCATGTCATATTGACAAATCTATTGAAATAAAAATTATATATGAGAAATCAAGCAGGAGTCGAAACGTCGTATATAATAAATTCAGACGCGGTTCTCACCCGGAACCTAGCCTTGTTCATATATATATATATATATATATATATATATATATATATATATATATATGTGTGTGTGTGTGTGTGTGTGTGTGTGTGTGTGTGTGTTTTTCCGAAGAGGGGGAAATACATTGCGTACTTAGCTAGCACGTGCTGGCCGTCGTGCGGGACTCCCGATGCAATGACTTCAAAGCAAGAGTAAATCGTTGCATCGAAACCAATACACCGTATACCCGCTAAAACCCTAACCTCTTTCTCCTACTACCATGGTCCTCAGTCAATACTACTTCGCAAGGGTGATTCATTGCAGATGTTTACTGCTCTTACATTGAAAGCCTCTAAAGCCTACTCCTCAAACGTATTGCAGAGTTCTTTGAGGATAGTCTCAGCGTAATCTGATACCAAGTTCCAGGCTTGGGGGCCCTTCAGCATGGCTTCTACTAATTGTTCTGGAACGATATTAGTCTCCAGAATCCTCTCCACTTCAGCACGTTGATCCTGAAACCGGGGGCAGGAGAAGAACACGTGTTCCGCGTCCTCTATCACGTCCGGACAGTGTGGGCAGTTTGGGGAGTTGTGTGTGTGTGTGTGTGTGTGTTAGATGGTTTCCGGTAATTCATCCGCGTGTTGATAACTGATCCCTGCCGGGATCGATGGTAAAATGACGACGTTTCGGCAGAGTCACATTTGCCTTCCATAAGTAGTCGAAGGAATTAGTATTTTCTACCTCTATAGATATGTCCTAGGTAACTTGTTTTTCGTTTTTAACAATTCCTAAGATTTCTCTGTCCACATTCATTCTTCTTAAAACAGTTTTATTGGGAAAATGATCAGCCCATTCTGACCATTCTCCGCATGATCCACATTTCAAAGGCTTCCAAACGTCGCATCACACGGGCTCCCAACGTCCAGGCTTCAGTTCCATACAAGAGGATCGAGTATATATAGCTTCTTACGAACCTGTATCTAATTTTTATCGATAGTGTGGCGTTGGGTAGCAAACTTTTCATCTTAATGAAAGTACTTCTTACATTTTCTATACGGCAGCGTATTTCTATTTCCGGGTTCAAATCTTCTGTAATCCAACACCCTAGGTATTTGAACTTGTTGACTTGTTCTATTTGTTTATTCTACACAATTGTTCTAGTATTCACATTTGTGTTTTTGGAAACAACCATCGTTTTTGTTTTAAGTGTTTATTTTAAGACCTACGGCATCTCCCTCTCTCCCAGATTCAATGAAATTTTGAAGTCCTTCTTGACTATTGGCCAATAAAACGGTGTCATCTGCATTCCGTATATCATTTATAAACCTTTCGTTCAGTTTTATGCCTTCTTGGACGTTTTCTAAAGCTCTCTAAAATATATTTTCTGAATATATATTAAACAGAGTTGGGGAGAGTATACAACCCTGTCTTACCCCTCTTTTGATAGGAATCCTGGTGGTCAGTTTATCTTCCATTCTTATAGATGCTGTTTGCTGCCAATACAATTTTTTTAATTATATTTATATCGTTCTGGTCTAATCCTTGTTCGTAGAGTAAATTGATCAGTTCGGCATGCCTTATACTATCAAAGGCTTTTTCATAATCAGTGAAACATAGATGAACGTCTTAGGATTGATCTTTACAGTTTTGGAGTATTACCGCAAGCCCAAATAGTGCTTCTCTAGTTCCAAAACGCAAACGGAAGCTCAATTGTTCTTCTCCTACATATTCCTCACATTTTGGATAAATAGGTTGATTTATGACTCTTAAAGTTATCTTCAATGCATGGCTCATCAAACTAATCAATAGATAGTGTGAGCACTTCGTTGCTCCGCTTTTTTTGGGTATCGGAATAAATGTGAATCGAACCCAGTCACTTGGCAGTATTCCTGAATAATATAGCTCATTTAAGAGGGCTGTTAAGAGGTTAAGGCTTTCATAATCTAATAGTTTGAGTGTCTCAGTGTAAATATTACCTTCCCCTGGGGCTTTGCGTGTCTTTGACAGTTTTTTGGTATGTTCTACTTCCGTTGTACGAATTTTCATTTGAGGTTCTTCAAGTTTGTCTGGTTCTATTCTGTCATCGTCAAAAAGTTCCTGTATATAGCCCGTCCACACTATTTTGATTTCTTCTGTATTTATTGTTTTTTTTGTTATCGTCTGTGACTAAGATGCCCTGTTGTTGTCTTTTGTTTTTCATTTCAGTTAGTTCTTTTTTTTTATTTTGTTGAACAAATCATGTTTATTTTGTAATTCTTCAAGTTCTTGACATCTTTTCTCCATCCAGCTTTCCTTTGCCTCTTTTATGAGTTTTTGTTATCTTCTTGTGTAATTCTTTGTACTTATTTTTGTCTTTGTTTTTGTATGTTCGTCTTTCATCCATCATAAGAAAGATTTCTTCAGTCATCCATTTCTGTTTTGCTCTCTGTTCTCGCATTCCTATTTCATTCTCCTGTACTTCATTAATAACGTTTTTAAAGGATTGCCAAGAATTCTCGGTTGTTTGTTTGTTTCTAATTGCAATTTTTTTTATTTTACTATTCAATACCCGTGATATATCCTCTTTTTTTCCCTGTTCGTTTAGTTTTTCAAAGTCCGGTCTTGTTGGCTTCCTCTTCTGCACTTTCTTTAGTTTGATCTCTAGCTTACCAACGACGGGGTTATGATCGGAACCAATATCTGTTCCAGGATAAGTTCTTACTCCCTTAATGCCGTTTCTGTATCGGTTGTTTATTAGTATGTAGTGGATTTGATTTCGAATAATATTTTCTTTATTGTCACCTGGCGCTTTCCATGTGTACAATCGCCTTTCTGGAAGTTGGAACCATGTGTTTGCGATCATTGGGTTCTCTTCGCTACAGAACTGGATCAATGTATCACCCCTCTCATTTCGTTCGCCAATACCATACTCTCCGACAATATCTTCAAGTCTTCCCTTACCTATCTTTGAGTTGAAATCACCCATGATTATATTAACTTCAGTCTTTCCTGTAATGTTTAATACATTTTTTATATCCTTATAAAAGAGGTTAATGTCATGTTCAGGTTTTTCCGCGGTTGGCGCATAGACTTGAATGATATTAATGTGTTTTGGGTATGCTTTTATTTGTACTAGGGCTACTCGGTCTGATATAGGCACAAACTTTTTAATAGATCTTTTTAGCTTTTGGTCTACTATTATTGCTACCCCATTGTAGTGTTGCTACTCATTGTTACCCACATAATGCATTGTATAGTCTAAAATGTCTATTTGACCAGTTCCAGGCCATCTAACTTCACTTACACCTAGGATGTTTATGTTCACTCTCTTCATTTCCCTAACAATGTTATGAGACTTTCCTGATCTAAATAAGGATTTAGCATTCCATCTTTAGCTCTTTTTTTTTGTTTTTACACTTTCGGGTGGTGCCTATCTTTCTTCGTGGGGATTCTTAGCACCCCTTGACCATCTAAGGTCTGCCACGGACTAGGGGTCACGTTAAAACGACTTGCCATATTTTGATTTCTTGGGATATTCAAGTGAATCTTTAATGCATTGATTTCCCCTTGCCTTATGCATCCATGTGCCGTTGAGCCGTTGACCATGAGTGGTTCCTCCGCCTTTAGAGATGTCTTCTCTAGGGCAAATGAGTGCCCTTTGTTAGTTTTGGTCCGCCCTGGGTATTTGATTTCCCCGGTATCCCCCATTTCTGGGAGACGTTCCCTTATCCGCCACCTGGGGAGGCGCCCGCTAGGGGATCTAACAACGCCAACGAGTTACATATATATATGTCCAACAACCTTATAAAAACTACAATATTTAATATATTTTTTCTGTTTTCCACTGATGGACAATTTGTTACAAAATTGTGAAGATAATGTAGTAATAAAATAATTAAATTCACAATAAAAACTTACAGAATATATAAAACGAAAGTTACTGCTACTTGTCCGGAAAATCAAGACTGATCTACTATATTGACTATTTTACTACTGAACAATAAACAACGCTTGATGCTGACTATCAAAGATGATCTTCACATGATTTGACAGCAGATAACACTTCTTCCATATATAATTACTCAATAGTTTGACCGTTTTCGAAGGAAAAATGTGTTCAACAAAAATATATTTCTTTGTAGAATAGACGTATGTACCTAACTTACCATAACAAATCAGTAAATGCATTGAATATTTTAAATACAGATCGTTAAAATGTCAGTGACATGTTTATGTTAGGTAAAAGTCTTTTAAGAAAACCAGGATTTTGCAGGACTGGAACCATGTAATAATAACTAAATTGTTTATTAAATAAAATGCGTGAACACCAAATAGTAACTAACTCATTCCCTACCTAAAAATAATTGAAAGATTCGGTGATTAAATATGTAGGTAGTTATAATTTTTAACATAAAAAAATAATTCCCTTTAAAAATATTAACATTATACACATCGCCAGTTTTTACCACCCTTCTGATCGTTTCTCGCATCCCTTTCTCCATTTTCCTTTATCTTCCAGGCTTCTCTCTCGCATATTTTTATCAATTCTGTTTTCCATGTTGTTCTTGGTCTTCCTCGTTTATTTCTCCCTTGAGGAAACCCGTTCCAAATTTTCTTTGGTATTCTTTCATCTTTCATTCTCCTTAGGTGTCCGTACAAAAGTAATTGATTTTAGTTATTGTCTGTGTGATTTTCTTTTCTATGGTCATTCTTTGTATTATAGTTTCATTTCTTACCCTATCTAGTCTAGTAAGTGTGGCACTACTTCTCCAATAATCCATTTCTGCTGCTTTGTTAATCACCCATACTTCTGATCCGTAGTTTACACAACTTTCGAAGATCGTCTTGTATATTGTCTTTATTTGTATATTTATTGTCAATACTCGTTTACCTTTCACTATCTTGTTGGTTATGTCATTTTGGTCTCTGCCATCATTTGTCATTGTCACACCTAGATAGTTATATTCTTCCACGCATTCTATGTTTCCGTATTCTGTTTCAATATTTGTTTTGGCCTTTCCTATTGCCATATACTGTGTCTTAGTCATATTTAATTCAAGACCCCATTTGTGGAATTCCTTAATTAATTTTCTGACCATATGAGTCGCATCCTCTTTATCTTCAGCAAGTATTAGCTGATCGTCAGCAAATAAAAGTTTATATATGGCCATTTCCAACATCTATACCCATTCTTTTGCATTTAAGTTTTTTAAGGCGCCATGCATGTATATCTTAAACAGAGCTGGGGGATAGTGTTTATCCTTGCTTCAGTCCTTTTGTGGGTTTGAAGGGATTTAAAAGTGATCCTCTTACTTTAATATATATTTTGTTTTCTCTATTCGGCTTTCAATAGAATCGATGTATTTTTTATTGGTCACTCTGATCAAGGATTTCCCAAAGTTTTTCATGCAGTACTGAGTCATATGCCTTCTTCAAGTCAACGAACATTATATGCATATGATTGAATATGTTGTGTACGCAAGATCGTTCTGGGCGAAATCCACTTTGCTCCTCAATTTCGGGTGACTCCCTTTCAATTCTTTTTGTTATTATGAGCCCAAACAGCCTACCATAGAAGGTATTACTGTAATCCTTCTATAATTATTGCAGTCATTCCGGCTCCCTTTCATATATATTGAACTTAAATGTCCTTGTCGCCACTCTAAGGGTACCTCATTTCCTTGAAGACATTTGTTAAATATATCTTTGATAATTTCTTGGACCGTTATTTCTTGAATTTCTTCTGCATGAATTTGACTCTGTACATTAACCCGGTTTTACTGTTTATATATTTCTCTTTCTTCTGTGAATAGTTTGGAATAATGCTCCAATAATTTGTGTTCTGTAATGTCTCCTATTCTAACTTTCTCTTGGGTATTTTTTATTAGATTGTTGACAAATTTCCACGATTCTCGGGATCTTGAACTACCCATCAATCCGTTTAATTCTTCGCATTTTTTCTCCCAAGTAGTATTTTTGGCTTTATATATTAGTATTTTTATCTTGATTCTTTGTCTACAGTATTGCTTCCTATCCTCACTGTCTGCCGTTGTAAACCATTTATAATATAGCATTTTCTTCTCGGCTACCTGCTTTTCTATCTCAGCTGTCCACCATTGATTTTTCATTGGTATTGCTGTGTTTCCTTGTTTTTCTCCCACTGATTCATGTGCTGCTTGGTGAATTTTGGCTTTAAGATATTCACATACTTCATTTGCCATGCCTTGTAGTGGTTGTTCGAGTTTTTGGGCTAATCTCAGTTTGTATAGGAATACGATAGTGCATTTTTTCTAACCGGTATCGTGGTTGTTGTTCGGTTCTATTTTCCTGTTCCATGGTGATATTTCTGTTATTCTTAGTATATGGGTTAAAGGAGGTTCTGGCTTTTACTAGGAAGTGATCACTGCCACATTCTGCACCCCGGTTTACTATAACATTAGACACATTTATTTTTGAGTTTTGCCTGAATATTACATATTCGATAATAGATTTTAGATCTCTTTTAGGCTGGGTCCATCTGTATTTGTAAATATTTTTGTGGGGGAAGAAGCCATTTATTATCTTTAAGGAGAATTCTTCGCATATGTCTTTCAGACGTATGCCATTGTCATTTACGACGTCTTCCCCATATCTGCCTATTACTTGATTTGAAATTTTCTCTCCAGTTCGTCCATTTATATCGCCCAACTTTCTCAATCTCCGATTTGAATTCATCGTATAATCGTCCTTTCTCTTCTATAACTGTGTTATCCTTCGGTGCATAGACTCCAATTACTGCAATTTGTTTTCCTCCTATTTCCAGGTCCATTGTTATTACTCGTTCATTTCGGCATCCAATTCCTTACTTTCTTTACTAGGTTCTTTTTTACTGCTATGTCCACTCCCGCTTTGGCCCTGTTGTATTTGTCGACATTATATTAAATAATAAATTAATATTAAATGTAATATATTAGTTAATTTATACATTTATCAAAAATAATTTTTGATTTGTGACTGAAAATTTTCAATAGTCTTAAAGTAAGAAATAAAACGAAATAAAAACCTTTATTCCGGCATTTCAAAGTTAATTTCATCTCGTAAGCAGAAAATGAAAGCAACCAACCCAAAAGTTAGTATGAAAGTGTTATACATTCAATTACTTTCCAAATAACTACAAAACATAAGTACATATTAATAAACCTTCAACCAAAATCTTAAATGACTATGTCTGTTTTGTATGGAAAATATAAAGAAATATAAGCACGTACACCAATTGTTGATACATATGTAATACTCACATTTATTAAAAGCTGAAATCTTGAACTTTACACATTGAACTTACAATTTATTTTTACCATCGTGCTATAATAATCTTACACCAAACAATATTCTAAATTGTCAAATTCAAATGAAGGCGCAACATCAAAGATAGTCATTAGTTCAGGGCTACGAGATCTATTTGTCTTGAATATTAAAATCAGTGCATTAATTCAAATTTTTTGTCATCTTATTCGAGTTATATGAAATTTATAGGGTAAAAAGTAAAAGAATCTTTAAATTGAAATTATAACATTAAAATTAATAAAACATCAACAGAAATAAATTCATCAATAGCAACATAATTCTTATTTAAGTTGACAAAGTACATTTACAAAGCAATGAAAGTCGCAACAGTCAGTGTATTGAACCTAATAGATGTCGGTGACATCAACCGTCTATTGAGTAATTTAAGTATATGAAGGCATACTATGCTATAACATATAGCATACTCTTGACAGATGCTTCGAGTGTTTTATATAAAAACACATAAGTAAATATATATACAGATATATATCCACATATTTAGAACTATATCATTCAACGTATGACAGCCGTTTCGAACCAGGAGTTCTCGTCACCTACGCTTCCTTGAATGACAAGTTCTAAAGTGAAATACTTGGATGTTATACACATCAGTAAGACCACAGTCAGTGTATTGAACCTAATAGATGTCGGTGACATCTACCGTCTATTGAGTAATTTAAGTATATGAAGGCATACTATGCTATAACATATACCATACTCTTGACAGATGGTTCGAGTGTTTTATATAAAAACACATAAGTAAATATATATACAGATATATATCCACATATTTAGAACTATAACATTCAACGTATGACAGCCGTTTCGAACCAGGAGTGCTCGTCAGATACGATTCCTTGAATGACAAGTTCTAAAGTGAAATACTTGGATGTTATACACATCAGTAAGACAACAGTCAGTGTATTGAACCTAATAGATGTCGGTGACATCTACCGTCTATTGAGTAATTTAAGTATATGAAGGCATACTATGCTATAACATATACCATACTCTTGACAGATGGTTCAAGTGTTTTATATAAAAACACATAAGTAAATATATATAC
This sequence comes from Octodonta nipae, assembly GCA_034190945.1. Lineage (NCBI taxonomy): Eukaryota > Metazoa > Arthropoda > Insecta > Coleoptera > Chrysomelidae > Octodonta > Octodonta nipae. The sequence goes on from CM067216.1 coordinate 156,255,090, forward strand.
ATATATATATATATATATATATATATATATATATATATATATATATATATCCACAAATTTAGAACTATATCATTCAACGTACGTATGACAGCCGTTTCGAACCAGGAGTTCTCGTCAGATAGGCTTCCTTGAATGACAAGTTCTAAAGTGAAATACTTGGATGTTATACACATCAGGAAGACAACAGTCAGTGTATTGAACCTAATAGATGTCGGTGACATCTACTGTCTATTGAGTAATTTAAGTATATGAAGGCATACTATGCCAAAACATATACCATACTCTTGACAGATGGTTAGAGTGTTTTATATAAAAACACATAAATAAATATATATACAGATATATATCCACATATTTAGAACTATATCATTCAAAGTATGACAGCCGTTTCGAACCAGGAGTTCTCGTCAGATACGCTTCCTTGAATGACAAGTTCTAAAGTGAAATACTTGGATGTTATACACATCAGTAAGACAACAGTCAGTGTATTGAACCTAATAGATGTCCACTTTAGAACTTGTCATTCAAGGAAGATGATATAGTTCTAAATATGTGGATATATATCTGTATATATATTTACTTATGGGTTTTTATATAAAACACTCTAACCATCTGTCAAGAGTATGGTATATGTTATAGCATAGTATGCCTTCATATACTTAAATTACTCAATAGACGGTAGATGTCACCGAAAATACTGTAGCCCTGGTTGTTTTTGCAAAATTTCAATCCTCTTTTTGTTTTGTTTGGGTTTACTCCTTGAAGATGACAACTTAGAGTTGTTGAAACAGTGTTGAGTGTTTAAATAAAGGTTTGGTGTTAGGGTGCAAAACTGTGTTTTTACATTGATAATGATGATGATGATAACTGTAAATCAGCTTCAGTCACGGTTTTCAATGTTATAGCATCCCTGACACATTCCTAATTCACCAGCTTTAGATGCTCGAGACCAAGTTCGTCGAAGCATTTTTTAGCTAGCAAATGGTATTTTTGGTGACATCTGACATACACATGAATACAATTTGATAGGGAATATCGCAAAATCATATTGAGTTTGGATATCTTCCAAAATCCCTTAGAGTATCGTAAGCCGTGAATTTATTTGTCGTGATATCTCACTTGTCGTTGGTCTTGAGGTAGCAGGGTACGAAAAGGCTGCGGTGGTTTAAATAGATAATGTATAATGCCTGTTACAGATGTCTTGATTGCTAGTTCTTTAGAGATGAATTCCCCGTTAATAGTGAAGCCTTGAATGTCTATTGATATAGCCTTGATTGCGATTTCCATGATGAACTGATGTTTTTAATGTAAAAATTTTTCTTTTCTAATAGAGACTTCGGACGATTTCGCTAAGTGGGAGAAATTCCATCAAACAGTCGTGTATGATTATGCAGTCGGCCCGCAATAGTTCGGAGCTTCACCTCGTCATTAAGGAAAATATGCTTGACTTTGAGTTCGATACTGTTGATCGTAGCGTTTGCATTAGTGTCTCTATCGGTAATAATTAGACAATCATCGTCATTTCTGGACCGCACTAAACGTTTGTTTGTTTGTTTCCCACAAGTCACTCTTTGGTAGTCACAAAAGATTGAAAATAAATGTCTGAGTGGTATGTACATTCGGAATGATTGATCTGTTGGATTCACAAAGGGTGTATTAGGAAAATTCCATCCGGCAATAGCTAATTCTCTGGAGCTCGTAGGATGGTAACATAAATAGCCGCGTATGGTGCTTAATCGGCCAGGATCTCGAACCGATTCTATTTCTTTGCCGCACAGTTCGTAAACCACACAATCGAAGACAAATGTTCCAGCATTAGGTGACAGAGAGACAGCTCCTCCATTGCCTGCTGTTACGTTAATTTGACCTGTGATGGCGATGAAAGAGTCCGCCATAGAGAACCAGGAATCGGACTGATTCACGGTAATTTCTACAATGTCATTGTTTCCGAAGGATTTTACATACGGATAGTAAGTTAGAAGTTCCATCCAGCGAATGCTGTCATTGAAATTCGGCTTACAGAAAATATCGAACGTCTGAGTTGACATAATAACTCGGGTATTATGTCAACTCAGATTGCAGAAATAGTCTATTGGAGAACGTATGTGATCTCTTCAAATATTTCGCTGATACTGATTTCTGTTTCGGTATGTATACACCTTTATAAGGCTCATCGCAAACAAATATTCGTCCCATTACTGTTGCGAAAGTTCCTGGAGCACCTAAATTCAATACACCTCAGGATTCAATTTAAATTATAACTTGAAGAAAACAACCAGGGGTCTTTCCTTGACGTCCTAGTAAGAAAAAAAACCCAGAATGGGCACTTCGACACACCATATATAGAAAGCCGACACACACGAACAGATACTTAAACTACAAATCCCATCACCACCCTTCTCAAATACAGGGAGTTGCCAACACGCTAGTTTCGAGATCCATACGACTGACAGACGACAATAACAAAACACAAGAATTAAAACAGATAACAGCCGCTCTATGACAAAACGGATACACAAACCATACCAGCAAAAAAGCAATAGCACAACAACACGATGTGCCAAAACCAAACAACCACCTTATAGAAAAACCAACCAGGCTTACCATACATCAAAGGGACAACGGACAGAATTGGCCGAATTCTTCGAAGGCATGACATATCGACAGCATACAAACCGCACCAGACTATAGGAACAAGTTTAAGAACTCCCAAACAAAACGTTAAACTTGAAAACCAAGGGGTATATAGTATAACTTGCCGAACCTGCGACAAAGTATACGTCGGACAAACAAACAGGAGAATTTTATCCCAGACACACAAAACCAGACAAATACGAGATGCTATTGAAATCGCGAAAAGTGGACACCCAAAGAAAAGAGACGACGCCCTGCACCTCTCTAACACATGGAAGACAATTATTCAACATCAAAATAAAACAGAATTAGCTTAGCAAAATAAAAACCCGTCAACAAGCGACACATCCGATACGGCAGCGAATGCGATTCGACCTCCAACGGAGACACATAAAATAAAAAGTTCAGGTAGATCACCTCTGAGTACACCGTAACAACGCAGACCTTGGCGAAACGTCTGCAGCATTCAAACATGAATCAATATAACGAACGAAGTAGTTAATATATTTTTTGGATCTATATATTATAAAAATGTTAACAATGGGGAAGTTTCCTCAATGGAAATATAAAAAAAAACTGCGGTGTCAAAAGATTCGGCAAAAGTCATATTGCATATCTATAAATTTAGACACTATCGATGTAGAAACGTGCAGCGTTTATGACCCCCAACACATGTAAAAACAATTTAGATTAAAGTCGATTTTGTAATAATAATTATTCAATTGCAATACACATAACTCAAGGCAGTGAACATTTCCACTGTAAAACTGATTTCGGTGTCAATGTGTCTGGAGCCCGATTCTCAAACCATTCGACCATTCTACCACATACGTCTTTCGTCGAATGGTAGAGCCTGGGAATGTTAGACTGAAAACTTATAGGTCCGTTCTTCTATCGAGAAAAAGTTGAAGTTTTATAATGACCCAATTTGTAAGAAACAACAATAAATACAAGTGAAACATGTTAATTATCTGTTGGTTATTCTATTTTCAAAGGCTACTTTTGCAAAGTTTGTATATTTACATATAATATTTTTTAAGATACTCTCATTACAGTAATATTAATAATGAAACAGGAACATTAGTGTAACAAGTTTTTGAGTAAATGTTACTGTACAGTAATAAATTTACATCATAGTGTTGACGTTATTTTGTTTATAACAACTTGATTTTTTTATTTAAAGGGTTAAATAATTTCATTCTGTATGTAAATGGTATACCCAAAGACAGTACCGTACAAAGGATTTTTAATTTACCGATGATGGATTTTTCCATTAGAAACGTACGTAAATTAATTCGTGTAATAGACGGTGTGCAACAAATTAAATTTCGTCTCAAATTACGAATAAAAATTCCAAATACGTATTTAAAAAAAATGAAGTTGATAATGATGGCCTGAACACATACGTCAGAAATAAAATTTCTAGAGCGAAAAAATTACAAAACTTTTAGTCGAAACTGGTTTTTCAAAAATTAACCTGCATCTCAGTAACTCATCGAAATTTTTCAGCACGGCTCAAAGATCTTGATTGAGTGTCAAAAACTGAAACTTTCCTCTAATTCAACCTAACTCCTTATAATTTAGGAGACAGCAATAGTAGCATACAATATTTAAGACACCCTGTATATATATTGCAATAGATTCTGTGGATACAAATCAAATTTACACAAATATTTACTTTCAACGTCTTTTTATCAAATAAATCCACTATATACAAACACTATGAGTAATACTACTGGAAACAGCTGATGGCTCTCCTCCGTCGATTCAATCACAGGAATATAAACTAAAATACTACTATTTCTTTGTTGTAGGACCCTTTTCAGGAACCTTCTCGAGGCCGCTTTTATTTCTACACCCATCGAAATTTCGAGATAGCCATTGTTACTTTTTTTTATTATTTCAGCCGGTTTTATGTTTACGCTGTTTTTATCGAAAAGTTTAATTTAGAAGAAGATGAGTGAGTTCTCATCGAAACGTCGAAAAAGTGTCTTTTCTAAGACAAACAAGAGAAACACACCAAAATCCCGGGAACATTGTACATATTATATAAACACTCAAGTTCAATTAAAATTATAATTAGACCGCATAATCTTATAAGAATTTGAAATTTTAAAGCCATATAGTGTATTCGGTTCATCTGCCACCCCCCAATTAGCAATATTTCTCCAAAAAAAACGACATTCAACTTAAAGTTATCTTCTTTCACCAAACGGGAGTGGAAGAAGCGGTTTGAGAAGGAAACTGATATCACAACTCTTCATAAACTCTCTCATTTAAAAGGGTACATTTTACATTTATAGAACACTAAGGCTGGTACCGTAATTAAGATAAATTACACGGATAAGTAAAGCGAATAATCAGAAATTCACGAAGTATTATTTTATCAGAACGTGAGCTCCGCAATTAAACACAAATAAAATCAGGGAAATTACCGCTAATTATTTTTAAGTTGAGTGTTGAATGTGGAGGTGAGGCGTTAATAGTTTGTTTAATCCTCATTGAAGAAATCCAAGGAGAAATGAGTGAGTAGAATATTTGAACTAATTTGAAAATGTGCCCGACGATCAATCTTATCGGAGAGGGGCTGGTTTATTTCAAGTCGGGATGAGAAAATAAATAGGAATGACATTAAATTTAAAAATACATAACATATTTATTAATTAATGATAAAGTCAAATATAAAAGCGAACAAAGGAAAAAAGATTTTGAAAGAGGATTTTTGGTTACATATATCATTTCTGGAAATATTACAATAACAAAATTAAATTATTTAAAATTAATTAAAATTAATCTTGTGTTTAGTAAGGTGTGTTTTAGGGATACATTTATGAAGTCTCTTCATTCGTATCTGTAAGTAAACATTCCCTTGTGAAATAAAATATAAAATTAGTAGTCTTTATTTCGACTTACCAGGGCAACCTCGAAACGTAATTTAGTCGGTAATGTTACCGATGCAATTATTACTGATCCATCGATTTATGAATACTTGATGGCATGTAATACCACGGGTACATTTTCATTGCTATATTAGCCCTTTCGGTCGCATATCATTTAAATTTATCGGTATAAATTGATAAGGCACTATTAATCACCTCTAATATTACTCCTAAGCTGCGAATCAGGTTTGAGTCTATTTGAGTTATTTCGGCCGTCAAAGAAGGAATTCGGAAAAAGACTTGCGGTATTAATAGAACCATATCCTTGTATTAGGAAATCAACCTTGACCCTAATTTACAGCCTTCCAAAAAGGAGGAGGTTATCAATTCGCCCGCAATTTTTATTTATGTATGCTCAGTAATTTTTAAAAAACAGCTTAAGCAATTTTGATTATTTAAACTGCCTTGTATTAAGGAATTTTACCGAAAGGTACATTATAATTTTCTATAACGTGAATTAATTCTTCACTGTTTTCTCTAAAACAGCTCAATCAATTTGTATATTTTAAATTGTATTCAGTAGAAATATATTTCAGCTTGATTCCGTATAATTTTCTATAACGTAAAACATACCTTTTTCAGAAAATCGGTAAAATATGTGAAGAAAACGTTAAACATCAATGTAATTCTCAAATTTTCTAAATTAATCTCTACCTAAATGTCAAGATATGTCATAAATGTATGCCGTACAGGGTGTTTATAATGGTTTTCATTTTGATTTATTTGATATTAGTTTCTTTTTGAAACGAACATCTATTACGCTGCTTACATATAGTGAAATGGCTGAAAATATTCAGTTAGTGTGTGGAAACAAAAAATTGTTATGCCTGCCATCTTTTTTTTATACAGAATGCTGTTGTAGATGTGTGTGTATCCAGCGAGTCGTGCGTGGAAGTATCGAAATTCAAGCAGCAAGCAATGTGCGTGGTTGAAATATAGGAAGTAAAATTACAGTTATAAAGGTGGGTTCGAAAAATCTCCAAATGAAATGTTATATTGGGACGTACATAAGCAGTTGCATATATAGGAAGTTTTAAATATAAGGTGGAATAGAATCTTATTTCTACAGGGTGGTTCAAAAAATGATGTATTGTATACAAACTGATTCAAATAAGGGAGGAATGGTTATACAGAGTGGATGAAAAAATGTTAAAAAAATTGTTAAATAAGCATAAGCAAGAGGACATTTGAATTATAGGGCGGAGTATAATTACAGTTATACAGAAGAGTTCAAAAATGTTCGAAGCAGTTTCATGTACAAAATGGTTAAAATATGAGTTAAATATGAGTATAATTATAGTAATACAGGGAGTTTCAAAAATATTATATAGAGTGGAACATAAGTAGTTGCGTATACCAGGTAGTTGAAATAAGGGTCTAGTATATTTATAGTTATACAGGATAAATCAAAAAAGAAATTATATATACATAATAAACATATATAAGGATATTTGAATTGCAGGGCTGAGTACACTTATAATTATAGAGATGGATTCATAAAATGTCTAAAGCAGTAGCATACACAGGGTGGTTGAAGTAAAGGGTAGAGTAAAATTATAGTCATAGAAGGAAGTTATATAGGGTAGACAATGAGCAGTTGCATATATGGACTACTTAAAATATGGGGCGAAGTAAATTATAGGTACAAAGTGTGATTGAAACAATATTAGAAACAGTCAATAGGATGGAGAAAATTTATATTTATACGGGGTGGTTTAAAAAACATCAGAGCGGTTGCAATATAGTTTAATTTTAGTTTTATAGGCTGGTTCAGAAAATAATAAACAAATAAATTATATTGGGTGACCACAGAGAAATATACAGAGTGGTTGCAAATAGGGTGAGTTCGAGTTATATTTATACAAAGTGGTCCAAATAATAAAAAGAAATTAAAGTCTAAACTAAATGTGAAAAAATTGAAAATGAAATATATTAAAGAGAGAGCCAGAGAGAGAGAGAGAGTAAAAATTCGAAAATGTTACAATGATTGGCATAAAAATCATTCCAGATATAAAATTCAAGATATGTCAGAAAATATTGATTGCACACAGTTTTTAAATTGTTATCATTTTAAGGCAGTTGAAGTCGGTTCTTTTTTAAATATAAATTATTGAATATATTCATTTGCTGCCTCTTATTTTGCGAGCATAGTTTTCGAACTCATCCAACACTTGAATTCTTGATTGTAGCCAAGCTGAACAATATACTCCATAAATTGCATTCGCTCTTGGATTGGGAAAAATTGAATTGCTTCTTCTTTGTCAGATTTTACTTCCAGTTCCGGTAAGTTATTCATCTCAATAGGATGAACTCCACTAACATACTGGGCCTCTTTTCTGTCTAACATTCTGATAAAAGAAACGCGTACTCGACATAAATCTGAAAAAAGATTAATGCAAACTTTTGACAAGAAATTACAAAATCTCGTCACCACAATGTATGACAAAGAGCAAATTCTGATAGAAACAATAGATAAAAAAACAACAAGCTTTTGTCACCACCAACTTACAAGAAAAGAGACGAGATAAATTTAAAAATCGAAGGGGACAACTTGAATAACGAATCCAATTAGTACAACAGAGTTAACGAGAAAATACAGATTGTGTAATCAGACAAAAAAGAGTAAATGATGAAATTGTTATTTTTAATAGTTCAGTGGATAGTTTCGGAAGTAAGGTTAAATATGACATCAATTCAACCCAAAGCAAAGTAAAATTTGAACTTAGCACTATCAAAAATTAAGTGGAGATGGTGATTAAAACATCCAACAATACTTGCAAAGAAGAAGAATTTAGAGCAATGTTAAATACCAAAGATTCCTTTATAAAACCACTTACGTTTGTTGGTAGTTCATCTTCGCCTATATACAAACAACAATTTGAAGAAGTGCTACAGGTGGGATGGGATACCCAAGAAAATCGATCTTTCTGGTAATTTCTATAAGATGTCCAGCATTAGAACTCCTCCAGAGCATCCCGTCTATGACCAAGGTAACTTCAACTGCAGTCTTAGATACAAGAAGTAGAAAAACCCAAAGCATGATTATAATTAACTCATGGTTTGAACACTAAGGCAAACATGAATGAATGAACATGCAACAACTGAATTAAGAAATCTACAACCAAAAAGCCAGCCCAGATTGGAGAAGTAATAAATGATAAATTTCAATATTTTTTATAATTAAGAATTTAATTAATATGATGTGTTATAAATCCACACAAATTGTCGAAATAGTCATATATCAATGTGGTGTAAGTGCTTATAGGTAAACTATCATGGTTCCGTCTTTGAATTTTTAAAACCCAGATATTGTATTAGTAGTTTCTGTTATATATTCCTCTGTGGTCTCATATTGTGATGAACTACTAGAATTATATGTAGACTCATTCAAGGATTGATTATAAAAAAACTTTTAGAAATTCAAGATATGATTGGCAGTTTAAAGAACGATCTTATGTAAACTAAGTAGTTCCTCTTGTGGTAAGTTAAGTAAGTGCGAAAGTGATAAATTGTTTTTGTTGGTTTTCAGGTTATTGTAAATATAAAAAAATAAAAGTGCATTTTAAAAAATATTTTAGTTATTAATCTGGGAAACAATATTTTGTCTGTATAAGGGAATGAACGCGGATTTTGTTTATATGACAACAGTCTAGTCCTCAAGGTCACTATCAAACAAAAAGGCAACACCATCACTTTCAACACTAGTTCTGCAGTAGCCATTATTTTGAAGCCACCAGTAATCCTTCCAACCGTCTTTATCATCCAGCGGCTTACAGTCAACACCACTCTATTAGGGTCCCGTTGGATCTACAACTTAAATTTCTCCTTACCTCTCGCGTCTACAAATTTACCGATATACATAAATAAGTGTTCGAGAGGACATTTATTCTCTTGTGGAAAGCGCAACTGATGAAGATTCCCTAATCAGAAACAATATATATATATATATATATATATATATATATATATATATATATATTGTCATGCGTACAAAAAAATGACACCTCGAAGGGAGTATTCAATATCTCTGACAGGTGAAGTTAACCTGAAATTTATGGTGACATTCTAACCTAAAGGTGCGAGATTACAGCAACTACATGGAACGGCCCCAGATTCGGATCCTCTGTGTGATAGTTTTCCCTGGGGTCTACAAATTTTATTACGGGAGCCCAAGCGGAGATTTTGCGCGTTACTCAAGCGCGTCAAAAAATCATATCAGGAGAAACCTTACTACTTGTAATGTACCCCTACCATAAATGAACCTTTAATATAGGGGCAGCCGATCAGATTAGTAAAAAATGATCCTCAGAAAAACTCAAGCGCGTCAGATTAAGACAAAGTAAGTTAACTACATGGAGAAAAGTGTATTTTTCAATAATCTGACGATGTGAGCGTGGCATAAGGAAATAGTCTAATTATAAAATTTCAAAAAAAAGTCATCTCGAAAACCTCGAGCGTGATTGATTTTTTATTTGGAAGGAAATTCTTTAAGGATTACGGAAAAATATAATCTGACGTTTTTAATGGGGAAATGTAGCTAAAATCATCAACAAAGTGTGGAGAGTACAGCTGCTGACTCTTGTGTATTTTCCACTCTGCGCCTCTCTTTCCTTCTCACTCTTTCTTTCTCTCAGCTCTCCCAGCTAATCACAAAGACGTGTTCGTTTTAGTAGAAGTACGACGCTTTGGTTTGTTTGTTGTATTTTAAAACAATTTAGTGAATTTAGTTTCAAACAAACTACAATAATGAGTGGAGCAAATGAGAAATGTGTATTTTGTAGGGAAGGAACTTGTGAAAAAATTAAAAAATTTACACCCGAAACAAAAAATGTATGACTATTTTGCAGATTAAGATACTTATTTGTAATTTTATTGTTATATACTTTCATACCAATACATGATAAAACTACAAATATATTTGTAATGTTTTTATTACATCCAGTAATTGAAACAAAAATAAAAATCAAATTATCAGATTAACAATATTCCTCCAGATAATTTTCAGCTTATCATTGAGGACGAGTAGAACATCAAGTTGAACCATCTGTATAAAAATCTGACGGGCTCGAGTATTTCAAGGGCTTATATCTTATATTTTTTTACATTTTCAAAAATTGGTCATTTCAAAAGGATCATTTTTTGAGTTCACTTAACATTTCTTCTGAATATCTGACATGCCCCAATAGCTTTTTTTTCTTTTTTTTATACCCCTTTTTTACAGACACCCCCCCCCCCCACCTATTAATTGTCAGATTAATATCTCTCGGTTATCAGAGAGGTATTGCCCGTATACACTATAAATGTCATATGCGCTCGAGTATTTTCATGCGACTGTTTTTTTTTACATTTTTTTTTATTTGTATGCGCTCTCCCCCTCTCTAAAAGGGGAAACATTACATAATCTTTCGTTCGTTTTAGGACCTAACCTTCACGATCCAACAGGTCCCTATGACGCTTTAGTTCCTGCAAATTTAGCATCCCGAGCTCCCCTACTATTAGTTTTATATTGAATCAGCATTTTGTTATATATAAATTGTGAATGGCCATCAGTTAGACAGGTGATTGTTGACCGTTTTGTTGTACTCTAATTTTAATTAAATAAAAGTTTGTGATATTCAAGACACTTGTTAAATCAATTTTACAAGTAGTGCAAAAAGTGACTCTGTTAGTAGGATTTCAGAACTTTACTAGAACCGGCGAACTAGTTTTACTGATGGCGGAGGATCCTAATCCCTCGAACCAACAAATAAATCTGTCGAGATTCAACTACAATCGTAGAACAAGGCGACTAACTTCAACTCTAGACCTTGGTAGCATCGATACTCCAATAAATTTAAGTACAAATAATTAAATCATCAGGCACTTTTTGATTTTGTTAATAAAGAAACAATATATTGTGTTTTATTTTGAACTCTATTTTCCTATTCTGTTAACTTCATTTTATTTTGTACCAAAAAAATTCCCTACTAGTAGGTACTTCTCACAATCAACCTTCACAATTTCGCAAAATTAGCCACCCATCAAGAAAACGCCCTAATCAGTTGAGACCATTCCAACAAAATACACAACAATTTTGTCCCCAAAACCCAAACACTGCACATCTTTTAAATTACACAAATTTCGCAAATTTCGATAAATCAAAGGGAATATGACTACAATATATGTAATAGTTATTCATACCACACACACAATAACAGTTATCATATTGTGATAACATCAGTAAACAAGTTTTGTTTTGGACCCACTAGAAAATCAAAATTACCGGGATTTGTTGCTCTCCCAAATCCAGACCATCGACCGGTCGTGACGACCAGTCTTGCAACACTAATCTAAACAGTCAATCTAAAGGACATGAACCCGAAAGTAAACTTTCTGGAAGAAATGTTCATGCTGCAATCACCAAAAACTTTATAATACATCAACGATGCAACAGGAAACTACTTATTGTGAAAGGCGCAGGAATTCTAATTTTCAAAGAGCAAACTGTCAAAAAATTTCCATTTCCCAGTTATCCCTCTTAAAATTTGCGCGTAGTAACATCCGTAAGGTCTTAATTTGTAATCTGGACATCGATTTTGGTGGCATCAAAATCATCGAATCAATGGAACTTGGGCCAGATCATTGCTTAGAAAGTTTCAACTTTGAAAAACTGTTTACGAATGTACCATTAGACGAATCTCTCGCCATATTGAAAAAAAAAACCTACTGAGGACAAAACCCTAATGGACAGAACGAAGCTCAATAGATTCAATTATGGACTATAATGTTCCCTCAAGAATTGCTACTCTCAGGCGAAGACCCGGTTATTCATGAAGATGTATTGATTATGGGCACACCGTTATCCCCAACCATCGCCAACATCTACGTGGAATGGTTCGAAGATTCACCATAGAGGAAAAAGAGTGGATGCCTACCATTCCTTGATGTGAAGTGCCAAAGGACTATGACCGGAATCTGGGTTATACCTGTCCTACAATTCTAACCACCCATCAGCAACGAAAACTTGCATAATAAAACACTAAGCCGTAGAGCCAAAAATACATGCAGTACACCAGAGGACTTGAAAGAAGAACAAGTGAAACTTAGAGTAGACCTTTTAGCGAATGGATATCCGAAAACCATCATTAATAAGGCGTTTGATGAACTGGATAAACCACCTAGGCTGGAAGAGAAAACCACAGAAGCAACTCTATTATTACCATACACTAAAGGCTTTGAAGACGCGAGATGTAAGACTGACATCTAGGATTTTCAAGAGAATCAGTACACAGAGGTTCCGAATCTGGAGCCGTTCCGTGTAATTGCTGTTCTCCCTTAACTCCTAGGACAGAATGTCACGATAAAATATTTAATTTACTTCACCTGTCAGAGATATTGAATACTCTCTTCGAGGTGTCATTTCTTTGTACGCAAGACAATATATTGTGGAAAGCGCAACTGATGAAGGTTCCCGACCAGAAACAATATATATTATATTTATATATAATATATATTGTCTTGCGTACAAAGGAATGACACCTCGAAGAGAGTACTAAAGGCTTGTCGGAAAAATGTAGGTGTATTGGACACAGCTCTGGAATCCAAATGATTTTCAAGGGCAGCAAAACCTTGAGAAGCATGATTACAAAAACAAACTCCTACAATACTAAATAACTGTACATAGAGTATACTTTGTAAATGTGTCAATCTCTACATTGGGGAGACAAAGCGACTACTGGGCAGTAGGGTTAAGGAGCACCGCAAAGTTACTCAAAAGACGGAGAAAACAAAGTCTGAGTTATCTAATCACGCATGGGCCGAGCACCACAACATCATCTGGGACCAGGCCAGGGTAATTCACAAGGAAGAGCACTAGTATAAAAGAAAATTTATAAAGGAGACTACTTCTTCATCCATAGCCACTACGCATTACCGATAACTAACCTCTAGATAGGGCGACGCTGATTGGACCAGATAAGGGGTTAAAGGACCCAATGAGCATGCATAAATACGACGGATAACATGAATTTCCCATCATTCACCTGATGACGATAGCTTATTACAAACCTACTGAAACGTTTTGAGGTCAACCATTTCAAGAAGAAGGAAGTCCAAGGAAACTTCCAGGAACGAGATACATTTTCTAACAGTTTCAGACTAACAATAATTTCATACCTTTGTCTATATTTTCAAGGCATATTTTATCTAGAAGGCGACGCATTATATTTTACAAATGAATTTAAATATTCGATCGAGATAAATAATGCAGGCCCATCTTTACCAAATCTTATACGTAAAAATATTAGACGCATTAGGGAAACACAAAACGGCATGTCTTTATTGACTACAGGAAAAATGATGGTACAGTCGACAAATATCCCTTGCCTAACATTTCGAACTTGGCAAGTGATAATATTTTTCAACATTAAATCTCGTTTCCGAATGTCATCAAATAGAAATCGACTCCACAGTCATCTCTAAGACAGCATTGTCAGTTGAAAAGAGCCAATACGAATTTCATCATATTCCGTTTGGTTTATTAAGGATTGTCACATTCCAAAATGTCGTGGACAACATTCTCCTCGGAATTCAAAATGAACGTTGTGTAGTATGCATGGACATCTTCGCAAATCAAATCTCAAGATCCAACCCTATAAGGGTGAATTCGTAAGAAATAAAGTAGCTTTCCTTATCATCTAATTATGCAAAAAGGTGTAAAACTGAATCCCAAAAAAATCAATTGTATCCAAAATTTCATAGTCTCAAAGTACCAGAAAGACATTACATCTTTCTTGGGATTGACAGGATATTACAGAAGAAGATATCTGATCGAATCATTAACTATATTTTCGAAGAATATATTTTGCAATCAGACATTTCACAACGTTATGACATCACCCTCAGAGGACGAAATACTCCAAAACTTGGAACACCGCCATGATGGTAAAAATAATGTATATCGCGAAATTATCGAAACTGACAGGCGAATAAAAGAAAACTATAACTGGATCGGTTTGACAAAAAACGTCAAAAATCTCATCAAATCCTGCGAAATTTGTAAAAAGTCAAAATAAGTCTATAAAACTTGAGTTTTCCTCTAGTTGTAAAGAAAACGCCTACATCGCCGAATTAATATCCATATCTTTGAATATCCCTTTCGAAATTTCGGCCTAACAATTAGGAACGAGTTATCCAAATTTACAGAGTATCCTATAAAGGATAAAACACGAATATCCGTCGTTAATACGCTCAGAATTCACTGCAACCAGGGGATGGTAACTCAGGCAATGTTGGTCCAGCTGTCGGTGAACTGTAAACGTAGCCCCCATCAGAACTCCTTGAAGAACTATTTTTTGACAGTTAATCTAATATATCCAGGTGACACAATGTGATCTTTTCTATCGGCCCTTAGTACATGTAAATGATGTGGTTTTTGTTTTTTGTCATAATTGTCATTTTCTTTGTCTGAGAAAGTTGAAGCTATTAATTATTTTTTCTCTAATTTGTGGTAGAATTTTGTATCGAATCCCATTCTTGCAGTATTCATACATCGTTTTAAGGTACTGTATATAGCCAGAAGCTACAAACTAAATAGTATTTAAAGCATAATTTAATAATCAGTTTTTTTAGGCATTATTTTACAACCAACAAAGTGTCAGAAAATATGGCTTCAAAGAATAAACATCGAAAAACATTACATGCCAGGTATGTTTATCTTTTTCTGATACTGTTACTTGTATTTATTTCATTTATTGTTTAATTTCAGGTTATGAGAGAAGTTCAGGAGACAATTTTGTATACTCTGTAGGAAAACAACAAACCACTGATTATTACCCCCATATAATGACAGGTAAACCAATGAAAACAACCAAGCTATTGTGAAAGAGATACATGCTATTTTTTTAAGAAGCTGCTGATAATTAGAAAAATAATATAAATATCCCAAATCAAGGAAGTTCCAACCCTGAAGTGTCTGAGCTGGATTATACATGTATGGCAGTAGTGTCAACTGACGATGATCATTTGTATTGTCTTAAGATGAAACCTGCAGCTGAGTCACAAACCCAAGTACACACGGGTAAGCAAAGTTTAGTGCTTGTTGAATAATTCATAATATCTTGTATTTTTATCTTTTGTCAATAAATAAATTTAATTTCAATATTGAGTTTCATTTATTCTGATGGTACATTGTCTTCTAAATGTTATTTGTGGCATATTCTTGATTATTTTTATGTTTTATTTTCCAAGAACACATGAAAATAATTCAATGGTACAGCCTCCTGTTGGTAAGATTTGGGACCAGAAACTGCAGATTCCTTCTTTTTAGTTGGTGATGATCTGTCAAATTCAACAAACGTCAAATTTAGTACTTGAAGGACTTCTGAAGATGCTTATTATGCATATTCTAACCTGTCATGGGATAAAATATGAACACATTTTATAAGATTGAGTTGCCCATGTATCTTTATTGTATGATCTGTGACTGCAACTACGGTCATGAGTTCGATACAGTTATGAGTGAAAGACAACTGTGTACTCTACGAAATAAAGCTAACCTTCTCTAATAGAAACCACCCGCAATCAAATGGTTCCCATGAACGACTTCTTGCGACATTATCGGAAATGTCCGAGGAAATATCGCCGAAACCCCAAACAAGGACCTGTTTAGTGTTTTAACATACATATTCTGCAACAACACGAAAAATAGGACTCATGGGCTCATTCCATATGAGTGGATTTTTGATCATATCAAACGTTTTAGTACGAAAAGAACCTCATTTCCAAATATGATAGTGATCTAAATATCCCCATGGAATATTTTTACAAAATAGCGCGTGCCAAAACTGAACAATAAAAACACAAAAGCCAAAGCACCTTTCGATCAACATGTACCCAAGAATTGACCAACATATAACAAATGCGACAAAGGGTATTCAAAAGAATCATATATTGCAAGTAGTTCCAAAAAAAAATTATTGCCGCCTTTACGATCCGAATCAACCTATATTTTGACAATCGCAACGTCCCAATATTCAACGACTCCCATAAACAACACAGTAGGACTCTTCTTTCACAAAATTTCAAACAACTGCTTGTATACAAAGATCTCCACCCATTCTCCGATACAATTGCCAACAATGACAAAATTCTAAACACTTGATTGTGACTATCCACTCAAACTTAACTACCTAAATGACAGCATTTTAACTCCAAGTATAAACACACATTAACTTTCTAAAACAAATATCGGATACAGGAAACTAAAAATAAAAGCGTAATATTAACGGACACTAAACTTTACAACTACAACAAACGTAAATGAGGACTTATTAATGGCATAGGAACAATTTGGAAATCAATAACTACATCTCTGGATAGAGTTGGTGAATATTTTAATGTGTCAATAACATTACACATGAAGACGCGAGATGTAAGACCGACATCTAGGATTTATTAATAAAAAGCTGTGTCTTTTTTCGAGATTTTCTTAATTATGTTTGGTCAGCAATGCTTTTCTCTCGCCTTAATATGTTGTTATAGTTCGACAAAAACCTCGGCATGCTGAGTAAAACATCTTCAACTTGTACCTCTACTTTGCATAAAAATAATATACCTTAACAACCATTTCAGTTAGATACAAAAATAATTTTCATTTAAAAAATCCTTTTTTCAAATCACGAAACTTTTATCGTCTATCGTCATTATCCAGTCCTCATAGTGGACGACTAAACAGGATTCCATCTACAACTGAACTAATTACGAATAGCGATGATTCATTATTGTATACCAACTTTCGGAACTTGGACAGCTGGCATCCTTTAAGCTGAGTCCTGTTGCTCTCCGGTAGCCTATAGATACGTATCAATTTGTGAGGCCAAGCTGTGGAAGCAATCCACCTCCCTTCCCAAAAATTGGCCAAACTTTCATATTCTACGCCAAAGACTACAATGTGTAAGAGTTCATTTCGAACATATGGCTAATTTCTGTTTCGATTTTTTACCAATTAGCAAAAAGTTTAGCGCCAATAACATTATAACCAAAATCATCGCAATCAATTCAATCAGACTGTAAGGCACTTATTGAATCCAAGATTAAATAAGATAGATGCTGACAATCTCAACACGACTCAACATAAACTTAACCAATATTCTGAGGAATTATACAAATTGATAAACCAATCGTTTATTAAAATTACATCCGCCCATCTTCACAATTCTAAAATTACTTCAGTCATAACATTAATTCTCTTCTACATCTACAATTGCAAAAGAAGAAAGTCCAGACTATTGGCTATAGCCAACACAGGCGTTGATCCACCATGACCTTCATCAATGTAAAGCGATAGCGATACCAGAAGTTTCAGATCCTTTTCAAGACAACGCCCTATAGAAAAGGCTAAACTCAAACCAGTTGTCTGAAAAGTTGAAGAGTAGCATCAACTTTTTTGAGATAAATGGAGATGTTACATAGATATTTAAAAAAAGATAAAATAATAATTATTCTTAACTCTATATTAAGTAGTACTTAAAAACTTTGTAACCTTGTACTCTTTCTTTAATTCATCTACTAAGGCTACTGGTTACACTCGAAATATTCGGATTCGAAAATGTCGAGAGAATTCAACGTTACATACAAAATGTTTAAGAAAAATATTCTTCGACAACGATACCTGAGAAGGATCCAAACGTCACGTCACATTAAACAAATAGGTATTTTTAAACAAACATTCACACATATTACACAACAAAAACTACTTGACAAATCCACAGGACTGTGTTCTTTCAGTTAATCCTACAAGAAATTTTGTCTATAAAAATGCAACTAGTGACTGATTCAATTATTTAACTTACATATTTCATTTAGACATTGTTGTAAGGGGAGAAAACCCAAAGTGTAGAAAATATAATAATTTACAATTGTTTACTAGAAAAAGGCATTCAGATGTTTATAAAATCTAAAGCTCACATCGTTGACAATACGGTTATATAAGTTACGGTTGCAAGCAACATTTTCAAACTATTCCAAAAAGTATTATTTTTCTCGCAAATTGCTAATTAGATCGCAGTAGTGGTTTAACTTAAACTTTTTTATAAACCCAATTATTACGTCTATGATCTGTAATTCACCTATGTAAAGATAATTCAGTAAACAGATATGCCGTTTTTCTATAGTAAAACACTGAAATACCATGTTTTCAGTGTTTTTTATACTTACATAAAATAATCGTTTATATTCATACAAATTTCAATATTCTAAATACTTAATTATTAAATGGCATAAACAAGATAGGACAAAATCTAAAATTACATTAGAAGTTGAACAAAACAACAAACTAAACAAAAAAATTAATCCTCATTTGAAACGGAAGTTTATAGAAAACCAACTCATAGCAACAGCTACCTTTATTATCAATTGAAACCACCCAAATACAGTAAAGAAAAAAATTGTTAATATATTATCACTATAATATAGAGCAAAGACCAACTGTTGCTGGAAATAATTACCCTACAAAATTCATTAACAAATTAATTAAATACACTTGACCACAAAATAAACTATGCGAATAAATACTTAAAGTAATACTGGAATTCAAGACTACCTTACAGTAACAACTATATTATATATTGCCGGACTGTCAGAAAGACTGAGGTTGGCAACATATTTAATGTCAAAACAACATATAAAACAAGAAATACACTAAAATCAATTATATTGAAAACAAAACCAACTCGCACAACTCAAAAAATTGCTCTTATAAAATTTCTTGCGAATGTAATAAATTTTGCTTTGCTGAAACGTCTCGACCTCTAATTGTGCGAATAAATGAATAAAAAAGTTATATTAAGCAACGTCAATGCTTGGGACCTATGCCACGAAATACAATCTAAAAACTCCACAATACTGCACAAAGAAATACACAACATAAAATTAAAATTTAAATAGTTTGCCTTAAGTCTTTTACATGAGGACGATTGCATCACTTCTACTTCCATAGAATTCAATCGTATCTGGTTGTCGACAATTAAGAAGGAACTCAAGAAGGGTCATCCATTTTTGAGCAACCTTATATCGGGATAGTTCATAAAGTTTTTCCTAGGTTGTGAATCAAGAGATTTTTTTCATCGCATTTTTGGCGAATGCAATATCATACGACAAAAGTCATCCTTAGAAGCGCCACATTCAAATTATGTCCTTAGTTATGCCATGTAAAATTATCAAAACGATAATTTCAAGTTTCAATTTTATTCAGATTTTAATTGAAGGCAATTGACAATGGAGTCAAATATGAATTTAAAATATTTGAATTTTTTGGCACCATTGCCAAACACTACATCGGCAAACCACCGAAAAGGTAACTTTCGCTGGAAATAATAAAAATTATTAGCTTTTGAAGTTAGTTAATTGTTTCTAAGTGAATCCACTGAATTCTTAGGAATTTTCTAGTTTCTGTTGACTACTTTAGTAAGTCGCCCTAAGTGGTTGCTATTCCCACCCAACACAATTACTAATTTGTTTCCATAGTCAGATGGTATGGTAAAAGCAATGACTACTAATATAAATGGACCCGGCACTCTCATATACGAATAAACGAAAAATGGGTTGAAACATGAGACAAAAATAGAAAGAGACACAGATATATTTATTTACAAATATTCCGTCTCCAACAGTAGCGTCCACCTACATTAAATCAAAGGTCATGTTATTCAGATTCAAAATAATAGAACTACGTACTAATCTACAAATATAAATATATTAAAATCCATTAAAAGAGGTGCACAATAACAAAAACAATTAGTGGCTTAATTACTAATATGTAACACTAATTATCAAAACATTTACTTATTCACGTAAAATGTAGTTTTATTTGCTGATTAAATGACCTTTTGTAAACTCAGTAAACACGTTTCTGATCTGACACTTACCGGTGAGAAGATAATTCGGCAAACATATATGGCGTTTTCCTGCATGTAAAACACTGAAATAACACTTTATTATTGTTTTTTACACTTAAACAAAATAAATCACTGATTTCAAACAAGTTTCAACCTCAAAACAAATAAAAAATTTAAATTACGAAGTTAACCTCAATTCAAAATGTAAATAAGCAAACTTGTGCTGTTGCCTGCTGGACATAAACGGTGCAAAGTACCGCCGTTCAGGCGTTCAGTCAATGCTTACATGCCTAGATTTACGTCTTAGTGGTTACAATGGAATGAAGTTTGGCAATTTTGGCATCGGTAAGCGGCTGTTTACTATTTTCCGGCAAACATCTTTCAACCCATTTTTAATGTAAACAGGCAGGTCCATGTATATTAGGTAAAAGGGAAGGTTGAATAGCATCCTACAAAAATTGACACCAAATTCGCTGTACATAATAGCACGGGATAGACATGAGTCTATATTTTGTTCACAAAGAAATTAAAGGTGGAAACAACTTTATAGTAACGTCACGTTTCTCACATGCTATTACGACATGTCACCGCACGCACGAAATATCTGCAATACAATTAACGCATGCTTTTAAATCAGCTAGAAGTACACTATGGTCACGTCACGTCACCTCATGTAGCTCACGGCAACTTATACATGACAACGTGAGATCGTTCCTGCAAATATACATTTTCGGCACGCGGGACATAGAGAAGCTTGTGTCACTACTTTCAGAATTTTTTTGTGTTTATGTGTGAGACCGAGATATTTGTAAACAAGTTATTTGATTTAATTATACTAAAAGGTAATTACTTTTTTAAAGTTCATTTCCTTTATAATATTTACAAATTTAATACATAAATATTAATGTATATATTAATATAACAGCTATTAATAACACAATTAAGTGATAATGGCTGTAAACAAAGTTAAAAACAGATTGAGTAACGTAAGTCATTGTGTTGTAATGTCTCATAGTAGAATTTTTACTTTCCGGTCTCCCGGAAGCCTACAAATAATTCGAGTGTATACAACAATTTGTATTTTGTGATTTAATAATAACTTTATACAAGGGTGAATCAAATATGAACCGGACTTTTATTTTCTCGCCCTGTAGGTAATTCGAGTGGCGTGACGTCTCTATATATGTTAGGTAGGGATGTTAAGAAGAGGGGAGTTCGTCGGTTTGGCGAGGCGTAGTCGATGCGCTGTTAGTAGCATCATGTCAGAGCAAGAGGTGCATACGTCTGTTGCGCAACGTGTTGTTATCAAATTTTTGGCGCGGGAGGGCGTTAGACCATCTGAAATTTTGCGTCGACTATCTGCACAGTTCGGCAATGAAACACTTTCAAGGCCCCAAGTGTACGACTGGCACAAAAAGTTTTCAGATGACCGAGAGACAGTGGAAAATGAGCCTCATGCACGCCGTCCCACGACAAGCATCAATGAGGCGAATATCTACGCAATTCGTGAGCTGATTGAAGGTGACAGCCATCTTACAGTATTGGCAATTGCTCAACACGTTGGAATATCATACGGGAGTGCTCAATCAACCATTTCAGATTAGTTGGGTTACCGAAAAGTGTGTACAAGATGGGTTCCTCGCCTTCTAAGGGAAGATCAGAAAGCAAACGTCCTGCCGTATGTGAAAGGCTGTTAGCAAGATATCGAGCAGAGGGGGATGAGTTTTTGAGACATATTGTCACCTGTGATGAGACATGGGTGCACCATTATACCCCGGAGTCCAAACGTGCAAGCATGGAGTGGCGAAAACCTGGAGCGGCAGCACCGCGGAAAGCCAAAACCCGTCTTTCTGCAGGGAAAATTCTTGCAACAGTTTTTTGGGCGTACTGCTGATCGATTTTCTGCACGAACGCCGTACAATTAATGCTGAGTATTACTGCGAACTACTCCAACAAGTGAAACTTGCCTATCAGCAAAAGAGGCGGGATATGTCTATCCGAAGTGTGATTCTGTTGCATGACAACGCTCGGCCACATACAGCTGCATTGACTTAAGGAAAATTGAACAAAATGCATTGGGAAACCCTTGAACACCCGCCTTACAGTCCTGATTTGTGGCCATGTGACTACCACATGTTTGGGCCACTTAAAGAAGAACTGGGAGGCCACCACTTTGAGGACAACGAAGGTGTAGAAACGTTTGTGCGCAATTGGTTATCGACACGACCAGTTTCATTCTTTGAGAAAGATATTAAAAAACTTCCGATTCGGTGGGAAAAATGTATACATAAGAGAGGAGACTATGTAGAAAAATAATATGTATTAAAATTTGTATTGATCGTACCAATAAAATTTTTAAAACAAAAGTCTGGTTCATATTTGATTCACCCTCGTATTTTATATAGGGACCAGTACTATGTAGTTCATTTTATACAAAACCAAAAAACTAATCTTTTATCTATTTCTATTGAGAGGTTTTTTTGAACTTTGAACTTAAGTGACAATATAAATATGTAATTTTAAGAGAAATTAATACATAAGTGAAATGATTATTATACTTTTGGAATAGCAGAATTAATCAATATCAGGTGTAAAATAAAAATTATATAAGTAGAAACACTGAGAAAAATTAAATTTTATATATTTTTAATGTCTTCGAATTCCGAGGAACTCGTCAAGCTACAATCTTCACGTTCCATCATGGCACACAACGTAAAGTAATAAATGTATAAATGTGACTTGAGTATAGGGTGTTTCTAAGGCATGACAGTATGTGAGATTCCGCCGATGTGACAACATATAAGCTCATGTGACGTGACGATAATGTGTTTCCACCTTAACTCTTTCATGTAATCCGGCTATTCGCTGTGTTCGTGACTGTAACGCCCGAACGTTTTTAATCTAAAGGAGGCTCTGAGCAGTTTTAAAATGGTTAAACGGGTTAGTTTATTACTTGGTTTTGGCGTAACCAAACCTAGTGTTTGTGATGTTCTTGTAAATAATTTAAAATAAATTATTTTCAATTCATCGCTTATTATCACGTTGTAATTATCTTATTCATAATTCAAAATCAGTATAGTTATATGAAGATAATAGTTTAGAAGAGAGTTTATTAGAAGACAGGTCTGGTAAAATAAAAAATGTAAAAAATTTAGTTGATAAGTCTTATAACGTAAAGTACAATTTGTTAGCGATAACTTAAAAAATAATATATTGTAGATAATATAAATGTCAATTAAGAAAAAGGATTTTGTAAAACGTGATTTTGTTAGGTTTAAAAATATCAAAAATTGAGTTTAAATATATTACAATATTATCATTAGGTTGAGTATGTTTACAATCATATTTCAATTATCGTTTTTTGTACATTTCTTATTTGAAATTATTTGAGTTTGTATGTAAAACAGATTTGTATAATGTCACCTACGCAATGAGATATTTTTTTTAGGATGTTGTTTAATATTTGATGGGTTATCAATGTTTGCTTGATGCTTTCCACGTGCATCCTAACTGTTGCTACACTAGGTTTCTTGTTAGGTTTTTTGCCTTGGAAATTTAGTTTTTTACGGTTTCTAGGCCTTTACTCTGTAAAAAATAATCTGATTTAAAAAAACGATGTGTCAAGAGATTGGCAAAAAGAGACCTTTAAAAAAAGATATCACATGATATTCCTTTATATTTAAACTTATAGAAGTGATATTCACCCCAGCTTAGGGGTTGAAACTGCATAGTGACCGAGACATGTAAATTGTGTCACCCGTAAACATAAATGAATTTGTTTTAAACATATTTAGAAGGTATTTTGGGTGGCTAGTTTTAAAATGAAATCCCTGTATAATCCTATGGCTTGGGAATCCATAGTGATCCATCAACTCTTAAAAAATACTCGACCACTAATAAATTGTTTTATAATATGCGGACACATAAATTTACTAATGCTAGTACTAATGAAACAAAACAAACAGCAGTTTCTTTTATTTCCAATAATTGAAACAACTACAATAGAATTTTGTTTATATTATTCATTTACAATAATAATTCACTGTTTTCGAAAAAAACGTTACTACAGTCTTATTGTTATTACTGAAATAAAGGTACTATTTACTTTTGCTTTTTTACAGCAGCTATCCGCTTATTTCATTGATTTATTTTCCATTTCACAGCCGGAAACTTATAAAATATACATTCACCACTTTTACAATGCCTAACGCAGCAACACTGATGCCCCATTCTGTTTTTATTTTATGTATTAAAAAGAATTTAAACGGTTTTTATCTTAACTCAGCTGAAGTCGGTTCTTTTTTAAATATAAATTATAAACAATTTCAATAATGGAAATTTTCAATATCTTATTTCATATGAGAAACAAATGCACCCGAACTATACAGTCGAAGAAAGTTGTAAAAAAGTTTCGATTTAAAGGCAATTCTTCAGTGAGCGTTGAACGCTAAACTTTGACCTTACTTACTTTTTTAGTATACCTAAATTAAGGTTGTTTTTATAGATTTCTTTCAAGTATTGTTGTTCAGTTATCAAAATTTTTGAACTAAGCTTGACTCGTGGGCACGCGCCTTAATATTCAAACCACAAATCGAGAAATTCAGATAAACTTCGTCTACAGCAACTGTTAATATTAAGCTGTTATGAAATCCCTTATAACGAAAGGACGCCATTACAAATAATAAATAAAGGCAAAAAATCCATAGTGATCCATCAACACTTAACAAATTCAAAACCGCTAACAAATTTAATTTTATAATTTGTGGATACATGATTTTACTATATTATCAAATGTATCAAACAGCGAATATTTTTTTATTTTTCATTAGCATCTGTAAACGATTTTTTATGTTAATCATGAAAAATAATATTTTTCTGCCTGTATTTTTACAGTTCACAACTCAGCAACTCTGGTGACCCAATTTGTTTTTATTTAATAAATGTAAAAACAGTTTTGCACCCTAACACCAAACCTTTATTTTAAACACTCAACGCCGTTTCAACAACTCTAAGTTGTCATCATCAAGGAGTAAACATTTTATAAATTAAAAGGGATGTAAAATTTTCTTACATATTTGTTCTCTCGAAAACAGCCTTCTATAATACCGAACATATCAATTGCGTACACTCGCATCAATTCGGCTCTCCCTACAATGACTTCGCACGGAGCGACACGCCGCCGGACGAAGCCTTTATTGAAAGTTCTATTGCGTCGGATTATACAACTCAGTTCAAAGTATGAAAGCCCCCAAGCCCGTAGCCAGCGGGGGGGTCTGGGGGTTCAACCCCCCCCGAAATTTTGTCATTTTTGTTTTCAAGATTCAATTTTAACCAATTAATCATGTTTTTCATAAGAATAAATTTTTTAATTATACAATTTTATATATCCTGGAAATACTGAACAAAAATATGCATTTTGTAGTCCTACTGAGCGCATCACAATCAAAAAAATTATCCCCCCCCTAAAACCCACCCCGAAAAAAATTTCTGGCTGCTGAAGTTATCAAGTACGTTGTGTACCGCATACAATGCAGCCCAATGAATACATTAATTGTGTTGTGTAATTTTCATATGCTATACATGAAATTGAAGTTCAAATCTAGATACTGTAGAGAGCAATGGGATGGCCTAAACGTCTTTTAATTTACACTTTAATTCCATTAGAAGCAAGTTTGCATTAAATAGGACTCCTAGCAGTTGCAATAAATTGTTAGTATTATATTATTTTCCAATTTCCTTTTCCCGTTTTCCTTTGCCTCGTGGTCAATATTAGCGTAATTGGATTCCATTTAATAATACAACAAAAGAGAACCATAATCGTTTTGTGGGTTTTATGTTGCGACATTGAAGTTGACAGCTTTCGCTAATTTATTGAGATTTGCGATAGTAAAAGTTCAAAAGCCAAATTTGAAATGAATTGTGTAATTGATCGGTTAGCACGTTTTCGCCGGTTTCGTCTTTTGATATCATTAAACATGAATCGTTTTCATTCTGATAGCTTGTGACAAGGAAGTTGATATATTAGAAGGTTATATGTATCGAGAAGTTAGATTTTGAATAAAATGATAAAATTCTTCTTTTCCGAAAAAAGCTGTAATGTCTTCGATGGCACATTACATATAATATTCAAAAAAAATGTATGAATTAGATGTTGCGGTTTTAGTTCAATGCTGGTTCAATGCAAGTATATAATTGACGAAGGACCTTTAGCGGAACAATCAATAAACACGTGCCGTCACATAAACGAATCACCAAATAAAAGTTATCACTAACATTTTACGTCGAAGCTCTGTGGTGTTTTCTTGGTTCTTCTTTCTTCAGAGGCTAGCCCCGTAACAGCAGGAACAGGTTTTTAGAGCTTCGTCAGGACAACACGTTACACAAAAAATAGTGGCGTAATGTTCATTGATTGAGCAAACAAAAATGCGGGTTTAACAATAAATGATGCGTTTTTGTAAACACAAAAGAAACAAAATGAAAGCGGTTTCGCGGTTGTTACGAACGGAGCTAAGAACTCGCGGAATCGTAACACAAAAAACAACAAAAAGCGGCCGTCTCTTCAGACGGGATCAAAGCGACCGAAAAGTTCGGAGTACAATACACGACTCTCCCAAGCGTCCAAAAAGCAAGGGATCCAAAACACGAATGTCAATACTGTCTATATTTTACACGCAAAAAACACTTACAATTAGCATTAGCGCGACGGAATGTTTTAGAAAAGGTGCAGAAGTTTAAAAATCAATGAAGTAATTCAATCAAATTGAAAACAATACATTAAACAAATTACGGGAACGCACCATTCCGCCAGCCTTGAATTACTTATTTCAAAACTAAGGGTCCACTGGCAGTGGACAAAGCTTTACAAGAGGTCGCTTCAAAGTACCACTTGCAGTTCTAACTGTAGCAACGCGTACAACACCATCACCTCCAGGATGTACGTCAATAATGCGCCCTAATGGCCAATTCAAAGGAGGTGAAATGTCTTGCTTCAAAATAACAAGAGTACCTGGCTTAACAACCTCCGAGGGATTAG
This sequence comes from Octodonta nipae, assembly GCA_034190945.1. Lineage (NCBI taxonomy): Eukaryota > Metazoa > Arthropoda > Insecta > Coleoptera > Chrysomelidae > Octodonta > Octodonta nipae. Next base: position 156,282,569 of record CM067216.1, read on the forward strand.
TCCATTTACTCCGTTGATGAAGAGTATGTAAATATTCTTGCGACCAACGTTTCCAGAATGCCTGATGCAAACGACTCAGTAACTGCCATCTGTTGAGACGATTAGATGGGACAGATAAGAAATCAGATTCAGGAGGTGCTGTTAAAGGTTCCATGGTAAGAAACATTCCAGGACTCAAGGCGGTAAGATCCGAAGGATCGTTGCTACAAGGAAATATAGGTCACGAGTTTAAAACTGCTTTGACCTGTGCAAATACAGTAGAAAGTTCTTCGTAGATTAGGATTTGATCTCCAACGACACGTCTTAAGTGAGCTTTAACGGATTTAATTCCGCTCTCCCATAGTCCTCCAAAGTGAGGACCCCAAGGGGGGTTTGAAATGCTAAGAAATGGTTTCTCGTGCAGCAGTAGCTCTAAAAGCTTTCAAGATCTGCTTGTGAGCACAAACAAAATTAGTACCACAATCACTATATATATGGCTACATCGACCACGACGTACAATGAATCGTCGCAAAGCTGCCAAGAATGCATCAGCAGACAAATCTGATACGAGTTCTAGATGAACAGCTTTCGTTGCAAAGCACTTAAACAGGCACAGATAAGCCTTTAAAGTTTTCGACCCTCTAGTTTTAGCCATGGTTATAGTGAAGGGACCAGCAAAATCTACTCCAACATGAGAAAAGGGTTTCAATTGTGAAACGCAGGAAATGGGCAAATTTCCCATGAAGGGTTGGTATGCAGAAGGATTAAGCTTCCAACAAGAAACACATTTAGAAATGACACTGCGAATAACTTTCTTTGCGGATAGATTCCAAAATCGTTGCTGCAAAAGAAATTGAACGGTTTGGATTCCTGCGTGAAGATTGGTGATATGACAATCTTCGACAATTAGATTAGTCAAACGACTTTTACTTGGTAGCAGTGCGGGAAATTTAGTGTCAAACGGCAATGGAGCATTAGCCAATCTACTACCAACTCTAAGAGTTCCCTGTTCATCAAACGGCGAAAGTTTACGAAGCGATTTGGGCAAAAGTTTCCTTCTCGAAGAAGGGAAATCTCTTTAGAAAAATATTGATCTTGAACATAGCGAACAATGCGAAGCTGAGCCTGATATAACTCAGCAGCCAAAACTGATCCAGAGCCCCTACGGTCTGGATTGCGACAAATATGAGCTATAATGCGGGTAATGCGATTAATAGAAGAATGTTCTTCTAACAAAGTACCAAATAAATTTGGTGAAGCGGTGACTTGAAGCGCCACTATACGGGCTTCAGTCATAACTAGCGGTGACATGCTTGAGTCTGAGCAAGCATGTGGTAAACAAGCGGTAATCAACAATTGTGGGCCTTTCCACCAAAGTGTATTACCTAATAACTCTGATGGCAAAGTGCCGCGGGAACCCAAGTCAGCGGGGTTATCACAAGATTGGATGTAAAACCAATGCGAAGAAGGAAATTTTTCCTGAATGTAAGCAACTCGATTACTGACAAATGTCCAACGGTGCGGGGAAGAACTAAGCCAAGAAAGGACTACCGTGGAATCTGACCAGCAACGAATCACCTTGAACAACAAACGACTATTGAATTGCTCATAAACATAATGAGCCAACTTAGCGGTAAGAACTGAAGCACACAGTTCCAATCTGGGAAGTGACAAAGTTTTCAAAGGGGCAACTTTCGATTGAGACAACACAAAAAAACTTTGACGAAATCCAGATGCGGTTTCGAACACAAAATAAACAACAGCATAACCTTTCTCAGAAACATCACCAAATGTGTGAAGTTCACAACTAGAAAAGTTTTCTATAGCAAGCAGGTGAGCCAAAACTAAATTCTGTAAGGTCAACAAAATAGCGATAATGTCTTGCTGCAATTTGGGACCGATAAACAAACAATCATTCAAAGATAACCGATGAGGTATCTTAGCGGATGCATTAAACACTACACGAAGTTTGGTTGTGCTACTATCAGGTTTCAAAACACAATGATGCGGTATGTAGTAACAATCAGAAAAAGTAGATAGATCGGGAACCAACTCCATATGATCAAGCTCCAAATACTCTTTGAGAAAATCACAATATTGTTTGTAAAGATCTGGTTGCTGTAGAAGACGTCTTTCTAAAGAGCAGAAACGTTGTACGGCGAGATCATACATTCCATCAAAAGCAGGAAGTGTATTTCGAAAAGGAAGAGGCACAACGAATCTACCTGAATCCAATCTCCTGCATCCCTCGGAAAATATGTTTTCGCAGATAAGATCATCAGGGGACTGAACCAGTGCGGTAGGAACATCTTCAATTGTCCAGAACCTTTGGAGTGAATCATCTAATGATACTACATCTTCAATTTGACAAAAAAGCTAAGTTGGGTTTATGACTGACTGAGAGTGAGAGTTAACAGAACTCGAAGACACTCTACCCATAAGGATGTAACCAAACACAGTGTTAATAGCATCAGGAACACCTTCCTTTCCCAGAAGGCGTCCATCCAACAAAATTTGAGAAAATATATCGGCACCTAACAAAAGGTCAATAGCGCCTGGGCTATTGAAACCAGGATCAGCAAGTTTCAAATTGGTTAGATATGTCATATTAGCCATGTTAATGGGCGCAACAGGCATATCATTGCAAATGCGGGGTAAAACAATAGTATCAACAACAAAATTACACTTACGCTTTACTATAGAGCGAAGAGAAAGGGTAAGAGAGCCCTCAGCAGACGGACTCTGCATAGAACCTAGCCCGTTGACTTGAATCGAAGCGGGCGTAGGTCGGAAGCCAAGGCGTTTCACAGCCTTGCTCGCAATGAATGATGTCATGCTACCAGAATCTAGCAGACATCGCAAAGTTTGATAAGAACCGTGCTTATCTAATACCTCAACTAAAGCGGTAGATAACAACACATTTGAATTGTATGACAAAAGTGAACTATGACAAGAAGTCTGCGGTAGAGAAGTTTCGGAACTTTCAACAGTATAAATGGTACTGGATCCACCAGATGTGGAAGCCAGGTTTGCCTGAATCACCACGATTTACAAAATGAAGCAATGTGTGATGGCGTTGTTTGCAGTTGCGGCAAGTGGATAAAGATTTACAGCGATTAGACTGATGAGAATCGCCCAAGCAATTAAAACAAAGTCTAAAATCTTTAACAAACTTAAACCGCGCGGATACTGATTTGTTCAAGAATTCAGAACATTTGTAAATCGCTTGACCGGATTTACAAACTAAACAATTTCTATTCTTAGTGACAAACAAAGATGTAGTGAACCGGGAAGAATGTTGCTTTGAATTCAATGGTAACTTTTTTTCAACACTTCGCTTTGCCTTGCGGGATAATTCAACATGTTCAAAGACATCGCAATGCTTCGACAAAAAATCAACAACTTCCGAGCGGATCAGAAAGTCATCTTGAGCGGTCACATTACCATGGTAAAGTTCAAATTTGGCGGCTAAATTCTTTGGCACTCGTTTCAACATCATCTGAACGATACAAAAACCCCCACTGATTTACTGGTAAACCCAAATTCTTCAGTGCTTCCAAATTATCACTGAAGTCATCCAATAACTTCCGAACCTCTGAAGGGCTATCTGAAGATAGTTGGGGGAATTGTTCTAAAGCTGACCAATGAGACTCCGCGATTAAACGAGTTCGCTTGAATTTTTTCAAAAGTGTTTCATAAGCACTCACGTAATTGTTTTGTGTTAGTTTAAAATTCTTAAATAACCTCAAAAGCAGGCCCTTTCAAAGCTAACTGCAAATATTTGAACTTCTGCATAGCACTGAGTTTTTCATTATTGTGAATTAATGAATCAAACAAATCAATAAAAGTTCCAAATTCCAATATGTCTCCACTAAATGAAGGGAAATCAATTCGCGGCAAAGCAACACTTTCCTGTTCCCAAGCTATATTTTGTGGCGTAGAATTCTGAACAGATTTCAGTTTAGCAAAAATAGACCTAATTGAATAAAACAATTTTTCAAATTTATTGCGAATGTCATCCTCAAAGTCAAAATCATCGTTTGCATCTGAAATAAAACATACAATGGAATTGTGATGTTTAAAAAATTCTGAATGAATTGAATCAACCATATCAATCATGCTAAAAAACATTTCAACGTCGTCACCTCTTAAGGCTTTCTCGGCAGCAAAATAAATATCTTCTAATCTTTTAAACTCCGATTGTCGAAGATTTTTAAATTTACGTAAATTTTTAGCGGTTTTTGACATCTTAACAATAAATTAAAATCACTGTAACGCCACTGAACAAATCTAACACGATAGAACGAAAATACTATTCCAAAAATCTACAATTTTTTACTGTTGAAGTCGTAAGTACGAATTATCTGACCCAATGTCAAATAAATTCAAAACAATTTAGCAAAATAACCAAACAAACAAAACGAGCTCTTGTAAGTTTTTAAGGCGGCAAAAAAATTGCGTTTTATTTCCAACGGAATGAGTGAACATCCCGAACTTGCCTTGTCTTTTAACAAATAAAGAAACGAAAATTCAATGCGGTTTTCAACAATAATTGCAACGAAAAATCAATGGTTTGATCATTAAACTTTGCACGAAATTAATTCAAATTGCGTCCGGCTCGGAGTTGGACCAAATTATGGAATTTATTCGATAATCTTTGCACGAAATTAACTCAAATTGCATCCGGCTCGAATGACCAAATTATGTAATGTCGATGGCACATTACATATAATATTCAAAAAAAATGTATGAATTAGATGTTGCGGTTTTAGTTCAATGCTGGTTCAATGCAAGTATATAATTGACGAAGGACCTTTAGCGGAACAATCAATAAACACGTGCCGTCACATAAACGAATCACCAAATAAAAGTTATCACTAACCTTTTACGTCGAAGCTCTGTGGTGTTTTCTTGGTTCTTCTTTCTTCAGAGGCTAGCCCCGTAACAGCAGGAACAGGTTTTTAGAGCTTCGTCAGGACAACACGTTACACAAAAAATAGTGGCGTAATGTTCATTGATTGAGCAAACAAAAATGCGGGTTTAACAATAAATGATGCGTTTTTGTAAACACAAAAGAAACAAAATGAAAGCGTTTTCGCTGTTGTTACGAACGGAGCTAAGAACTCGCGGAATCGTAACACAAAAAACAACAAAAAGCGGCCGTCTCTTCAGACGGGATCAAAGCGACCGAAAAGTTCGGAGTACAATACACGACTCTCCCAAGCGTCCAAAAAGCAAGGGATCCAAACACGAATATCAATACTGTCTATATTTTACACGCAAAAGGTGCAGAAGTTTAAAAATCAATGAAGTAATTCAATCAAATTGAAAACAATACACTAAACAAATTGCGGGAACGCACGAAAAGCAATTGGGCGCATTTTACAGTTTATTAGTTTCAACGATTTTTTATTGTATTTGAACTTTTGATAAATTTCAATGTTTTGTGTTTGAGTCAAATAAAGACCTAGTGTTTTAATAAATAAACATTTTGTTTACAATAAACTATGACTGCATGTTAATTTGTCATATGTGAAAAATATAATAAATCTAGTACAAATCATATTTTACAATTCGAAAACGCGGAAACCAGGTATAAATATGAAATTACTGTGTATAATATCATTAAAAGTTTCAGCGGCACATAGTAAAAGTATAACACCTGCACCGCCATATTCTGTGAATATCTAGTGAGTTGTTTCCCGAAACGTCTAAATATAGCTACTAAATTAGCATTTATATATCTAATCATATCCACTAATGGTTTGAAATAGGTACTTTAATATTTTTGCGAAATATCGTCTTTTCACCGTAGTTCAACTGATGAGGGTCCAACTAGATATGATATATGGTCTTGCATTCAAAAACCTGTAAAAAGTCCGATAGGTAACACTATAATATTGTTACGAAATTTACCTAAGCCGGCCCTGGTTTCATTCCAATACATCAATTGCTGAGAAGACAAAAAAAATTAATCTCGAAATAACTCGACAACTGTAAAATTGACACTGGATTGTACGAGAGAATTCGATGCTGATTTTAAGAGGAGCGGCCCATCATCGCAGGAGTTAGTTAGAGACGGCGAAGAGCTTATGTTGTATTATTAATGTGATATTCGAATAAGCTGTTGAGTATATTTGATGTAAATAAAAGTTCTAGAAAGTTTTTTTTAAATTTTAATTAATTGAACCCACAGAGTTTATAACAAATTTGGTGATTAGAAGTGCCGGATTAAGTGAAGTTAAAATCTTAATTCTATTTATGAAAATCCGAAGCGTTGAAAAAACAGACGAAACTACCAAAAAAATCATCAAACAGGTTACGGAGGGACTAGATGAAAAAAATAACCCAGATTCTGGAAAAACGTGACAAGAAGGAGAGACAACATCAAGAAGAAATCCAGCAAAGGTTATTGAAATCTTTTGATGAAAAACAACAAGATCTTGTCTCCACGATGGAAGAAAAACAACTAAATTTATTGGAAGGATTATTCTCGAAATTTGAAGAAAAACGACAAAATGATTTTAAAATATTTGAATAAAAACAAGATCAAATTGAATTAAAACAAGGCCAAACTGAAGAAAAAAGACAACTGCAATTTGAGCAATTAATGCAAATAGTTTCGCAAGTTAATGAAACAGCTAATGAAAGAATGCAAATAGTTGAGTTAGACATAAAAGAGCTAAACGACGAAGGTCCTAAAAAATACCGTGGATACTCTTGAAACCAAAGTAGATGACGTCGATTCCATCCAGAACCAGGTGAAATTTGAAATCAGCGCCATCCAAAATAAAGTAGAAACCGAATTTAAAAAAAGGCAACAGGACTTACAGCGAGGAAAATACCAAAACACCGTGAGTACCAAAGGTTCCGTCAGTAAACCACCTACATTTGATGGCATTCCAGTCGATGACCAAGGCAATTTCTACAAGATCATCGCCATCCTGGACAAAAGATTCGACAATCAATCTCTAAACCAAGTATCCCAGGTGCAACTAAAAAATACAAAAATTCGCAGAGAGCCTTCAAGAATTCGAAGCAGAGATTAGACGTTTAGTGCACGTGTCCTACCCAGACCTGCCAGATGAAACTAAGGATCAATTGGCCACGGAGCGCTTCATAAACGGTATCAGAAATGTATAAGTACAAAGAAACCTAAGACTCAGCGGTATTAAAAAGAACAACGAAGCTTTGCTTCGGGCTTTGGCAGTAGAGGCCATCATGAACATGTCCAAGCCGAGGGTCCAAGCAGTTTCCTTCTACCAGGAGGAGGCAGAGTCACTATTTCAAGCACTGTTTGTTGGTATGAACAAAATATTAAAATGGTCACAAAGAACTGGCACCAGAGGAGCATGTTACCGTCGTGGACGAACACGACACTTCCACCGTGATTGTCGAGTGAGGCTACCTCCAGGGTCTTGAGAGCATCAGAAATCCGTCCAGTTACCAACAACATCCATCTCAGAACAGTCACCGGCGAGTCCATGTCAATATATAGTGAGGCAGATATAGTACTGCAGATGGGGGACAATAGAATCCGGCATACGGTCCTGGTAGCGTATATTGAGGACGATTTTATACTTGGTATGGACCTAATCAGACAACATGGATTTATGTTCGACCCGAGATACGATGTTCTTCGATTCCTAAATGAGAAATTTGTATTGACATGGCCTGTCAACAGCTCAGCAACGTCGATATATATTGTGGCAAAATCTTTAACCAGAATTCCCGATCGAACGGAACAGATTATTTATGGGCAGCTAGAAAGCAATCCTAGGAGCTGCGTTGGAATGGTGGAACCCGTACGGTCAGCTCATGAAGTCTTAGTTTGACGGGCTATAGTTAAAAATGGACGAGATATACCAACTAGAGTACTGAATTTGTCCAACAACGACATCAGCATTGCCAATGGTCCAGAGATAGCTTGTTTCAAGCCAGTCGAGACCATCATCAATTGTGAAGAAGGCTACCGGACATCGTTGAAGGAGACAGGGCCCAGTAAAGGGTTCCTACAACCTTTTGCTGATCATTTGACACACCTGACACCAGAGAACCAGAAGAAAGCCAAGCAATTTATCACAAAGCACTGGCAAATTTTTAACAGTCAAGATGGAACCACGGGGCGCACCAACATCATCCAGCACCGAATAGATACCGGGAAGGCTCAACCCATCAGAATACAACCTAGGCGACTACTATTGGGACAACAACAGGCAGTCGGGGAAAACATCGAATCCACGCTACAAAATGGAGTTATTGAGCCATCCATCAAGCCCATGGTCCGCTCCCGTCGTGCTAGGTAAAAAGAAAGATAGAACCACCCGATTTTGCGTGGATTACAGAAAGCTGAATGACTTCACCAAGAAATACAGCTATCCACTAGCCCGAATTGATGACACTCTGACCACACTAGCAGGCTCCCGTTGGTTCTCCACACTAGACTTGAAGAATGGATATTGGCAGGTTGGTCTACACGAAAACGACAGAAGAAGACAGCGTTCTCCACCAGTCAAGGGCTGTTTCAGTTCACGGTCATGCCCTCTAGGTTATGTAATGCTCCCGCTACATTTGAGAGGCTAATGGAGGATGTACTGAGCGGGTTAACAACGAGGACATGCTTAGTATACCTCGACGACATTCTGGACATGGGTCAGACATTAGACGACCATCTGAAGAACCTGGGCGAAGTATTCTCCAGAATTAATAACGCCAACCTGAGACTCAACCCGAAGAAGTGTTCCTTGTTCTAAAAAGAAGCAAAGTTTTTGGGCCAAGTCGTTTTCGAGTCAGGAATCCGCACCAACGAGAACAAGATAGAAGCCATCCTTAATTGGCCAGTCCCAAGAGACAAGCATGAACTCCTAAGCTTCTTGGGCCTCTGTTTCTACTACAGGCGAATTATTGAGAGATTTGCCACCATTGCCGCGCCTCTACATTGGAAGACCACTGAGCAAGAGACCTTTCGTTGGAATCAGAATTGTGAAACATCATTCAGACGACTGAAGGCAGCACTATGTTCCAGTCCAATCCTAGCCTTTCCTACACAGGCCGGCAACTTCATTTTAGACACCGACGTCAGCAACACAGGTTTGGGGGCCGTCCTATCACAGGTGCAAGATGGTGAAGAGAGGGTGATGGAGTAGTACAGCCGTGGATTCTCGAAAAGGGAAAGAAATTATTGCGTCACCAGAAAAGAACCTCTTGCAATAATAAGGGCTGTAGACCATTTCCACAAATACCTCTATGGTCTGGCCAGGTGGATGGAGAAATTACAGCAATACGATTTCAAGGTAAAACACCGTGCCGGCCGTTTGCACAATAATGCCGATGCCCTATCCAGAAGACCCTGTAGAGCAGAATGCGGACATTGTCTGAAGACGGAAAAGCGAGAGGGTATCTCCATCAAACAGATCCGAGTGCAGGCCAATGAAGACTGGACAACGGAACAGTGCATCCAAAACCAAACGAGAGGGGCACCCAGGCCACGATGGGACGAGGTAGCTAGATACTCGGCCGTGCTGAAATCGTTATGGGCCCAATGGGACTCTCTAAGAGTAGAGAATGGAATGTTCAAGCGAGCGTGGGAAAGCACTGATGGCCGAGAAACCAAGTCCCAACTGGTAGTTCCTAAGAAATAGGTACCAGCCATCCTCACCGAAGTAGTTGATGGAATTACCGGGGACCATCTGGGCATGAACAAAACCCTAGACAAAGTTCGCCAGCGATACTACTGGGTAAATTACTTCGGAGACTTCAGAGCTTAGTGCCGGAAATGTGACACATGTGCAGCCAGTAAGGACCCGAAGACCCGAACCAAGGGCAGAATGCAGCAGTACAATGTGGGCGTTCCATTTGAGACAAGTGGCATCGATGTCGCCGGTCCGTTTCGCGAGTCTGAGTCGGGGAATAAATACATTCTGGTCGCAATGAATTACTTCAGCAAATAGCCTGAGCCATATGCGATACCCAATCAAGAGGTAACCACGGTAGCGATGGTGCTAGTAGAACAGCTATTCAGCAGGTTTGGCGTCCCGATGGAACTACATTCAGACCAGGGACGTAACTTCGAATCGAATTCGTCGAAATCCCAGGTCTAAGTTGAAGGTGGTTCATTTAGATCAACTCGCTCCCTACCATGAAGAGGATGTTTCTGACCGGGACGATCAGAATTAAAAGGGGGTAGTGTTACGAAATTTACCTAAGCCGGCCCTGGTTTCATTCCAATACATCCATCGCTGAAAAGACAAAAAATTAATCTCGAAATTTGATGCTGATTTTAAGAGGAGCGGTCCATCATCGCAGGAGTTAGTTAGAGACAGCGAAGAGCTTATGTTGTATTATTATTGTGATATTCAAACCAGCTGTTGTGTATATTTGATGTAAATAAAAGTTCCAGAAAGTGGTAGTAAATGTTTGTTTTTTTTTTAATTTTTATCAATTGAAACCAAGGAGTTTATAACAATATCATTACTTTTTGCTTTCTTTAAAAGGTTTATAAAACCTTTGAATTTGTATTGCGTGATTTCTAACATAGAAGTCACAGAGTAACAGCCTTACACATGCACCGCACCCGATTCGAAAGTTTCTAGTTCATATTCATTCAGTTAAATAACCATCATAAATGTATACTAGAAATTTTACAGAACCAACAAAGATAAGAGAAAATCAAGTTATAAAAAACCAAAAATAATTTATAGAGTAATAAATAATAATGGAGAAATATTACTGACAAAATGTGCATAAAACAATACATATATATTAAATAAATAACAACTGCTTCACTGAAGAATAAATGAATGAACGAGTGTGGCCAAATTATTCAGTTACATTAATAATTAACATTTTTAAATTAATATATAGGGGTGTAAATAGTTTGAGTGCATACATTTTAGATAGAAATAGTATAGATCAAATAAAACAAAAAACTCTTATAAGACTATGTTCTATAGGCCTTAATAAGCAAGAAAATTCCAAATATATGTTAAGTAAATTATCGTCCTGGCCAAATCATATTCACTTTTAGCGTGAATAATAAAGACAATGACCTCGGCCACAAAAAAATGAACACCTATGTTTTTATTTGTGTATTGAACAATTACATTATTTCGACTGATGTTAGAATTATTTAGGTAAATAAAAATTTATGAAATATTATTTTCAAAAATCTATGCTTTTAATAACTATGTATTGAAATTAATATTTATATTATTTATTATATGCATCAAGTTGAAGAAGGGAGGATAGAAAGTCGTTTACATATTTAGAAATAATTCGATACAAAGTATATTCAACAAAACATTTCTTATAAGTTCTTTTAACTGTTATTCCAAAAATAATTATTACTTATTAAATTAATATCATTTATGTTAGACAAGTAAATACCCATGTACTTACATCATGATAGAGCTGATAGTCCATTGAAATTTTGCCTGAATCTGCAAAATGAGGTGGCAGCAAACTAACACAGAACATTTATGTTTTTGACCGTGCTGATTACGAATCTGCAATTAGTTTTTGCCGCAAACGTGCAATAAGGGAGAAATCTCCAGAAACCCCCCCTCCCCAAAAAAGGGTTTTCTGCATTTGACTCAAAGACTACAATAAATTTAAAAAAAATAACGGCGTCATCGTATTCCTCGTAACATTTTACATCGAAATCGTATAGTAACTTTCAGAAAATGATTAAGTATTTTTGTAATTAATAATATTTTCCATTATTTTAGGATATTGAGAATGCACGCAATGTACGTATACATGTACAATATATCAATGGAATGTTACTTTACGAATATACAGAAGGTTCTCTCTAACTTTGTTATATTAAACGCATTGGTAATTTTTTAGAATGATTTCGTATACATTTGAACAATTTAAGGCATGTTTAATAATCACGTGATACGTGTATCACGAACAGTTTCAGATAATTTATGTTATAGGAAACAAAAATATACAAAACAACACAGAATACAAAGTCATACCTTCCAAACAAAATGAAATAAAATTGTGAAATTTTAATCAGCAATAACTGAGACTTAAGTGAGATTTAAGCCTTATACTAGACTCAGATATAGCCTGCTAAGTTTTCACAAGAAAGTTCAAAATAGATAGAGGTATACTTTTCTTGACGACCCTATCCGTTAGCTGCGGCCACTGCTTCAAATTGTCGTTTGTATATAAGTAAGGTTTTAATATGAAAAAGAGGACAAAAACATTTAAGACAACAGTACAACATAAATAAATGAAACAAAAAGTCGCAAATATCCTTCATATCTTGAATTTAACGGTAAATACCGCAGCTAGAGTCTTCTTCTTTTCAACCTGCAGTCATCTACTCCTGGATATAGGTCTCTCCTATCCCGTTTCATGTCTCTCTGTTTTTTGTTGTACGAGTATTTAACCACCAGCTACCTACCACTACTCTATTGTCGTCGACCCCACGATTTTATGGACGTTCTACAATTAGTTTAGTTTGTCTAAGTCACTGTTATTCTATATATCCGCCTGTCACATTCGCGATTCTTGTTTGTTTTCTGAAGTTTTCATTTCTATTTTATAACTTTGTGACGCATCGTTTCATCTCTAACAAGTTTGATTTCCCTAAATCTCCTAATGTTTCCCCTTGTTATTGAATTGATGCAGTCGTTTGGATTTAAGTTCACTAATCTGCACATCGTTGGCTTAAACTACAATCCTGTCAACTCCATAATTAGAAATTTTAGAAGAGACCCAAAAAACTGATTAACTCCTATAAAATTTAGATTTCAATTCTATAAAAAGGCTTATGTTATAAAATGTATGCTTTGGCATAAGTAAAAAGCCGTAAATTATATATTTCTCCTTTTAGTAATTTTTTATTACCAATTTTGGGAGATATATGTTTTGCATTTTCGAAATTATTTATTATTGCGGAGTTAGACGGTTATTATTTATAACTTGTCAATAATTAAATAAGCATTTGAATATTCTTTTATTTCAGACTTAAAATTACACAGGTATGAATGAGTTATTCATGAGGTAGGTTATCATAATAGTGATGGTAATCATCACATATAACGCTTTTCAATTCCTGGAGATGTTCAGACTTATTCTTAGTAATTTTACACCGACTAGAATATAGTTTGGGTAACTCATTTATATTGACCGATCATACATGTTTGGTTTGTCTTTGTGGTATAAGAGTCCATTTATCATGAATTTTCAACTTGAAGAATGTTTCACCATTAGGTCGATATTGAATGGCGCGTTAATCAGCTAAAAAAATTAATTTATTGACCATAGAAATTCTAAAGAAAATATTTACCTTAAAATCTCCCTTCACTCTTCTAGGGCGAATTGACTTTTGAAACCTAACTACATCAAATGATTTAAAAAAGTCATGGGTTAAATAATGAACCTCAAAAGGCTCAGGATTTTTTCTAGCTTGACCGCATACCTGAATATACTCAGCAGGGACATTAATTCGATTTTTGAGTTGCTTTTCAATTTTCGCATGCATTGGAACACACTCCATCTGGTTGTAGCCAACCTCGAGAAACATTTGCTCAATAATTATTTTCGATAATAGCAACGTTCAGTAACGCATTACACATAGTTACATTGCGATTTGGTACGTGCACCCATCACTATAAATAACAATTTTGTTTAGCGTTCCTTGGTGCACTGGAAGAATTACTTTGCCCATTATAAATTTAACTAACATTTATGAAAATACTTCGGAGTGAAGCCCCACTTCAGATTCATTCCATATGTAGCAAGAACCATGTTGGGTTTGTAAATCAAATATGGTAAAATTATGTACGCAAAATTTTGTCTTATAGTGTAAACTAGATGCGGTTGACCGAGGTGATAGCAAAACGGCCTGAAGATCCGTGGTAAATACAAATTTTTCTTGTTTCTTGTCTTTCTGCTTCTCAATTCGTGCTTCTCCTTTTCTTTTTATATGTGCATCGTAGTCTTCATTGAAATGTGTCCCAGCTGGTGGTGAAAACATATGTGACACTGATCCTTCTTAGGAGAAAATAAAGATGTATTTTTCACATTCAAAGCATTATTGAATGAATATATTGATAAAATTTCTATATTATAAGATTTACACCAGTCATATACATAAAACCTGTACAATTCTTTCTTTGATGACCATTCTGGTAAGAGATACCTTTTGGCTGATGATTTTCGGCAATAACGCGATTCCATCGTAGGTAGACTATTAAGAAAATCATTTAATGCTTCGTTTTCCTTTTCAATGTTTTTTTATAGTTTTATTTTGTATTTCTGAGTCTGAAGGGGTATCATCGCCTTTGTGTTTTTTATTTTTCCAATTGAGTACTGACCACTTTCCTAAATATAATGTGTTCAGAAACATTATTTTGCATACCCTGATCAAATTGTCTTGTTTTCTTAAATAGTAATATACCGAGCATTTATTTCTTTTAGATACATCCGGATTCACTCTATCTCTGTGACGATGATAGGAATTGATTGCCCAATACGTAATACATTTGTGCTTTCAGAATTCTGCTCTAAATAAGATAGTAATGAGACAATAACAGGTTAATATCTTGTTTTTTAAAAGCTAACTTTAGAATTTTGTGTGAACGTGACGTGATTTTGTTTGACAATACTGAAATAAAATAAAAGTTACCTTAGTCAATCAACAGCATTAAAATAGAATATAATAAGTTTTAAAAACTTAACAATATATTATAAAAATGCCCTCAAATTCTTGTAAATAACTATCAAATAGATTAAACAACGAATAATGCAATCATAAAAGGCATATGAAATATCCAGCCAACTCCAAATATCTTAGTCGATTAGAAATTATGTGAACCAGCTAACTCCAAACACAACTTTAATTTTAGTAATATCTATGAAATTTATAAAGTTAAAAATGTTTGATATGATAACTTCCTTGTTTCACCACTAATAATCGTTTTTAACACAAATCCCCTAACAGTTTCCTCAGATATTTTAATAAAAACATGCGAACACTAACACACTGACATTATTTTCTAACTCTCCTATGTAAAATGACTGGTAACGCCAGAATTGCACGTTTTGCGCTGTTGACATTTTACTCTTTGGAGTTATCTGCTTTGCGTGACAGACGATTTTGAAATATTTAACATTCATTTGGAGTTATATTGTTTACTAAGCGGTAGATTGCGGTTAGCGTTAATAAATGGAGCAAAAATCTGAAATTCTGTCAAAAGTGGAGTTAGCCGGTATGTTGTTTAAGCCAACGACATGTCTATTTTATCGAACTCAACTTTACTCACTGAAAATTGTGGTCAACGTGTTCACGTTTCGCAAAAAATAACAAAAGTAATAAATGCTGCAATAAAAAAAGAGGAGTGTGCTATTTTTCAGGAATATCCTGAATAGCTCCCGGAACACTACCACCAATCTTTGTAATTGTAAATTAGAGGGGAAAATTGGGTTTAAAACGGGTGATCTAAATTCTGCGCAACAAGTGATTCGCTCATGGACACAAAAACATATATATATATATATATATATATATATATATATATATATATATATGTTTATATATAAGTAGCTTAAATGACGGATCCTTACTTCTCCTCCGATGTCTTGCAGTGGCGGATCCAGTGAGTGGAAAAAAGTAATTAAATTAATATCAGTAGACTGTATACAGGTAACCATTATTTTAATAAACCAACGGAAAAATAGGCCAATATGGGCATATAATCGTTATTATGTAAATAAAAACGTAATAAACTGCTGAGAAAAAGCAATAGAATTTTGCATAATTATCACCTCGTGTCCCCATTTCAAGAAAATTGTAGATCCGTCCATGTGCCTTGACAGCTATTGTCATTGCACCGCTGACTGACTGTCGCATATTCGTATATTTAATGTAATATTTACTATTATTTTAAACCAATTTCTCGGCATTATAGTGAAATCCAAGATAGACAACTTGAAGTGGAACTTATGAACTTTAAAAATATCTTTAAAATAGACCGGCCGGACTTGTCTTGTTAATACGATGGGATCTGGAAAATATTACTCTAAATTATTTAAATTCAAATTCTTCAAAAACTACTTATTCAATAGTATCCATCGTGAGCCCATATAAACTTAACATCATAAACGATCGTTCTAACGATGATTAATATTCCAGTATCAGTTGCCAAAAAGTTATAAATTTAAAAAAATCACTTTTGAGCAGTTTTTCTAAGTATACTTGGTAAAAAATGATCCAATCCAGATGTATAAACGCTCGTTTAGAAAAATGTCTAATTCTCTACAACTTTTCTGTAGACGGCATTGCGATTCCTTCACTGCTGTTTATTATCTTAGCAAAAAACATATTTTGCGGGTTTTTATTATATCAATAGTTTACTTCTACGAGTTTGCTGTTAAAATATTAGCAATAATTCTCTATAAACTGTTACTGACGTGATGGTATAAGCGAATTGCTGTTGAATTTTATGTCCGAAAATGAGTTTAATTTTGCCCTATATACTGGTGTATTTTCAAATAACGGGTTAACTTAGTTTTGCATTAATTTGTTAGCTATTCAAGTAGTTTAATTGAATAAAAATAATATACAAATTTATTTCTTTTACGGTTTCAACAGATGGATTATATTACAATTTTTTCTGATTTTACAATATTCAATTTTTTGTCAGATAAATATTGAGGAAATTTTTTCTGTTAGTTATCCAAGTTTCAAAGGTCAAGAAACAAGAACAAAATTTCTTTATCGTTTCTTTTTTGTGTCTGTAAAACTGTCCTACACTATTTAACAAAGAACCGACTTCAGCTAAAATAAAATAAAAACCAAACTATATAACTTTTTTAAACACCCTGTATAACTGTAATTATACTCCACCATATATTTCAATCATCCTGTATATTCAACTGGTTCTGACAATTTTTAAAGCCTTTTGTATAACTGTAAGTATTCTCTGTCTTATAACGCAAATATCCACACTGTTTAACTATAGTTTTGCTCCACTTTTATTTCAACCACCTTGTATAACTAATTCAATTTCAACGTATATTTCATCCACCCTATGTATACAACTGCTTATGTACCATCTAATATTACATGTACGCACGCACTCACCTACAACCGTATACCATATCGAAGAGTTCGCCGACATAACAAATTTTCGTTTTGATAAACTAACGGAATATTTTCTGCCATTTTACGCGACTATAAGCCCCCTAACTTAACTTTGTCTCTAGAAAAAACTTCAAACTAATTAAAATGAAAACCATTACAAACACCCTGTACAATATACTTTCATGGCATATCTTGACATTTAAACTAGCTATTTATGATGAAAATTTGACATTTACCATGATGGTTACAGTTTTTTGCACATTTTAGAAAAATGGTAAGTTTTACGTTTTATACGGAATCAAGCTGGAATATATCTTTGTTGAATACAATTTATAATATACAAATTTCTTGAGCGGTTTTAGAGAAAACAGTGAAGGTTCATTGAAATTCACTGAAATCTAGTCTCTTATTTACTTTTTTTCTAATTTTCTTGAAAACCGTAAATCTCACGTTATAAACAATTATATGGGACCGTTCTGTAATGTTCCTTAATATAATGCAGTTTAAATCATCAAAATGCCCAAGCCGTTTTTGAATAATCGCTCGTCATACATAAAAAAAGTTGCAGACAAATTGATAACCGCCTCCTTTTTGGAGTCATAACCTGAATTCAGAGCCCTATTAATATGGCTTAGCTTAGCAGATGCTAGTTATTGTTGAAATGATTTCATACATAATTGTATTCTAGTTATTGCATAACGCTTCTAATGCTAGATGATTGTAAATGGTAATAACTACGAAAGCGGAAATATCTATTGGCGAACATATTATGGGATTTGTTAATAATCGATCGATCATAATTTGGGAGAGCTGTTTATTAATTAGGGCAAACTTTTAATTATGACATATGTTAGTTGGGCTATATTTGGAACAAAATCCATCGAGAAATTTCTTGCATTTGCTTAGTCCTTACGTATAACAAATAAAGGTCAAGAATAAGATGTAGTTAAAAAGTTGTGTCGGTTAGAAAATACATGATTCCTTCATAAAAAAATTCAATAATGAGAAAGGTAAGCTATGTGAATAACAAAATTATGAAAGAAATTCAAACATAAAAACCTAGGGAACAGGGATATTGAAGGGAACAAGGATATCGAAAAGAACAGGTTTAATGACTCTAATATGTAATGTGTATGTATGTATGTTGATTTAAGCATTTTTCTTATTTGTCTGAGATCGCTCATTTGTGGTTTTTAATTTTTTCTAAATGAACATTTATTATTCGCATTTTTAGAGCCTCCTGTAGCTCCTTGTATAAGACATGATTAGAGAGAGAACATTTTTAATATGTTTTCAGCTGGTTCTTAGTAACTTTTAACATTGAAATTTCTTTCAAAACGAGTCAAGTGATTTTGAAATAATTCTGAAATTATCCAGTACAGTAATGGATCCACATTTAACGTATTATTTTACGCCACCTAATTTCGTTCAGCCATAATGCGTCCATAAACAAAAATATTCTGTATAGGTACAAGTTGCAGTCCCATTTTAAAATCTATGAAGTCACACTACCGGCGATATTTTAACGTTTTGGCACTGTCGATGAATACATGTCATTCCTTATGAACACCGGATATCTCTATTTCTTTAAATAAATTCTGGCTCAATAGCCATTTTTTTCTGAAATTTGTTACAAATTATTTTAATCAAGACCAAGTTAAATTTCTTATAAAATTATTACAATCTACGAATGTATTCAGATTGGGTTTTAATTTTTCTTCTTCTGTACTTGTATTTGATATTTGAGATAAGCAGGATAATTTCTTTGCAACTGTATTCTGTGCAAATTTATGATTATTATTAGGGTATTCAATTTGGTTACTTGTATTTACTACGCAAAAATTGTTGTCGTTAACTTAGTGCCTCAATTCTTCCTAAATTCTCGGCACATGGAACTAAAAATTCCTTTTCTCGCCTTGATACCAATATATAGGCTGTAAACGGTTTGATTGCAAAGATTTTGAGGATCAATACTTCAGATAAAAATAAATAAAAAAGCTTTGTAACATTTTTAGAAATAATTCATAGTTTTCTCAAAAAAAAAATTAAAAAGTTAGAAGTTACGTAGCCTTTAATACAGTGAATAATAGACTATTTCCGACTTTAAAATGCTTACAAAGCTACATGGCTTATATATGTTTAGTAACTGCATTAACAAAAATAGTAAATATTTAAATTCAAAATATTCTGTTATACTTTGCAGTACGTTTCTCCGAACTGATGTGGCAACATGGCATATAACTTGCCTTGCTACATTTTTACTTTAAAGACTGACTGTTACGACTGTTTATGCAGTTGAATATTTTCTAAGAGGAATCCGTTTATTCTTCTGATAGTCCATTGAAATTTTGTCTGAATCTGCAAAATGAGGTGGCAGCAAACTAACACAGAACATTTATGTGTTTGACCGTGCTGATTACGAATCTGCAATTAGTTTTTGCCGCAAACGTGCAATAAGGGAGAAATCTCCATAAAACCTCCCAAAAAAAGGGTTTTTTGCATTTTACTCAAAAATCACAATAAATTTAAAAAAATAACCTCGTAAAATTTTAAATCGAAAACATCTAGCAATTTGGGGCATTCCTGGATTGTGGATCATTATTTAGTAGTTTTAGAGAAAAAAATTTAAAGATTGACTTTTCTTTGAAGTTAGTGGGAGAGATTGTAACTTTGCCGGATAAAAAAGTTTTTATTTTACTCATGTTTCAAAATCGTTTCTAAATATTTTTATATCCTAAGAGTAATGTATAATGTGATATATATATATATATATATATATATATATATATAAGTAACTGTTACTTAGTATCTTTTGAGAAAGCCAAATATGATTTTGTCGAAACGTCAAGTGATCTTTCAAACGAATACAGACGAACGGATGTACACCGGAATAAATCATCAACCACATATTTCCATCCGTGAAACAGTATACACAAACATATATATATATATATATATATATATATATATATAAATAACCAATTATACATGACTCAGGATATAAAAATATTTAAAAACGATTTTGAAACATGAGTAAAATAAAAACTTTTTTATCCGGCAAAGTTACAATCTATCCCACTAACTTCAAAGAAAAGTCAATCTTTAAATTTTTTCTCTAAAACTACTAAATAATGATCCACAATCCAGGAATGCCCCAAATTCGTTATTGCAGTACAAGCGATCTATTAAATTTTGAATTTATCGTTATTCCAAATTAGAACTAATTCCGATTGAATGTTGTAAGCCAGCTATGTGAGCTCATATGTACATACAATGCTTATTGATTTATCGGAGTGCATGCGCGTGTTTTCTGAATATGTCAAACTAAATTAAAAATTAAATAATGATACAACAGTTTGTTCACTTTGTATAAGTTGCTAGATGTTTTCGATTTAAAATTTTACGAGGAATACGATGACGAGGTTATTTTTTTAAATTTATTGTGATTTTTGAGTAAAATGCAAAAAACCCTTTTTTGGGAGGTTTTATGGAGATTTCTCCCTTATTGCACGTTTGCGGCAAAAACTAATTGCAGATTCGTAATCAGCACGGTCAAACACATAAATGTTCTGTGTTAGTTTGCTGCCACCTCATTTTGCAGATTCAGACAAAATTTCAATGGACTATCAGAAGAATAAACGGATTCCTCTTAGAAAATATTCAACTGCATAAACAGTCGTAACAGTCAGTCTTTAAAGTAAAAATGTAGCAAGGCAAGTTATATGCCATGTTGCCACATCAGTTCGGAGAAACGTACTGCAAAGTATAACAGAATATTTTGAATTTAAATATTTACTATTTTTGTTAATGCAGTTACTAAACATATATAAGCCATGTAGCTTTGTAAGCATTTTAAAGTCGGAAATAGTCTATTATTCACTGTATTAAAGGCTACGTAACTTCTAACTTTTTAATTTTTTTTTTGAGAAAACTATGAATTATTTCTAAAAATGTTACAAAGCTTTTTTATTTATTTTTATCTGAAGTATTGATCCTCAAAATCTTTGCAATCAAACCGTTTACAGCCTATATATTGGTATCAAGGCGAGAAAAGGAATTTTTAGTTCCATGTGCCGAGAATTTAGGAAGAATTGAGGCACTAAGTTAACGACAACAATTTTTGCGTAGTAAATACAAGTAACCAAATTGAATACCCTAATAATAATCATAAATTTGCACAGAATACAGTTGCAAAGAAATTATCCTGCTTATCTCAAATATCAAATACAAGTACAGAAGAAGAAAAATTAAAACCCAATCTGAATACATTCGTAGATTGTAATAATTTTATAAGAAATTTAACTTTGGTCTTGATTAAAATAATTTGTAACAAATTTCAGAAAAAAATGGCTATTGAGCCAGAATTTATTTAAAGAAATAGAGATATCCGGTGTTCATAAGGAATGACATGTATTCATCGACAGTGCCAAAACGTTAAAATATCGCCGGTAGTGTGACTTCATAGATTTTAAAATGGGACTGCAACTTGTACCTATACAGAATATTTTTGTTTATGGACGCATTATGGCTGAACGAAATTAGGTGGCGTAAAATAATACGTTAAATGTGGATCCATTACTGTACTGGATAATTTCAGAATTATTTCAAAATCACTTGACTCGTTTTGAAAGAAATTTCAATGTTAAAAGTTACTAAGAACCAGCTGAAAACATATTAAAAATGTTCTCTCTCTAATCATGTCTTATACAAGGAGCTACAGGAGGCTCTAAAAATGCGAATAATAAATGTTCATTTAGAAAAAATTAAAAACCACAAATGAGCGATCTCAGACAAATAAGAAAAATGCTTAAATCAACATACATACATACACATTACATATTAGAGTCATTAAACCTGTTCTTTTCGATATCCTTGTTCCCTTCAATATCCCTGTTCCCTAGGTTTTTATGTTTGAATTTCTTTCATAATTTTGTTATTCACATAGCTTACCTTTCTCATTATTGAATTTTTTTATGAAGGAATCATGTATTTTCTAACCGACACAACTTTTTAACTACATCTTATTCTTGACCTTTATTTGTTATACGTAAGGACTAAGCAAATGCAAGAAATTTCTCGATGGATTTTGTTCCAAATATAGCCCAACTAACATATGTCATAATTAAAAGTTTGCCCTAATTAATAAACAGCTCTCCCAAATTATGATCGATCGATTATTAACAAATCCCATAATATGTTCGCCAATAGATATTTCCGCTTTCGTAGTTATTACCATTTACAATCATCTAGCATTAGAAGCGTTATGCAATAACTAGAATACAATTATGTATGAAATCATTTCAACAATAACTAGCATCTGCTAAGCTAAGCCATATTAATAGGGCTCTGAATTCAGGTTATGACTCCAAAAAGGAGGCGGTTATCAATTTGTCTGCAACTTTTTTTATGTATGACGAGCGATTATTCAAAAACGGCTTGGGCATTTTGATGATTTAAACTGCATTATATTAAGGAACATTACAGAACGGTCCCATATAATTGTTTATAACGTGAGATTTACGGTTTTCAAGAAAATTAGAAAAAAAGTAAATAAGAGACTAGATTTCAGTGAATTTCAATGAACCTTCACTGTTTTCTCTAAAACCGCTCAAGAAATTTGTATATTATAAATTGTATTCAACAAAGATATATTCCAGCTTGATTCCGTATAAAACGTAAAACTTACCATTTTTCTAAAATGTGCAAAAAACTGTAACCATCATGGTAAATGTCAAATTTTCATCATAAATAGCTAGTTTAAATGTCAAGATATGCCATGAAAGTATATTGTACAGGGTGTTTGTAATGGTTTTCATTTTAATTAGTTTGAAGTTTTTTCTAGAGACAAAGTTAAGTTAGGGGGCTTATAGTCGCGTAAAATGGCAGAAAATATTCCGTTAGTTTATCAAAACGAAAATTTGTTATGTCGGCGAACTCTTCGATATGGTATACGGTTGTAGGTGAGTGCGTGCGTACATGTAATATTAGATGGTACATAAGCAGTTGTATACATAGGGTGGATGAAATATACGTTGAAATTGAATTAGTTATACAAGGTGGTTGAAATAAAAGTGGAGCAAAACTATAGTTAAACAGTGTGGATATTTGCGTTATAAGACAGAGAATACTTACAGTTATACAAAAGGCTTTAAAAATTGTCAGAACCAGTTGAATATACAGGATGATTGAAATATATGGTGGAGTATAATTACAGTTATACAGGGTGGTTTAAAAAAGTTATATAGTTTGGTTTTTATTTTATTTTAGCTGAAGTCGGTTCTTTGTTAAATAGTGTAGGACAGTTTTACAGACACAAAAAAGAAACGATAAAGAAATTTTGTTCTTGTTTCTTGACCTTTGAAACTTGGATAACTAACAGAAAAAATTTCCTCAATATTTATCTGACAAAAAATTGAATATTGTAAAATCAGAAAAAATTGTAATATAATCCATCTGTTGAAACCGTAAAAGAAATAAATTTGTATATTATTTTTATTCAATTAAACTACTTGAATAGCTAACAAATTAATGCAAAACTAAGTTAACCCGTTATTTGAAAATACACCAGTATATAGGGCAAAATTAAACTCATTTTCGGACATAAAATTCAACAGCAATTCGCTTATACCATCACGTCAGTAACAGTTTATAGAGAATTATTGCTAATATTTTAACAGCAAACTCGTAGAAGTAAACTATTGATATAATAAAAACCCGCAAAATATGTTTTTTGCTAAGATAATAAACAGCAGTGAAGGAATCGCAATGCCGTCTACAGAAAAGTTGTAGAGAATTAGACATTTTTCTAAACGAGCGTTTATACATCTGGATTGGATCATTTTTTACCAAGTATACTTAGAAAAACTGCTCAAAAGTGAATTTTTTTAAATTTATAACTTTTTGGCAACTGATACTGGAATATTAATCATCGTTAGAACGATCGTTTATGATGTTAAGTTTATATGGGCTCACGATGGATACTATTGAATAAGTAGTTTTTGAAGAATTTGAATTTAAATAATTTAGAGTAATATTTTCCAGATCCCATCGTATTAACAAGACAAGTCCGGCCGGTCTATTTTAAAGATATTTTTAAAGTTCATAAGTTCCACTTCAAGTTGTCTATCTTGGATTTCACTATAATGCCGAGAAATTGGTTTAAAATAATAGTAAATATTACATTAAATATACGAATATGCGACAGTCAGTCAGCGGTGCAATGACAATAGCTGTCAAGGCACATGGACGGATCTACAATTTTCTTGAAATGGGGACACGAGGTGATAATTATGCAAAATTCTATTGCTTTTTCTCAGCAGTTTATTACGTTTTTATTTACATAATAACGATTATATGCCCATATTGGCCTATTTTTCCGTTGGTTTATTAAAATAATGGTTACCTGTATACAGTCTACTGATATTAATTTAATTACTTTTTTCCACTCACTGGATCCGCCACTGTCAAGACATCGGAGGAGAAGTAAGGATCCGTCATTTAAGCTAATTTTCAAAAGCAGTGTTAAAATATTTCAGGGTCATACAACAAAAAGCACCACAAGGATTTAAAGGAGTTGATATAGTTCAGAAAAAAGTCTGATGCTTTGAGACCAAAAGGTGCAAATAAAATTTAACAATAATATGTACAACAGAGAAGAGAAGAGTACGACAAGAATGTGTGCGGTCACCATCCTTTTTCAGCTTCAATTTTCAAAGAGGCTTTGCAAGACGTGGAAATGGGTGTCAAAATTAAGAATGTGTGAATTAACAATACCCGCTTTGCTGACCATACGGTCTTAATCGCTGATATTACACAGGATCTACAACAACTTTTCAATAAAGTAACAAAACAAAGCAAATTAATGGGTTTAAATACCAAAACTAAAAAGACAAAATTCATGATTATTTACAGAAACCTAAACATGTTTAAAACTCCAATGTAACATTTAACGCAATGCTCATAGAAAGAGTAGATAAATTCAAGTGCTAGGGCACATGTTTTTTTGAAGACTAGACATCAGGGCCCCGATTCTTGAAGGCATACGAACGCTCTACCACTCGACGGATGACGTCAGTCGAATGAAAACCAATATAAATCGGTATTCTCGAAGATAGTGAAAAACACAGTTTTGCACCCTAACACCAAACCTTTATTTTAAATGCTCAACGCCCTTGCAACAACTCTAAATTGTCATCATCAAGGAGTAAACCAAACTAAAAACTAGTTTTTACATTTGTGACACACCAAAGGCAGATTAAGACCCCGAATTCGATATAGACTCTGAAACTAATTTTTTTCTTCATAATAGCTCCAAAGCAGGAGTCGAAACGTCGAGTATTTAATAAATTTAGACGCGGTTCTCATCCGGAACCTAGCCTAGTTTACTTAATTTACTGGTTTACAAAGGGTGACTGTTAAGTAGTTTAAATTATATATATATATATATATATATATATATATATATATATATGTTTTAGGTGGTTTCCGGAATTCATCCGCGTAGTTGATAACTGATCCCTGCCGGGATCGATGGTAAAATGACGACGTTTCGGCAGTGTCACATCTGCCCTCTTCAGGTTACTAACTAGAGTTACTCGAGTAACTAGAAGCGAAAGCAGAAGGCTACGAGAATTATGCGAACCGACCTGAAGAGGGCAGATGTGACTCTGCCGAAACGTCGTCATTTTACCATCGACCCCGGCAGGGATCAGTTATCAACTACGCGGATGAATTCCCGGAAACCACCTAAAACATTTAGTGCCCGCGAAAACTTAAAAACATATATATATATATATATATATATATATATATATATATATATATATATATATATATCGCTCCCAACCCTTGGATCAATTCTTTGTAACTGAAAACTAAGTAGGTAATTCAAAAATTCCCGTTTAAATATTGATTTA
Source organism: Octodonta nipae (assembly GCA_034190945.1). Classification (NCBI taxonomy): domain Eukaryota; kingdom Metazoa; phylum Arthropoda; class Insecta; order Coleoptera; family Chrysomelidae; genus Octodonta; species Octodonta nipae. The sequence goes on from CM067216.1 coordinate 156,308,565, forward strand.
CACCTTCCAATTTTCAAAAAATTGATATTTTTCCTTTTTTAAATATAGTCGAAGTTTCTACCTAAAACCGTCATAATTTTACTGGCCGGTTTTAGCATGCATTTTCAATATTAACATAAATAACGTTTACATTTTATTTAGGGTAATAAAGTTTTCATTTAACGACAAATTTAAACAATTTACTCAGGATAAAAGTAGATTTCACAAACTTTATTTTTTTTAAGATTGCCTGCAAGTGCATTCAAACCGAACATATGTTCGTTTGCAGTTGATAAGTTATGTGAACTATATGTGACATATGGTTTTCAATATATTTTTGCCTCCTGAACTCGAAACCTTGGTCAGTTTTGCTCCATCACCCTTCAGTTCTCAAAATTCGCCATTTCTCTGAAGGTTTTTAGCAATTTTATGAAGAAAAACTGAAGTGTGATGGAGCAAAACTGAATATGGATTAGAGTTCAGGGGGTAAAAAAAATCGAGAACTATGTTATATGTAAATTTTACATAAGTTTTAGTTTCTTGTGGGCTGCGTCTTTCATTATTAACGACCATCAACTTTTCGAGTTTTTCCTGGCATTCAATGTACGATTGATAAGCTCTCCAAGTACTGCAGGCGTGCTTCAGAAATTCGGTATCACAATTAAACCTTTTAAACAAATTCAAAATTTGGCTGTTGCTAAAAAAATCGAGATATTTGTCTTGTAGTACACTTACATTCAGTTCAGATGTATCGAATTTTTTGGGAGTATCCCTATAAGGATTAGTTTTTTTATTTAGCATTGAGTCAACCATTTTACGTTTGATGCGCATATCAACATTTTCGTCAAATAATGACAAAACACAAAGTTCAGGAGATAAATACCACAAATGGTTCTGAAATTTACTGAGCGTAGCTTTAGATATAGATTTATCAATGTTTTCGTAATTTATTAATTCCTTCATTAACTTATCATTATTTGGGTTAGAAATTGCGCGGGTAGATGTGAACCATGGTTTCAGATAAGTGAAAATAATAAATTTACAAATTGAGTAAAAATGGGTTATCTGTCGTTTCTTTAAGCCAAAAGCGTCACTCAACAACAATATTTTTAGAGAATAAGATGGCTTTGGCCATCCAAAGTGCATGGTGACATTTACCCGGTTTTTTGAATTTTAATTCTTCTCCAAAACCTAAAAACATTAAACTCAACTGCAGCAATTCTTTGTAGTCATCTCTGGGATGGCGTTGTTCTAGAACAGTTTTTATGAATTCTACTACAGTTGGAATCATCTGCCTTGAAGTCAGTTCTAAATCATCTAGTCCATTTTTGTATGCACTTTGATCAATTTCCTCCCATTTATTTTGGAACCTTTTGAATATTCTACATTCGGTCCATTTGTACCAGAAATTTCATTTTTAACAGAAGATTAAAAGAACAGCACAGTTCTTTGAAAATTCGAAAATATTTGTTAATTCGTATATACTAATGTATTGTATAATCTAGGAAAATTAACTTAAAATTGTATTAAAACTTTTACCTAATTATCAACTGGTTTCAATCAATGCCACATAAACTAAATTTTTAAATAAAATTTTGTAAGTTCAGTAGTAGAGGGTTCGGGTAAAAATATTTTAAATTCTTAGATTAAACAGTTATCATTTGTTCTTGAACAAAATTCGTAATACATATTTTTACTTTAAGTACTTTGCCATGAAAAATATATAATTACATATTGATGATTTAGCGACATTAAACACCTTCGGCAAATTTATTGGGGCCCTACATTTGGAAAAATTATGACCTAATTCCAAATTATGCAAAGCCCCGAGCACGTATAGCTACAATATTGCTTCAAAACGCAGAATGGGGAGCACCGGATAATTCATTGTGCTTACCAATTCTATTATGAATTAGGTTTTCACTTAATGATTTGGGATTTATCAAATATCTATAATTGTTTTCTACGTTCATTTGTGCAAAACTATTTTGGCCAAAAAACGGTGAAAAAAAAACTAGGTGCATGAATTGTGGTATACAAATATCTACGTAATCAGTGTAATTTTAATAAAACTGCCTATGTTTTATTATTATATATACAATACAAACATTAAATAGTAAATACATTGTATCCCAAATATATTATTGTTATTATGGTTATTTAAAAAATATATTTATGAAAAGTAAAAATTAAAATCAAGTCAGATCACAAACTATTTAGTCATACCTCCTAGAAAAATATATTTCTTAAAAGCCTTACATAGACAATTTGGTTTTAAAATGTGATTAATCCGATGGCCAAGTTCAGAGCGTTTTTGTAAATATTCTACAGAATGAGCCCAAGGAGCGAATGTGAATCTGATATAGTACTTTGATTATGAAGATTTACCAGATTTTACTTTTTCATTACATTTCCAACTTCAAATGAATATATCTGTGGTTTGAAATCACTTGAAAACATGTAAAAAAACACCAAAATCAAGGATATAATGCGACTTTTATTTGAATTTCATTGATCAAATCTGTTGATAAGGGAAAACATTTATAGCTTGAAATAAATGTGAACAAGCACGAATTTCTGAGGTTTTCGAAACCCTTTATGGGCGCAAAATTCTTTTAAAATATTTAGATTCACTTCAAAATTACCACCGCGAACGTTATTTATGTTAATTTTGAAAATAAATGCCAACAACCGATGAGTAAAAATTTTTTTATAGTGGTTTTAGGTAGAAAATTCGAGTATATTTAAAAAATAAGAATAAAATCAATTTTTTAAAAATTGGAAGAGGTAAATCACTACTTAAACGGGAATTTCGAATTAATTTCTTAGTTTTTAGTTCCAAAGAATTGATCCAACGGTTGGGAGCGTGGTTTTGAACAACTTGGGAAATAACGTCCACCCTAATATATATATATATATATATATATATATATATATATATATATATATATATATATATATATAGTATTCAAGTAACTAGTAGCGAAAGCAGAAGGCTACGAGAATTATGCGAAACGACCTGAAGAGGGCAGATGTGACTCTGCCGAAACGTCGTCATTTTACCATCGATCCCGGCAGGGATCAGTTATCTAGGCGGATGAATTCCCGGAAACCACCTGCAACATTTAGTGCCCGCGAAAACTTATAAACAAATATATATATATATATATATATATATATATATATATATATATATATATATATGTTTTAGGTGGTTTCCGGGATCGATGGTAAAATGACGACGTTTTGGCAGAGTCACATCTGCCCTCTTCAGGTCGGTTCGCAAAATTCTCGTAGCCTTCTGCTTTCGCTTCTAGTTACTCGAATACTAAGATTTTTTGAAGCGAGCGCGCTGTTATATAGTCGCGGCTCGGCGCCTATCGGTTGACACCGTGAACGGCTGCGTGTGATTGGCCCTTGGCGCTCAGTGGGCACGGCTCCATCCTGCTGATTTGTTATTTCCGGTTTAGTTGTTATTGGACGCGTACGGGCCGGTACGGTGTTTAATAGGATTTTCCAACAATTCGATAAGTTCTGAATATTGCGTGCGTTTAGACTGTGAGGTCTCTTCGCTATTTCAATTGTCTCTCTTACGAGTCTTGATTTCGGGTGTTCTATATTTGCCAGTACTCTGGTGTTCTCAAAGTCTATTCGGTGTGACATCGTGTGGCGTGTTCCACAATGGATGTTGTTTTTTCCTGCTTTCTTACAGCGTTCTGGTGTTCATCACGTCTAGCTTGAATTCTTCTATTAGTTTGCCCCACATAGGTTTTATGACAGTCTGCACATGGAATCTCGTACACTCCCTGTTGTTCTAAAGGGATCCTCGTCTTCGGAGTCCTCAACACCGTGCTTATTTTTCTGTCTGAATTGAAAATAGTATCGATATTGTGTCTCCGTAGAATTCTTGCAATACTGTCCGTGATCCCCTTGACATACGGTAAATAAAATAAGCCTTGGTTATTGGTGTCTCATGCTCCTCGTCTCTTTGTCTCGGTTTTGACTTTAGGGCTCTTTGAATATTTCGGTCTGTAAATCCGTTTTGTCTCAGAGCTGTTTTTAAACTGTCCATTTCCTGTTTGATGTTATCCTTTTCAGCTAGCCTTTGTGATCTGGTTACTAAAGTCTTGACGACGGCTTGTAGTTGGGCTGGGTGGTGATGAGAATTAGCATGAAGGTATCTGTTGGTGTGAGTTGCTTTCCTATATACTATATGGCCAAGGGTTCCATCTTGCTTCCTATTTATGAGAACATCAAGGAATGGCAGTTGATTGTTGGCTTCAACCTCCATGGTAAATTTTATTTTGTGATGGATGCCATTAAGGTGATCTAAAAAAGTATTGAGGTGTTCCCTCCCATGAGGCCAAATCACAAATGTATCATCCACATATCGCAACCACAAACTGGGATTAAGAGTTGTTGTTCTTAGTGCCAACTCCTCAAAGTTCTCCATAAAAAGGTTCGCTATAACTGGGGAGAGTGGCGATCCCATTGGAGCTCCTTCCACTTGTTTGTATCGTTGGTTCTCGTAAACAAAATAGGTGTTCATCAGACAGTGCCTTGTTAAGTCTACAAGGTGTTGAGGTGGTTTGTATTTTTCTATTATGATATCCAAGGCTTCGTCTATCGGGATGTTGGTGAAAAGGGACACTACGTCAAAACTTACAAGAAGACACTCTGGTTGTAAGACCGTTTTTCTAAGAATTTCGACGAAATGTGTCGAATTTTTTACATATGAGTCTGCCCCCTCTGCAAACGGTTGAAGTTGTTGGGCTAGGTATTTGGCTAGGTGTAGTGTTGGGGATCCAACTGAGCTTACTATTGGCCTCAAAGGTGCACCTTCTTTATGTACTTTTGGCAACCCATAGAATTTCGGACATCTCGATGACTTTTCACGTGGAATGAGTTGCAGTTGGAGATTTTTGTCGATCCTACTTGCTTGGATTTTGGCCTTGGTTGTTTTCTCTAGATAAGTTGTTGGGTCAGTAGTAATTTGTTGATATGCTGGATCTTGTAGCAATATTTGAATTTTGTTTGAATAATCCGCTGTATCTAAAATTACAGTCGCATTTCCTTTATCAGCAGGTAGAGTGACAATGTCCTTGTTGAGGCGCAGTTGTTTCAAGGCCTCATTTTCTTCTATAGATAGGTTCCTTTTGGATGGTTTAGACTTTCTTAGAACATGTGACACATCTTGTCTAATTATTTCAGCGGTGTTCGCATCTAATTTTGAAACTGCTGTTTCCACGCCACATATTATGCTCTCTGTTGGTATGTGAGAGGGAGCAATAGCGTAATTGAATCCCTTAGCCAACACGCCAATCGAGGAAGTGTTCAATTGGACCGAAGATAAGTTATAAACGGTTTTATTCGTTTCCAATTGCCGTGAGGTTAGACTGTGACCGTTATTTTCCGAGACAAATTCGTTTTTGGGCTTCTGTTGGAGCTTCAATTTGTTAAATTTTGCCTGTTGTTGCATTGTTGTTAACTCTGCATTCGTTTCGGCCCTAAATTCGCTAATCTCATCGAATTTATCCCATATTATCGGGTGGAGTGTATTGCTTACCTGTAGGTGGATATCTAGGAGTTTATTATTAAGAACATCCAAATCTCTTCTGACATCACGTATGGCTTCCTTAAGTAGGGCACAACTAGCTTTCCATACGATATTCTGTGTTTTTCTGTTGTACTTCCAGAACTTTACCGTCATGTTTTTCGGAATAACTCCTTCATCGCGGCATCGTTGTAAAAAATGTAGATCGCACAAAAGTTTGCTTATTTTCGCGCGTAATTTCTCAAATGTTTTACACAAATGAAAAGTATTCTCCCCGTAGAGATTCACTATATTTGTTTTTAAGTTTTCGCGGGCACTAAATGTTTTAGGTGGTTTCCGGGAATTCATCCACGTAGTTGATAACTGATCCCTGCCGGGATCGATGGTAAAATGACGACGAATTCACAAAAGCTAGCTGACCAGGATAACATCAAACAGGAAATGGACAGTTTAAAAACAGCTCTGAGACAAAACGGATTTACAGACCAAAATATACAAAGAGCCCTAAAGTCAAAACCGAGAAAAACAGACGAGGAGCATGAGACACCAATAACCAAGGCTTATTTACCGTATGTCAAGGTGACCACGGACAGTATTGCAAGAATTCTACGGAGACACAATATCGATATTATTTTCAATACAGACAGAAAAATAAGCACGGTGTTGAGGACTCCGAAGACGAGGATCCCTTTAGAACAACAGGGAGTGTACGAGATTCCATGTGCAGACTGTCATAAAACCTATGTGGGGCAAACTAATAGAAGAATTCAAGCTAGACGTGATAAACACCAGAACGCTGTAAGAAAGCAGGAAAAAACAACATCCATTGCGGAATACGCCACCACGATGTCACACCGAATAGACTTTGAGAACACTAGAGTACTGGCAAATATAGAACACCCGAAATCAAGACTCGTAAGAGAGGCAATTGAAATAGCTAAGAGACCTCACAGTCTAAACGCACGCAATGAAATTCAAAACTTATCGAATTGTTGGAAAATCCTATTAAACACCGTACCGGCCCGTACCCGCCCAATAACAACTCAACCGGAAATAACAAATCAGCAGGATGGAGCCGTGCCCACTGAGCGCCAAGGGCCAATCACACGCAGCCGTTCACGGTGTCAACCGATAGGCGCCGAGCCGCGACTACATAACAGCGCGCTCGCTTCAGAAAATCTTAGTATTCGAGTAACTAGAAGCGAAAGCAGAAGGCTACTAGAATTATGCCAACCGACCTGAAGAGGGCAGATGTGACTCTGCCGAAACGTCGTCATTTTACCATCGATCCCGGCAGGGATCAGTTATCAACTACGCGGATGAATTCCCGGAAACCACCTAAAACATTTAGTGCCCGCGAAAACTTAAAAACAAATATATATATATATATATATATATATATATATATATATATATATGCCGGACATTCCTCTTAGGCCCATTGTCAATTCGGTACAATCCCCGACCCAGGAATTAGCCCGGTACTTAGCCAAAACCCTTCAACCCCTAGCCGAGCAGGCATCCTCGTACGTAAAAGAACTCTTCTTCCTTCCTAGATTTGTTAAGGGCTAATAGAATTTCAGAAAATGATATCCTAGTTAGCTTCGATGTTGTATCTCTTTTCACCAATGTCTCCATTTCAGAAACGTTAGATATTCTAAAAACAAAACACAATATCTCTTCCGACATCATCAAACTTGTACAACACTGTTCTTCTAACACGTATTTTTCATTTCAAGACACTCTGTTCAAACAAATCCGTGGGGCCCCCATGGGTTCACCTCTTTCTCCAGTGCTTGCTAACATTTTCATAGAACAAATCGAAACCCAGGCCCTAAACTCGTCTAATTTGAAACCTTCCTGTTGGCTTAGATATGTAGATAACACTTTTGTCATTTGGCCTCATGGCAGAGATTCATTAGACTTCTTTCTACAACACCTCAATGGTATACATTCTAATATACAATTTACAATGGAAATCGAGTCCGATTCTTCTCTCCCGTTTCTTGATGTCCTCACAACAAAAACCAACAATGACAGATTCTCACATACCGTCTATAGGAAACCAACCCATACCAATCGATACTTAAATGCCCAATCACACCACCACCCTGCCCAATTGAGTTATGTAATGAAATCTCTGACTCTTAGATCTATTCGTTTAACAGATATTGACAATAGACAAAACGAACTTAATAATCTTCAACAAATCCTTCGACAAAACGGTTATCATCCGGACCACATTGCTCGTATAATTCATCAATCTCAACAACCCCCAATCACACCAACCCCGTCAGAAACAGACCAACAACATCGAAAAGCCGTCCTCCCGTACATTCGAGGAGTCACTGAACAAAAGCACGGATTTTACATTGATATCAAATAAAGACTGCCTTCAACACCACTCAAACTATAAGCAAATTAACCAGTAACCCCAAAGACAAAGTACCTAACGAGGATCAAGGAGTTTACGAAATTTCATGTCGCGATTGCCCACAAAGCTACATCGGTCGTACTAATAGGCGCATTAACCATCGAGTATATGAACACTCTCTGTCAGTTCGTAAAAAAGATCCGACTTCAGCTCTTGCGCATCACCATAACCAAACAGGGCACTCTATCAACTTCGAGGACAGTAGGACTATCATATCTCTCAATTCTCTTAGGGCATCCACTATTCGCGAAGCCATCGAAATAGAGAAAAGACCTCTCTGTTTAAATAGACGCGATGACAGCAGTCGCCTTCCCACAGCTTGGACCTCCGTAATTGCCAGATTAAACAGACCAGACACGCCCACCAACACCCAACCAATCACCGCACAGCCCCCTTCATCACGCGACATCCCCTCCTAATCGACCGATAACTATAAATAAAAGAAGCAGCGCAGATTTACCTTCAGTTCAGTTACCTAGTGACTCTTGGGGAGTAGGCAGGTTGAGGCCCCGAGTTCGATCTAGACTCTGAAACCCTTTTTCATTTTTTGTCTCTTGATAATGGCTCCAAAGCAGGAGTGGAAACGTCTTTAATAAATTCAGACGCGGTTCTCACCCGGAACCTAGCTTAGTTCATAATAATGACCGTGGAAGCCTCTCAGAACATATATATATATATATATATATATATATATATATATATATATTTGTTAGATTGTAGTCCTTCACGGATGGAACAATGTGATTTTCTTTGTTGTATCCAGTGTACATCCGTTTCTCGGTTTGTGCTCTGAAAAGAACATTTTACCTGACGTTTCACCAAAATCTCATTTTCTTCCGTCGGCGAGTGTAGGGAAGCTTCAACTGCTGTAATAATTTATTCGGTTGGAATTGTTTTTGGAGCTATGACGAAGTTGAAACCTTTGCTTAGAACCATTTTTTCTGTTTCGTTGAGATTGTAATCTGAGAAATTATATACTACTAGATATCCAAAAGTACGCTAGAAATACCATACCAACATAATAATATCGAGGCCATCAAGCTCTTGAATTGCCCTAAACAAAAAAGAAAGCTGAAGAGAACTATAAAATATAAAATAAATACGTACTAGAAAATAATAGAGCAAAAGTCATAGACATATTTTCATTGTCTTTTCAAAAGTCATGAAAAGTTTCTTACTGAAACTTCGTTATCTGGTCAATAATAAAAGACACTTCTGACAACCGTTAATAGCCAGGGCCCCTAATTTTGAAGAAAAAAGATTCAATTTACTTAAAGATCTGTCAGGAAATTTTAGAGAATTATTTTCGATAGTGTTCTAAACTTCAAAAAATCAAAAACATTTTTGTGTCACCTAATTGTTAACCAAACACTAAAACTACTTAATTTTATCATTTTATTAGTCTTGAAATTTTACTCGATGAGAAAATAAATACAGAACATATACTACCCATTGACAGAAAAAAAAAATCATCACTAAGCATCTACCAGAACCACAAGTGTTTATTCTATCTTAAAAAGTTAAGGATACTTAGAATAGTAGGCTGAACAATCCCAATATTTCTTATAATGAGTTTTCTTATTACTTTTACATAATTTACAATGGAAGATTTAATGATGGCTGTAGAGAATTTATTTCAGCATTCCGTTAATTCGCAGATTTCAATTGGTTTGCCACTGGCAGATAGTTAGCGGTTTTCTGGAATTGTACAACATATATTCTCTATACAGGTTGTAAATGAATAACTGCGAAATATTTCAAGATGTTCTTCCTCGTGTTATGACCAATAGTTCCTATGAACATATGTCCACAAACGCTTCATTACCAATGTACAAAGTTTGAAATCAGCCATTTTTAGTTTGAAGAAACCGCTATATTGGTGAAAATTCGCGAGAAGTCACGCACAACTATCACTGTGTGTCAGTAAATATCAACGAATAGAATATAGAAATATAGAAATAGAATTGTCAATAAGAGGAATTAATATGACGGCAACCTACTACAAAAATAAATAGCAGAAGGATTATTTGTTTCTGCGGTACACATGAAATTGATCATTTTTACACAAAACAGTTACAGATACGAAAAAAACGGAATAAATAAAAAAGAATGCAAAATCATAAGTGATTCATTTACATTTTTTGTCAATTGCCAGGGGCGTACTGAACAAAAGTTGTTGGGGCAGAAAAAACACGTGACCCCAGAAAATGTACCAGCCTGTAAATGTTCATGTCCGTTTCTTATAAAAACTTCATAGATGCATTAAAGCTCCAAAATTGAACTGCATATCTCGAATACTTTAGTAGGCAAAAGAAAATAACTGAAAAAAATTGAAAATTTCAACAGCTTGTACATCAGTAACGAAGCGTTTGCGGACATTTGTTCATAAGAACTTTTCGTCATAAAATTTACACACTGTATATTTTATTCATTTCAAGACTAATATTATGGCAATAATAAAAATTATATTTATATTGTTCTGTCAACTTCAGAACTGTTGGTTAATATTGAATGGTAGACCATTTTATTATTGAATAGATATTGAAGATTCACTGAGTAACTTTTCGTAACTTTTGAAATAACAACTTAAAATGTTACTGTTTCTTGGTCTATAAATTTTAACTTTTGCAAGCATTATAGTTATCACGAACCACCAGATAAAAATAATTCCTTCGAATCTAGAAAATATATCGTATTATTGTTGATCATACAAATACATATGCTGTTCCTTTATGAAATTTACGCCGATCCTAATGGATCCGTTTCTGTCTTCTTTATCATTTCTAGTTAATGAATGAATAATTTTGTATTTATTGCCGTAGATACAGAATTATCCGTTTCCCGTATAAAATCGTTTCCAGGTAATAAAAATCGTAACTTTTATGCAAAATATAATTCTTGCGGTTCCAAATCCGATGCTTAGTAATTCCTCTCATGCTTCCTTGTGATCCTTGAAACAAAATGTATTGGACACTCCTGTTCATGGTACATTATGTAACAAAATTCTAACCAATGATTTTCATGCATCCGTTTGAATAATGAAAGTTTCTACATAATTAGTATGGTATAGTTTCAGTTATTTTAATGAAGCAATTCTTTATGGATAGACTTCCTTATTTTCATCCTATCTCCATTGTTGAATTTTCTACAATAAATGTAAGAATGGTCATCCATTCGGTGGAAGTGGACAGTTTTCCTTCTTAGTCATGTCGTTCAATTTTCTATAATCCACGCAAAATGGTCGGTTCCACCGTTCATTTATACTAAAATAACGGAAGCAGACCAAGGTCTGATGGATGACTCAATAACTCCATTTTGTAACATGGACTCGATGTTTTCCTCAAGTGCCTCTTGTTGCCCTTATGGTAGTCGCCTAGGTGGTATTCTTATGGGTTCAGCCTCCCCAGTATCTATTCTGTGCTGGAAGATGTCAGTCAGGGACTGCTGTAACGAGAGAACAGTAAATATATTGTATTGGAAACATTCAATAGCTTCCATCCCAATCTACAATTTACGATTGAAACAGAAAGGGAAAATCAAATTCCTTTCTTAGATGTTTTGGTTATAAAAGAACCTAATAACTATTTAATCACTGACTGGTATCAAAAATCCTCTGCCTCGGGTAGAATTCTTAATTTTAAATCTAATTATAGTTTAACACATAAGGTATTAATCATTAAATCAATGAAACACAGAGCAGAAAATCTCGGCAACCCTAAGTTTAAAGAGAAAAATTTTGAATTCATTAAACGGATATGTATATTAAATAACTACCCCCTATCTTTAATAAACTCAGTTCTTTACTCCTCTAATAATAATAGAGATCAGACGGAATTTCTTAAAATCCCTATGATTCCAGGTTTAAGTAATAAACTTATTCGTCCTCATGGAATTACAAAATAATAATAAAAAAATTGTCACTTATACTATGAAAACAGTTGGTAATTTATTCACACGTACTAAAGATAAAACCCCAATCGGTGATCAATCCAATTTAGTATACCAACTCAACTGCCTTAACTGCGACAAAAACTATATTGGGGAAACTAAACAAAAATTGTCCAAACGTATTTATCAACATAAATATGATTGCCGAAATTCCAACATGTCTAAAGAGGTTAGAACAGCATTGGCTGACCACCATTTTACAACTGGTCACAATTTTGATTTTGATCACCCTATTGTATGTTGTCTAGAATCTAATACCGGAAAAGAAAAACATTAGAAATGCTTAACATTAATAAAAACAAATATAAAGCCGTTAATTTCAAAACGGACACAAACTACTTGAGTTCAATATATAGCAAGCTCATTAGTTAAGAACGTTGGCAAGCATTTAACAACCTGTTTATTTTGATTGTCCTACCCCGACTAGTCTTTTTGGCTTCTTATTAATTATTTCATAGTCTGGAGTGTGGAGTAGAGAATTCTCGTTGTGAACATAGTCCTTAGGGTTGACAGGAATGCTCGTGTCTCCTTTGTCAACAGGAAGAATAGTTATGTCTTCGTTGTCACATAGTTGTCTTAATGTGTCTTTCGTTAAAAGTTCTATTTTAGAAGCCTTGGTGTGCTGCATAATCTAGCAATGTCCTGACGAGTATATTCAGCCTCAATATCTGACAGTTCAGCCAGAGGCACCTCAACTGGAAAAATGATTCTTTCCGTTGAGATACTTTTGGCGTCATTGCGAAATTAAATTCGTAGTTCCGTCACCATATGTGTGGAATGGGCAGGACTTATATTATGTCGTGTTCTTGGTGTAAGCCTTGGTTATTGTCTTGTGAAAAGGAAAAGATGAAATTGGTCCATCTGTCTCTGACTATGTAATTTCTTCTCATTTACTACACTCTTACTGTATCTAAGTACCTAGTTTTCTTAACTTAATCTGTTGTCGATATATGTTTTAGACATTGTAGATGTTTCTGACATTTTTAGTATTTTTCACGTTTTACTTTTTGGTGTTTTTGAAATTTTTGAAATTTTCTGAATTCAAAATTTTTAGTTTTAGACAGTTTTGACATTTCCAACAATTTTTAGACTTTTTTTTTCATAAGTGAAATTTTAATAGCAAATTTTGCATTCAGTGAGTATTATCTTATAAATGCCAGTAATCAGACTCGCTCCTGGTGGATAATATTGTTGTACATATTTTCACATAATTGAGATTTCATAGTAAAACTTTATTTTTATCGAAACAAACTCTAACCTATGTTACTCAATGATAGATTACCTCCCATAACCTAACAGAGAAATAAATTTTATTTCTTTATGTTGTTGTAGATTTTAAGATGCTAAGATATTAATTCTACATTTTCTTTTGTAATTGTTATTCTGGTACTTTTTAGAACACTGTCATTTTCAAGAAGATCTACCACGTACAGTTTGAGAGGCTATGTTTATTTCATACACAGTCGTAATTAGCAATGATAAAAATCTCATAATGTATCTATTATAAAGAATATAATTTAACACTTGTGAGTTCCGAGTTTAACTAAATTCTTGGTACATTCGCATTACATAAAATCTTATCATTCACTCATCAGTAAAACTCCCCATCAAGCATGAGTGAACCAACCTGCGTTCCACCGGCGTGTCAGATATTCTCAAGAGGCCGAATAAACATGTATGTTTATTTTGTATCGCCCACTTTATACACCTAACAAAGAGCAATCAATTTACCAAACAAAATATTTACAAAGTTATCATAAAAGTTGGCCTCGTAATGATACCTACCTCCATTTTGGTCGCAAACGAATTACTTGTAATAAAGTTCTACCTTAATGTTTTGCGCTTTTACAGAACCTCAGATCTTCATTAAAATTTTACAGCATGTTTTTTATTATTCCTGGAGACGGTTACTAGATGGGTGTGTTTAATTAGCCAAAGAGATTTCCCAGAAGCTACGAATAACACACATTTTGATAAATTGGATCTATAACCTTAATAGATATTTAAGCAACTACCCATATGGCAAGTTATGGAACTGGAAGAACCCGGATTATGTCCACATACTTATTTGCTTCTTTTTGTGGGCATACACATAAAACCTTCTTAACAAATTATTACACTAAATCGACTCTTTCAATGTCTGCTTGGAAAGTATTTACATTTTAAAGTGTTAATTATTCAAATGTATGCCTTATAGACAAACAGCTGGGACACATTTTGGTCCACCATTTTCTCGCCTTTGCCTCGTAGTGTATTATTTTTCAATACGCTGAGGCGAAATTTGCGAGAGAACCCCGTGGCTACACAGGAAAAAGTCGTTTTCCATTTTCTTCGAGAATATGTTTTAGCCCGATTTTTTCACCTCTACCATGTTGACTGAATTCTATGATGCAACCAATCACCAAGATAGGATAGGCATAAGTCTCGCATATGGCCAAAGTATTGAGATTGGACGTGTTTCCGTAAAGGCACGTAACAATATGACAACGATTTCACCGCTTCTGCCAAGCGGAAGAACAAAAGTTAAGAATGCCCACGTGGCAGAAGCGAGAAAAATATTGTTACGTTTCCTTACAGTATCACGTCCTTATCTCAACCCTTAGGCAGATGCTGCACTTATGCCTATCGCATTTTAATGCTTGGGTGTATCCTAGAATTCATTTAGTCAAGTTTCCCGATGGTTCGTGGACTTACCAGACAATATGGACAGCTGGCGATACGAGGCATTCTGCTTTCGACGGTCGTATTGTATAGTTAAGATTAAATGTAAATAGTTTCTGTGAATATAAATTGTCTTAAAGTAGTGGAAATAAATTAGAGTGAGTTGGACCGTGTTTTTAAATAAATCCAAGAACTGAACAGACAGGTGTAGATGTATTTCTGGAACTTTAGAAGTGAAAAATGAATAGACTAACGATGTTTAAAGCAGTGAATTTGGACCAATTGAAAGTGATTGATTTAAAAAAGGAACTGGAGGAAAGGGATTTAGAAATTAGTGGGAAAAAAGTGAAAGAATACAACGGCTGCGAGATGCCCTAATAAATGAAGGTAACGATCCCGATACTTATTTGTTTGAAGTTTCTGGTAATCGAGACATGAGTATGCTATTAAAACATATGGAAAATTTAAAAGAGACCTTACAAGATAAATTGCTAGAAAATTCTAAGACTTTATAGGATAAGCTACAAACAATACAAGAAAATTCCAAGTCCTTAGAAGATAAATTCGAAGAAAATGCTAAGACGCTAGAAGACAAATTACTAGAAAATTGTAAAACACTAGGTGACAAATTGGTTGAAAATTCTAAAACCCTAGAAGATAATTGCTAGAAAATTCTATAAACTTGAAAGAGGCTTTAAAAGATAAATTAGCAGAAAATTCTAAAACCCTGGAAGACAAATTACTGGAAAACTCTAAATCCTTAGAAGAAAATTTGAAAAGCATGGTACAGAAAAACCCGGATTCTCGGATGGAAGAGTTAAAGCAAACAATGGTCGAAGAGTCAGTCAAAAATGAAACACGGAAAGAAGAGCTAAAGCAGACAATGTTCGAAGAGTCAGACTAAAATGAAACGCCGATAGAAGAGCTAAAGCATATAATGGAGGGTGAGATCAGCAAAATAAAAGAACTGGTAGTCACTATACAAAGGACAGTCCAGAAGTAGTGGATTCAAAAATTGGGTTCGAAGGAGCAAGACAAAAAATGAAACCTTCACAATTTGATCTGAAATCGTCATGGACTAATTATAGGCGCCAATTCGAGGCTGCAGCAAAGTTAAACGGATGGTTCGCAGAGGAGAAGGCAATAGCATTCACCCTAGCCTTAAGAGGGGATGCACCACATATCTTACAAACGTTGAATCCTCGGAGCAAGAAGACTACGAACAACTGGTCAAACATTTAGAACTGAGGTATGGTCAGACACATTTGGAGCACGTCTACCACCCCCAATTGAAAAATCGCCACCAGAGATCAAATGAAGCCCTACAAGAGTTTGAAGCTGATATTGCCCGTCTGGTTCGCCTTGCCTATCCAGCCACCCCGGAAAATGTAATAGGAAGGTTAGCAGTGCAAACATTTTTGGATGGACTTCGGGATCACGAAGCCAGACAGACATTGACCCTAGCTCGACCCACTCAATTAGTAGATGCACTGGCTCGAGCTCTGGAATTCGAGGCTGCGAAAAATACCTGCAGAGGTCAAGCCAGAGTCCGAATCGTTGACGGAGAATCCGAAGATAGCGGAAACGATGAAGCCTCTGTAAGAAAGATAATAGAAGAAGCCCTTACTGAAAAAAGACTAATGTCGAAAGTGTCGTAAAGTAGGACATGTCCAGAGTCGTTGCAAGGAGAGCACCGGAGTACAGACTTCCTCGTCGGAAAAACTAAAGAAGGTCAATATAAAGGGACCATCGTCGACCTGTAACCAACAAGTCCCAACTACCAAGGCAAATGTTGCTTCGCTACGCAACCACGTTAACAATGTCTTCGTAGATGGCCTTATTAATAGGTAGAAATTTTCAATGCTGCTGGATACTGGTGCGACGAAAACAGTAATAAGGCCCAACAGTGTTTTAGAGACAATGATAAAACCAACAAAATGGCAACTGCGAACAGCCACAGGAGAAGCAGCGAAAGTCCATGGTGAAATAGAAGTTGAAATGACCTTGGGAAACACAACCTTCCTACATCGGGCATTAGTGGCAGACATCGAAGACGAAGTACTCATTGGAATGGATGTCATGAGCTCCAAGGGATTCCAGTTAAGATGGAATTCTGCGAGTGAATGACGAAGAAGTGGTGCTTCATGGAAGAGATGAAAGCTAAAGATGGAACAGTAATGATGTTTGATCCCAAACTTTACGATGGAAATGTAGGCAGAGGTATCGCACTAGGAAAGACTTCGTTTCGTGACAAGGAGACTGTGCCAGCAAGAGTAATGAACCTGAATCATTACTCGGTTGTGCTTGGTTAAAAAGAAAGATGGTTCGACCCGATTGTGCGTGGACTAATAATTAATTAAATCACGCTACAAAGAAAGACAGCTATCTCCTTCCAAGAATAGACGATACCCTGGATACGTTGCCTGGATCGAAGATGTTTTCCACCCTGGACTTGAAGAGCGGTTATTGGCAGGTGGAACTTGCTAAAGAAGACCGAGAAAAAACTGCTTTTACCATCGGCTCAGGACTTTACCAATTCACGGTGATGCCGTTTGGGTTGTGTAATGCTCCAGCGACGTTTGAAAGATTGATGGAAACAGTGTTAAAAGGGCTTTCATGGAAAACATGCCTGGTGTAGCTGACGACATTATCGTGCTTGGAAGATCATTTGAAGACCACGTGAAGAACCTGGAGGAGGTGTTTCGGCGACTTCGAAGTTCCGGAATAAAGTTAATCCCGAAGAAGTGTCAGCTGCTCCAAGAAGAGGTGCAATATCTTGGACATATGGTGCTTATGCACGTACTATCGTTGGTACGTAGCCGGATTTGCCAACATCGCCAAGCCACTTACTAGACTCACAGAGGGGAAGGTGCAATACCAGGAGGAGGCGAGGAGTGCCAGCAATCATTCGAGACACTGAAAAGAGCATTGACGAGTGCCCCCGTCTTAAGTTATCCTTTGCCAGATGGAAACTTCGTTTTGGATAGCGACGGAAGCAATGTCGGAATTGGTGCGGTGCTTTCGCAGATCCAAGAACCTCTATGGTCAAAGATTCCTCCTGAGGACTGATCATGAAGCACTGAAGTGTCTTCTGCAGTTTAAAAACCCCGAAGGACAAGTGGCTAGGTGGATTGAGCGGTTACAAGAATTCGACTTCGAGACTGAACATCGCGCAGGAACAAGCCATAAGAATGCTGATGCCTTATCGAGGAGACCATATCCTGATGGTTATAAACATTGTCAGCGAGATGAAGAAAAAGGGGTTGTTCTCTGTAGAACTACCGCCGTCGATGACCATTGGCAATCTGAGGAGATCCAAAAAGACCAAAAATTAGATCCAGAACTAAAAGAAGTTATCCGGTGGAAGAAAGAAGACCGCAAACCTACGTGGCAAGAGATTTCCTGATACTCACCAGCCATAAAGTCGTACTGGGCTCAGTGGAACTCCCTCATCCTGGAAAATGGACTTCTCAAGTCTGTAGGTATTTGATTCAGACATTAATCGTTTAACATAGTTAGCCTACTCAAACCTACCAGAGGACGTTAAAGAACAATTGGCTACATAAAGTTTTATCAGTGGCATTAGAAATGAGGATTTCAACAAAACCTGAGACTTAAGGCTATAAAAATAAAGCTCTGCGACGTGCTTTTGAAGTAGAGGCTATCACGAACCTGGACAAACCAAAGGTACAAGTAGGTAGGTTCGGTCAGTAAGGAAGAAACTGAGGCACCCTTCAGGCATTGGGATGAACAAACCGAACAAACTCCATGCTCGATCAAAAAGAACTGAAACCAAACGGACATGTTACCGTTGTAGGCCGACAGGATGTTTCCAGCGTGACTGCTAGCCTGATACACGAATTCCAAATTATTACCAAAACTAACGATTGTAATAATTAATTAATGATCAATTATTTTTACACAAAATAATTAAATGTTATCAAATGCAATAAGTAAAATATTCAAGTGTTGTTGTGATACGTAAACATGCACTAAATATCAACATTAGAAATTAAATACTAAAATGTGAATAACTCAAAATATTGTCAAAAACAATAAACGTAATATTAGACTAAAATCTAAAGCAGAAACTCAGTTATCGACAAAAATTTTAATTTAATTTTCATATATGTTTAAACAAACTATCTATTGCGGTTGAAATATCAAAATGAACCCACTAAAATTTCTTATTTTATCCCGAAATACATAAATAAGTGATCGGCTATTTCAGCAAGACCTTAAGCAAGCCTGAACGGAATTACTGCGTTACTCGCAGGGAACTCTTGGCTATTATAAAGGGGGTAGAACATTTCTACAAGTACCTCTATGGTAAAAGATTCCTCCTGAGGACTGATCATGCAGCACTGAAGTGGCTTCTGCAGTTTGAAACCCCCGAAGGACAAGTGGCTAGGTGGATTGAGCGGTTACAAGAATTCTGAACATCGCGCAGGAACAAGCCATAAGAATGCTGATGCCTTATCGAGGAGACCATGTCCTGATGGTTGTAAACATTGTCAGCGAGCTGAAGAAAAAGGGGCTGTTCTCTGTAGAACTACCGCCGTCGATGACCATTGGCAATCTGAGGAGATCCAGAAAGACCAAAAATTAGATCCAGAACTAAAAGAAGTTATCCGGTGGAAGAAAGAAGACCGCAAACCTACGTGGCAAGAGATTTCCTGATACTCACCAGCCATAAAGTCGTACTGGGCTCAGTGGAACTCCCTCATCCTGGAAAATGGACTTCTCAAGCGCGTCCTGGAATCTCCAGAGGAGGTAAACGACAGAAAACAGATTGTAGTTCCCTGAAATAGTAGACCAGAGGTTTTACGAGAACTACCTACATGATGGTACAACGCTTCTATTGGGTAAACTGCCAAGTAGACGTTAAGGAGTGGTGCCGGAAATGTACGGTTTGTGCAGCAAGTAATGGGCCTCAGAAGCAACCAAAAGCTTTTTTTATTTTATTTTTTGCAATTTGTGCTTCAGTGTGACAAGTTTAATAAAGTGTAGTTTCAAAGTGTGTTTATGAGAAAAAGACTAAACGAATTTAGTCGCCGCAGGGAAGTAACATTTGTTTTGTTTTTCGCAGCCTTGAAAAAATCCCTTATAAGTGTGGGTCAAACGTCGGAAAACTTTCTTTATATGCTGGTTCAGATATATAGATAAATTAATTCGAAAAAATGACGCCTTCCAAATCCGGAAAAAGCAGAATCAGCTATGACATAAATGTACTTTATTATATGGGTTAAACTTCGTTTATGTCAATTTCCATGCGACTTACGTCCAAAGTCGACTGGTAGAGCAGTCGAATGGTTTCGAAAAACGGGTCCATGGTTGTGTTCAGTTGAAGTTCAGGTTCAAGAGGCCTGTTAAACCATCATTTGTATTATATTATATGAAACAATCAAAACAGTGTTTTATTTCGCAATCATACAAAAATGAAACCCAACCAATTATGACATCACGGAAATATGTGAAATATTAAGAAAGGATGAATCTGACTCCGGACCCTATTGGGGATGAAATTCGGCACCTTTGTTATGGAGTATTTATAATAAATGTAAAATGGCAATATCCTACAATAATAAGCAGTAATAGGTGAGTTCTATGAGCACGGTGGACAATCGTAATTGGGGCCTTCCATGTCAAAGTAGAAGAGACTTAACGAAAATGGACAAAAGAGAGATACTGAAGAGAGTATTAGAGAAAGAAAATTTCTATAATACGAATTCGTTTTTAAAAAATAAACATCGCAGATATACATAAATGAAGTTTTTATTTACCTTAACAACAAACCTAGAGAAAACTGTATGTAGCATTAGTTTTGGTTTACTCAATGAAAAGTATGGGTTTACTAAGCAATTTCAAATAGTACAAATTTACGCCATTAATATCACAACTGCCAGTGTGTATGACATTACTAATAATGCCGGTTTATTCTGTGATATTGAATTGGTCATTGGTCAATCAACCAAAATCGATGTCAAAAATCGTTGCATTTAAAAATTTTAATGCCTCATTTGACAATGATTTTTATATCATATAATATTGTATCTGTCGAACTCATTTCAGTAAAATATTATTCAAAGTAGAATTCTGGTCAGTTCCGTATTAAAAATTAAAAGAACCAATCAGCATTCGACATGAAATTTTTTAATAATGCAATTTTAGGTAGTTAAAGAATAAATAAGAGATATGAAATAAATGGTATTTAAATGAGTAAAGGAATTAAATTTGGAAATAATTATCCTAGAAATTAAATTTTAGTTTGTAGTATGCATAAATTAGTGAGTAGATTTGGTAATAAAAAAATTAATATGTAAAGTAAAATACAAAACATTAAATTAATTACATCTTTACTCTGTAGGTTCCCATCTGGATTATACTTTTTTATGTAATCAACGTTATCCCAACTTTAATGCTTTTATAAATGAAGTAGGCATTTAGTTAAAATCGTAACCTCAATTTGTTTTGATGGCTACCATATTCTCTTATGGAGGCATAAAATGTCCAATTAGATATCTCGTTTCACTTATACACACATATGTATAAAATTTTAGACGACGGAATTAATGCCTCTGAATTAATTGCAATGACACGATGAATTTCACTACGTCGTTATGGAAAATCCTTAGGACTTATTTCGTGTTACGAATTCCAGGAAATAACAAAAATAAATTGTTAGAACAATTGTCTTGGATATTGTTCTCATTTACCTCTGGTTTTCTTTTGATGACATTACTTACCCAAGTCAATAGAGATTTTTAAGTGACATAATTTAATAGCAAACCTCTTAACAGCAAATTCGTAGAAGTAAAGTACAGCAATCAATGTTCTCAAAAATATGTTTTTTAGTTTAAGGTTCCATATATACAATTAGATATGAGAACCTATCACTGAGTCAAGTGTACCAGTTGCAATTGAGTGGAAAGCACAAGTCTGTAGGTATTTGATTCAGACATTAATCGTTAGCCTACTCAAACCTACCAGAGGACGTTAAAGAACAATTGGCTACATAAAGTTTTATCAGTGGCATTAGAAATGAGGATTTCAACAAAACCTGAGACTTAAGGCTATGAAAATAAAGCTCTGCGACGTGCTTTTGAAGTAGAGGCTATCACGAACCTGGACAAACCAAAGGTACAAGTAGGTAGGTTCGGTCAGTAAGGAAGAACCTGAGGCAACCCTTCAGGCATTGGGATGAACAAACCGAGCAAACTCCATGCTCGATCAAAAAGAACTGAAACCAAACGGACATGTTACCGTTGTGGGCCGACAGGATGTTTCCAGCGTGACTGCTAGCCTGATTCTCGAATTCCAAATTATTACCAAAACTAACGATTGTAATAATCAATTAATGATCAATTATTTTTACACAAAATAATTAAATGTTATCAAATGCAATAAGTAAAATATTCAAGTGTTGTTGTGATACGTAAACATGCACTAAATATCAACATTAGAAATTAAATACTAAAATGTGAATAACTCAAAATATTGTCAAAAACAATAAACGTAATATTAAACTGAAATCTAAAGCAGAAACTCAGTTATCGACAAAAATTTTAATTTAATTTTCATATATGTTTAAACAAACTATCTATTGCGGTTGAAATATCAAAATGAACCCACTAAAATTTCTTATTTTATCCCGAAATGAATTTCGACATCTAGGAGTTCCAGGAAAATCTAGCTCACAGAGACTCCAAATACAATAGTACAACTATTGTATTACACGCCGTTTCCTTGTGATACTAAATACATAAATAATTATTCGATATTTCAAATAGTTGAGGGGAGCTCAACTGATGAAGACTCAATGGATTGATAAATCTCAAAAAGGTAGTTTTAAAATATAGTATCGGTGAAAAGTAAATTATGAACAAAATATAAATATACTGAATCACTGTTTTCTGAAAGATAGTTGTGGCATCTCCGATTTGTATTTTTTTCTGATTTTTTGGGAATAAAACCACAATTACTGAATCAATTTATAACAATACCTTGATACACAACGAAGTCACAACACTCAGCTGTTCTTCCAATAAAGCAGAATGGAACTCGTTCCAGTAACGACAGGACGTGTCAAAACTTCAGCAATCACAATAGCTTTCGGCAACATAAGTAACGCTGATATATCAATATAATGAAAATAAACAAAGTCTTGTGTGTACTGAAGAAAATGTTAAGCTGCTGACTGACGAGTTAAATGTCCAGAGTAAATGCAAAATATCACGAAACCACTAATGAGAGTCCGAGTAATGTACTTGTCTTATATCCTCATAACGAGAGTTGTTTCCACTAATTTCCAAAAATATCATCTAACCACTAGAGAATCAACGATTAAAGTGTATCCAAATAAACCCCAATTATGGATAGAACAAACTCGAACAACACATAGCAGTCAACAAGTTTTTTCCTCCTACAACTGACACAAAACTCACGTATTGACATTCACTAACACCAATTTATCCAATTTCAAATACAAACACCGCCAAATTTCCTATACCTACACTCCTATTCTCCTCGAAAATCCAACATCAATGCTCGAAATCTAAAACGCTCGAACCAATTGTACTTCATCTTTTTCACGTCATTAACCCGTTTAAATGTGCGATGCTTTCTTAGCAACTCGTCCACTCGTAGATGAATTTTACACCAAAAATTTAAACTAAGACCAACATCCATCAAAACATATTGATAACAAATGCAAGGCGAGGAACTATTCAGTATAAAAAAGCCAACCAGCACATCGTAATAACAAAGATGGTACAAAAGCACGTGTCCACGCTTGAAAATAACTTCACTCCACCCTTTGGTAAACACAAGACAAAACACATCCAACTTCCAGTTCAAGGTATTTCAAAATGTTTTGAACAATTCAGATATTCCATACACCCACCCGACCCGCAACACATACGTGAAACACACTGATAGGTGCCAGAATGCCAAGGGCAGAATGCTGCAGTATGAAGTGGGGTAAGAATTGATATTAATATCCCGAGTCCGAGAGGGGTAACACATAATCCTGGTTGGGATAGATTACTTTATTAAATGCCCTGGAAGCATATGCCATACCCAATCAGGAGGCTCCCACGGTGGCGTCGCTGTTGGTGGAAAAGATTTTCAGCATGTTTGGTGGGCCGTTAGAGTACCATTCGAACCAAAGGCGGAACTTCGAAACTAACTTATTCCAGAACTATATTAGCCATCATGAAAACGAGAAGCACACACTTGCATCCCCAATAGAACGGAATGGTGGAAAGATTCACCACGACTTTAGAGTAACTATCCCGCATGATTGGGCTGAGCGTATTCCCCTGTTGGTCTATGGCTCAGCCATCCACAACATCAAAGGACTGACTCCAGTCAGAGTACTGTTCAGAAGGGAGCTGAAACAACCATGTAATTTGGCGTTTGGCCAGAAGAACTGCCCAATGAAGTTAACTATTATACCGACCAACTCAGAAAAAGCCTGCTGACTACACATGAACTAGCCCAATCACGGATGTAGGTAATGAACGATAGGATGAAAATGCGCTACGATTTGAAGGCAATTCTAGTCCGAATTTAACAGGGAGATTAAATTTGCTTATACAACATCCAGAGGAGCAAAGGCAAATCTCCAAAGCTCACATCTTATTTCCGTTTTCATATTTTCACATGGCAACATCGGTTAAACTGCTTTCGTTCGAATCGTAGAAAATGTAAATATTTTTGTTAGGGTGTGCATTGCAAAAACATTTTGAAAGTAACATTTTGATGTGGTTTCATTTCAATATTAAATCGAACAATTTACTGTTACTATATGAAGTGATATTATATTTATGTGATGGAATTATTCAGAAATCAGGCATTCCAGGACATACTTTTAACGTATATATTTAGATTCCTTTTCATAATGCAATTTTTCGCGTGAACATACAAATTCAACTTTATTTTCTTACAATATGTTTGTTTGACAATACGTTTTTCATTTAAAAGAATTTCACTTTTTAGTGTTGTATTTTCGTACCGTAGATGTACAAGGTCGCCAGATGTATTGGAATTTAAAAAAAAAACTTAATAATTGAATCGGTCTTTAACTATATAAAATACATAATAGTTACGATTTTTTACTCTATATTGACAAGTACTATCACCTGCCAAAATATCTGCACTGCCTTATGTGTACGAGACTATAGCTTCAACACTATCAAACGAAGAGACTTAAGTTACTTAAGTTATTGAAAGAGATAAAATAATAATCAGCCAATAGACGTTCAAGTGTTATTTGAATTTATCTTGATTAACGAACAGTAAAGTAACGCTTTAACCCTTAATTTCATGAATATTGAAAAATAATGAAAAAAAAATAAATTGGGGTCAGTTCTTGTTTCTATTGAAAAACTATTTGATAAAAAATATATATTCTTTATTTAAGAAAGAAAGTATTATTATTAAGTAACTTAAGAAATCGGTCTACATTACAAGGAAATTATGAAAACAGAGGGAGCAGCACGACCGATATGACCAGCTAATGAAGCGATACGAACCCTCAGCTCGGTACATACTAACTCTCCGATATGATTGTATATCAAGATTACCAAGTCTCGCTGGCTCGGATGGTAGAGCATTCGACGTGGAAACGATCAACCCAGGTTCGGGTGCCCCTTGATTAGATTGCTGTCAACCGCGATGCCTCTATCACCGCTGATATTTTACCACCAACTATTTGACTAGTGGAAGCAATTACGTCACACCACATGTGTCGTCGACCAATAGCGTGTTACGACCAAATGAGGGGTCGTGACCTTGAAAATTTTCCCGCACTCAAGTGAAGCAACTAAAATGACCAATAATCTTATATAGTTCCGCATCTATTAACTAAAAGTTGCAAATATGCAACATAGGAATGTATGACGCATTGCTAAAATGATAAATATAATATATTGATGAATGTATACATAAGTGCTTAGAACATACCTAATTAAATCGTTGTCCTCCAAAAATAAATTTATAAAAACCAAATTTATATTAGAAAATTACAAAACTTTAATCAAACAAATATAATACAAGCGAAGGCACAAATGAGAATGATTATAATTTAACATTTATACGATGAAGTCAATTGCGGGAGATTTCTTTGTCGTCTCATGAAGTTCACTGCATGTATCTCCTCCTTCCTTAAGATGCGAAAATTGAGAAATTTGTTGTCGCCGGTGGTCCATCAGGATTTTCTGCCAAATTTTCTTCGGTTTTCTGTTTAGACATATAGCACCATTCTTAAATTTCGAAAATAATATGATGGCTACTGCAATAATAAGATTATTAAAACTGTACTGTAGAGGTTGTCGAAATCGATCTTCGTGATATTGGTGGCCTGGAAGTCTATTGATTTTGAATTAACTTTGATTTCTAATTTGAGAAGAATTAATGGTTTGCCTTTCTTTATTAGCTGGTTATTTATGAATTTCTTGTGAGTGATGCGGACTTCACAATTTTCTGATATTTTGATTAGGCTTGGAGTAGAAATGTCAAAATATTGATCAGTGTTGCAGATCGGTAGTATTCTCTCGGTGTTCAGTGGCATGACAATTATTTCTTCTTGGCTGATTTCTTCTATTATCGATTCTTGGGCGTTAACGGTTAGCAGTGGGCAGTTTTCGGATTTATCAATTGAATTGTACAATTATTTGCGGGCAAGTAGTACTGCTGGCAATAATAGATGTTGGTGCGTTCCCGCATTTGTTTAGTGTATTGTTTTCAATTTGATTGAATTACTTCATTGATTTTTAAACTTCTGCACCTTTTCTAAAACATTCCGTCGCGCTAATGCTAATTGTAAGTGTGTTTTTGCGTGTAAAATATAGACAGTATTGTGATTCGTGTTTTGGATCCCAAGCTATTAAGACGCTTGGGAGTTTCGTGCAATGTACTCCGAACTTTTCGGTGGCTTTGATTCCGTCTGAAGAGACGCCGCTTTTTGTTGTTTTTTTGCGTTCCGATTCGCGAGTTTTGAGCTCCATTCGTGACGACCGCTAAACCGCTTTCATTTTGTTTCTTTTGTGTTTACAAAAGCGCATCATTTGTTGTTAAACCCGCATTTTTTTGTATGTTCAATCAATGAACATTACGTCGGTATTTTTTGTGTAACGTGTTGTCCAGACGAAGCTCGAAGAAACTGTTCCTGTTCACGGGGCTAGCCTCAGAAGAAAGAACCACCAAGAAAACACCCTTTGCAGAGCTTCGACGTAAAAGGTCAGTGATTAACTTTTATTTGGTGAATTACTTTACGTGTTTATTGATTGTTCCGCTAAAGGTCCTTCGTCAATTATATATTTGCATTGAACCAGCATTGAACTAAAACCGCAACATCTATTTCATACATTTTTTTTAATATTATTCTCTCTATGGAATGTGCATCGAAGACATTCCATAACAGATGTCCAGTGCAGGGCATTCATGTTTTTCGGGGGTCGACAGCATCTTGTTTCGTGCCAAAAATGAGTATTCGGGAATAAACATTTGGTGATTTTGGATAATCGGGAAAAGGTGATAAAACTCAAAGGGTTTTGGATCGATAATTGGAACATGAATAGCAAATATTACTTTATTCCTGAAAAATGAACTGGAGTTCCTAAAATTTGATAACAAGGGTTCTCAAAATGAGGAATTTCATCAACCTTATATAATTATTTTAAATATTTTACTCTATGTCCTTTACTGAGATTATTGAGTTTATGAAGTGTATTAAGTTTCAAAAATAGATTGGCACTTTCTAAGTTATCCAAAAATATAACGAGATTTTGGAAACCTAAATTTATTGAGGAAATCACACCTTGAAAGCTAAAATGTTTTGACTATTATATATGTGATCTTTTGATCCATTGCCACTTGAAATTGATTTAGATTTTTACTAAAATTTCCTTGATTTTGGCTCAAAGTTGTTATTGACTTATTGTAGTGATTTATTAATTTTTTAAATAAGGTTGTTTGTAAATTAGTTTCTTGAATGATCGATTTTTGATTTTCTGAAAGCACTTGAATCCCGTTATCGTATCTAATACCGTCATCAGCTTCAAGATTTTCAATAATCGATTTATTGACTTTTCCGATAGCATTAATTAATCTTCTTTTTTGTCCAACAAAAGGGTGAAGATTGGTTAATTTCTTATGCAAAGTTTCAATTAAATATTCTATTCTGCTAAGGAGATTTTGAGCGAGAGCATGATAACATAATAAATTTGTTACTTCAATTTTTGCCGTTTGCTTTACAATTTCTTCTAAAACTACGTAATGTAAAAATCTATGCTTGGTATATATAAATAATTCTGGAGTTTCCTAAATTTAAGGGTAGCAATAATCTTTCTAAACTATTAAAGGTTATTTTATATTCACTACTTTCTATTAGGTTAATTATTTGAAGGACCAGTTGAAGGGTCATTATCTTCGATTTCATTTTGAACCTATAACAATTGTTTAGGATTATTACGCGATTTCCTGAGGGATTGGTTATGGTAAGTTCCCTTTTTTGTTTTTACGTATATGCCGTCGTCAACAAGTATTTGAGTTTTGGCAAATTTTGGTAGTTTTTTGTCACGGTATTTTGTTTTAACGTAAGCCGCGTTGTTTTTAAGATAAGTCGGTGCATCTTGTCGTTTCAACTTTCTTTTGGTAATTATATTTTCTTTATACTGAGGATTTCTTTCACGGATTTTTTCGTAAAGTTGTTTTGAGGCTTGTTTGTGGTTTTGGACATAAGTTGATAGAATTAGTTGGTCGTTTAAGTTAACAGGGTTCGTGTACCTAAGTGTTGATGTATCATTTCAAAAGGGGTGAGTTTCGTTACCAAATAAATGGAGTTGTTGTAAAGTATGGCGTGTTTCATAACTTGTTCGCTGGTTAATTCTTTAGTAGTTTCCCTAATACATCTATAATTCTCGATAAGGGTAGAATGAAATCGCTCTACTGGTGAATAGATTTGCTATTTTTCGTAGTGGTAAAATGTAATTCGACACTGTGTAGTTGTACCACTATAGGATGTTGTTTTGATGGGTAATAAAGTTAAATATTCCATCTACTACTGATACTTCAGTTGTATTTTATAAAGATATGTTTGTCCATAACGTGAAAATGTGTCAATAATAGTTAAGTAGGGTTCTTTGGAAATTTGAAAAAATTTCGATATGAATGTGTTGAAAGGGTTTAATTTTTGGGGTGTTAGACTAAATTTAATGACAGGGGGATTTCGATCATACTTGTTTTTTTAAGCAATTGGTCATTGGTTTTGGGATCTAGGTTGATTTTTTAATAACCTTTCTATAGTATCCGAGGTGTCCTAAAATGATTGTATATCTTATGGTGTTTTTAGCAGTGGAAATTTTGATAAAGCTTCTATTTTCCTCGGGTTCGGTTTAATACCGTCCGGTGTTCCTACATGTCCAAGATATTCAACTTCTTTTCGTAAAAACTCACATTTGTCTAATTAAATTTTTAATTTAGCTTCCCTTAATTTTTCAAAAACGGATTTTAAATTTTGGATATGTTCTTGTAAGCTTGTACTGAAAATAATGATGTCCATATAAACCATGCAAATATTATTTGGAAGATCCTTTAAAACTTCATCCATAGTGACCGTTCTCTACCGTAAAGGCAGTTTTTGCTAGGGAACATTAACTTATATCCATTTGATAAAAACCAGCTGCTAAATCTAGCGTAGAAAAATACTAGCCTCGGCCTAACTTCGAATATCGATCGTCTATAGTCTTCTCATTGATTTTTCTATAATTGATTACTAGCCTTCATTTTTCTTTCCCCGAAGCATCAAAGCTTCTTCGGTACAATTTAGATCGGTGATGACCATAGGCTGCTGGACGGTTGTAGGATGTCCTGTTCTAATAGTTCTTGAATTTGTCTTCGTTCGTTTTTCTAAATATAGGGGTAGCGAAAAGACTTTGTATGTACTGGTATCTCGTCTGTACTTTTAATAACGTGCTTAACGTTAGAATTAAATGTTAGTTTGTCATTAGGTTTTAGTAAAACATCTTTGACATTTTTGCAAAGTTTGAAAATAGCTTCTTTCTCTTCTGAGTTCATGTGATTTATTAGCCTAATTAGCTTTCCAAGTTCGATTTTTTCGAGATTACAATTATAATTATTGTTTTCGTTTACAAAATTTAAATTATGTATTTCATGAATATAGGTCCGAAATATCCTGGTTTTTATTGGGTCTAAAAGGGTTAAAGAAATATTTTTATCAGAAAAATTTTGAATTTCAATCGGGGCATATCCGTCTTTTGCTAAAGTTAAAGTTCCGGGTATATTAAATTTTCTCCATCATTAATATCTACGGGGATGTTCATCAAAATTTTTTCTTTTGCTTCTATACTGAATGAAAAATTTATTTCCCTGTCTTGACCTCTATATTTTAGGGGAGTTTGGGCATGATTAGTTAAGTCGATGTTAAGAATCATATTTATTAAGTCGTTGAGGCTAATGACTCCGTCGAAAGATTCCTGAAAGTCAAATAGAAGAAAGTCTATGTAATATAAACAGTTGAATTCAGGTAAAATGGGTACATGAGCTTCGTGTCTGATGGTTCTGCTACCAAGGTTGGTTTTATTGTTACGTTTGAATCAAAAATTCAATTTTGAAAAAAGTGTTCTACTGTGTCGGGTTTGATTATGGATTTTGAACTTCCTGTACCGATTAGTAATTTCATTTTTGGGTGGTGAATTTCAATATAGGGTAGTGTGTTGCTAGAAAGAGCGCTAATTTCTATTGTTTCTCTCTCTTGTTCAAGGCTGGTTTAGGAAAATTTTCGTCGGTCTCGGTGTGATCATTAGTATTAGAATTTGGCATGGGGTTGTTTTCAAAGTGTGAAAATTCGTTTTCGGTTTCGGAGTGGTAGTCGTCATAGTATTTCTTCGTTTCGGATAGTAATAAGACATGTTCAGGTTTTCATAGTCGTATTGTAAGGGTCGTCATTATAACAATCATTAGAATATAATTCTTCGAAGGTGAAATTGGATTTTCTATAAGTCTGGAAATGATTATAATTTCTGGGTTAGAGTTGAGGATACTGTGGTTGTCTATTATTTCCTATCGAGAACCTCGAATTAATGGACATGGGTTCTGGCTTTGGCAGATTTTGTGTATGACTCGGATGTGGTTTGAAGACATTTATATTTGATTTTGGAAAACTTCTTCACTTGTGAAGAGACGTCATTGCGAGACAGGTCTTGGTTGTAAGTAGACTGACTGTCTAGGGAAATCAGCTCTTTGATTAAAATTAGGGTAAATATTTTGCATAAAAAGATTTTGATTAAATTGTGGGAGATGTTTATTGAAATTTCTGGTTTGGAAATTGAATTTGTAGGGGTTCAATTGGTTAACCTGGTTGTGGAAATTGAATATGTGGGATAAATTTTCGAAATTTTTGCTTTCAGAAACGTATGCTAGAGCATCTTCAAGGCTAGTGTGTTTTTTCAAATGTAAGTTCTTCTTTAAAATATCGTCGCAACCTGCTATAAAAATATTACGAGCAGTTTTGTTATAATGATTAAAATGACAAATTTTATCATTGTTGCTAAGTGTGACGTCATTACTTATACGTTGTACAATACTGCTTCGTAGGAGCGATAACCTACTTCCAAAATCTCAAAAGGTGTTCGTTTTATTTGGTCTAGTTCGGGTCAATTCTTGAACTAAGCAATCTAAATCGCGTTTGTCCGAGAAACATTGTTGTAACGCATCTTTTAAATCAGACCATTTATTAATTTTCGTTCTGTTACCCACCATAAGTTCTGTTTATCTATTAATTTTTCTTGAATGCTTTCAAAAATGTATGTGTTTAAGTCGTTATTATTATATGTACCTACTATATAACAATACTAAATTTTTGCACCTACTAATATATTTATTTAAAGTATTACTGTTACCATATAAGGTTTGATATTTTGTAATTTGGATTTTAAAAGATCCCAGTTGATGGTCGGTGTACTTCCTGATGGTGTCATTTCGTCCTAATCTTTTTGAAAGTTATGAAACTGATCTGAGTCTGAAGATCAACGTTCGTGAAAGTGAAGGTTTTGAAACAACGCAGATATGCCCTCTACGTTTATAAACTTAAAATTAAACTATTCTACGATTTTCATAAATTTGTATATTTATTTCTCAATATCGATATCAATTCAATTCAATATATTTCAAAACAATTATTTATTTCATCAATATTTCATTTCAAATCAATTCAATTCAGAAAAAAATCCTTAACAATTATCTTTCCAAAAGTTCTGCGATAAGGTTAAGGAAAGGCAAGATTGGAAATTTTCGACACTTACCGGTGATTTTCAAACTCAAATTATGCTTGCTTGTAGGGCTTGGTTTGTTATTGATCTTTACCTTTGAAAAACTAACAGCTTTCCTGGATGGATTACTACGTTAGGATTCCGTCACAAAGAAAGTCTGTTTGTTCTTCTGGTTGGATTACTAAGTTAGGATTCCAACACGAGAAGATGTTCAATCCGTGCCTAAAGTGTTAAGACACTAAAATTGGCTTCGATTTTACCGCTCGATGCGATCACGAATCAATCACACGGATCCTACTGACTGTGCCAATTAAGTCGTTGTCATCCAAAAATAAATTTTTATAAACAAAATTTATTTTAGAAAATTAAAAAACTTTATTCAAACAGATACAATACAAGCGAGGGCCCAAACGAGAATGATTATAATTTAACATTTAGACGATGAAAACAATTGCGGTGAGATGAAACTTGATATTACATGCAGGTGTTCGCCTTTGTCGTCTCATGAAGTTCACTGCATGTAACTACCTTTAGTATTGCTTTCAATCAAATGTAAACACTAAATTCTTGATTCATGCGTTAATTTACATAACAAATGTACTGCCCTACATAACATATACAAATATCACTAGTGCAGGTAGTAATTTGATTGTGTTTACGATCAAAAGAACATCTAGTACGCGGATGGCACCATTACATTCTTATGGAATAGTAAGTTACAAATGTGCAACAGTAGAAATTTGGCATCTATAACAATTCCTTTTAAAATTACGTATATTTAAACAATTATGTGTCAAATATGCAATAAAATGAAATGAAGGGTTAAATACGTTTGCCTACTTGCTTCTATTTTGTCAATTTTTCATTATATTTTCTTCTCTTTGTTTGATAATGATGTTTTTACTATCCTACATACGATAGTCAAACCCGATCGTATTGGTTATCATAATTTCATAAACAATACAAACTTACCGAAATGCCGTCTTTTCTAAAACCGCGGTACGTTATGAGAAATGCCAATATGTGTTGTCGACATGTACAACATTAAAAGCGATAGCGTGTGGGAGATAAATGACTTTAAAATTGTGGCGTCAGTCGTTTAGTAAATAATGAAGAATTAAGGCATTGTACCGACACCAATTGTTCGTACACGAGAACTTTTTGTTTTCAGAAGCATGAAATGTTAATTTAGTTCCAACGCGGCAGAACACTGGAATTGAGTATTTTTCCCGAAAAGTTAATATTTACTTAGCACAATTTCATTTTTCATGTTGTATGAATCAACTACATTCTATTCGGTGGCAGTTTTAATTAAAAATGCTATTTCCTAACACTACATAAAATAAAACTCGACTAATCCATTTTGTTTTTACATATAGTATCCAATGAATGATTGTAGCAAATAAATAAATTAAAAAAAAAACTTAACTCAAACAAAATTTAAATTCTTTTCAAACCTAGTACACAATTTGAAAAATTGACATGATGATTTATGATAAAATTTTTAGTGATGTGGCATAATTAGATGCATTTTATAATTCTTATTACTCCTGTTTGAGAAGAATATTATATATTATGAAAAATCAAGGTATTTTACTTTCAAGCAAAATTCATATTTGCTGACAAACCTCGTATACAGTTGAAAAAATGACATGTAATCATTACAGTATACGTTTCTGACCATACAAATATTTTTATCAACAATAACTTTTTCTCTAAATAATATTCATTTGAACGTTTTCCGTTTAAATCCAATTTATGACGACACACTGTATATACAAACCAACTGAGAACCTGCATGTTGTTTATTACAATTTTTAATAATACAGCACAATTGGATGCAATTTTCAATTCTAATAAAGTTTGTTTGATTACAATTTGAGATATTATAAAAAAATAAAGGTACCTCACTTTTAAACAAAATTGATATAGTTTTAAAACCTAGTATATAGTTTGAAAAGTTATATAAATACTTATTATATAATTTTTTGTGCAATGGCATAAGTAGATACAGTTTTTACTTCTAATTACTTCTAAATCAAAATTCCTATTAGATGAAAAACCTCACCTATAGTTAAAAAAAAGTGATATGGAATGATTGTATTGTACGTTTTAGATTCTTGATATGGCCTTGCAGTAGTACATGGAATTTGTTCTATTCCGGTCCAAATTGGTATTCTCAAATTGGTAGACGAGACAATCGAGTCTTTGGACATATAAAATTAAATTATGGGGAATTGCCAGAACTTCTTCAATATCTTCCATGTTATGTACAAATTTTAAAATTTATAGCTCAAATAAATTAATTTAGTCGGCCCAATATAACAATACAAAACAAAACTAACCGACAAATTTAATTACTATAAATGTCAAAATTTCGTATACGTTTGATCGTTAAAATCTCTTGTCATTCACGACCTTCGAGAAAACCAAATAAACGTCATTTATGTCATAATTCATTTCTTTGACGTCATCTTTCGAGTGGTAGAGAGGTGAATATCGTTTCTAAAAGTTTAAATACAAAGGGTATCATGTGATAACCCTTTTTTTTTGACAATCATTTGGCACATATTTTTTTTAAATCAGATTATGTTTTGCAGAGTTAATGCCACTGTAAACTTTCAAATTAAAATAATTATTATTTACATTGTATTTACAGCATTAACATTGTATTAGCACTAGTACTGTTGTACTTAAACTAGATGTTCAAAATATTCGCCATTGTTGGTTGTTGACAATGGTAATGTCGCAGCTCGAATTCCTTTCGCACTTTTTGAAGCTTCTCTGGTTTAATCCGCTCACACTCCTGCACTGTACAACGTCTAAGTCACGTCTAAGTCTAAGTCACAAATTAAGGTGAGTGCTTTGCGGTTCAGGAATATCGCGAGATTGAGTTTTGTACAACACAGTTTTTAGATATCGCCATAAAAAAAGTCAAGGATCGATAGGTCGGGTGATCTTGTCCTTCTTCCAATCTATTTATCTGGAAATGTCTCATTAAGCCAATTTCCTACAGGCAAATAGGTTTTCTCCGTCTAATAGCAAAGTTCCATCTTTATCTGTTTGGTTTTCTAAAGATTCGGTTATAAGGGAATTTATCACATTTTCTAAAAGTCCCAGTTAAATTTTCTTCCAAGAATTAACGACCAATAATGATATTTCCGAGAATTCTGGCACATACATTGATTTTCTGAGGATGTTGGTTGCGTTCTTCCCCAAAAACTTGTGGGTTGGTACTGTCCCAGTAGGTACAATTATGTTTATTGACAAATCCCTTAAAAAAATCCTGCTTCGTCAGAAAAACAAATATTTTTAAATAATAAATCTACCGTTGATATGCATTTCCTCATATTCGTGCCAGGCACTGAATGCTTTCTTCCAGCAATGAATGTACCTAATTCATCAAATATTTTTGCCGGCATTCGAAAATAAAGTTGCTGTGTCCATTTTAAGGTCGTTACAGAGAGTCTGATATTCTCTCACATTCTGTCGTGATGCTTGTAGTGGGTAAACCCAAAGACGAGATTTCCGTTTTTTATTTCCCTCTTTTTTTTTGATGATCTACCAAATTGTCGACCCTTGAAAGATATTTCATTCATAATCGTCGAAGAATTAAAAAATATAGTTTTGTTGTATAACGCAAAGGGAAGCAATATATCACCACTTTCGATGGTGGAAAAATTTTGTGTTTCCCGTGTTGACGTCGTGTGGTCGATTCACGGACACAGTGGCTCAACTGTGGAGTTGCCGAAGGGTTGACCGTCTGGCCCCGGCCTCACTCATTAAAATATACATTGCAGTCATTAAAGTTTTGGTGGTCGATAATGTCTGGTAATTTATAATTTTTAAATAATTATTGATTTTCTTAAAATTATCCAGCTTAAAATTATAAAGAATTTCTTTCAAACCCTTATTTCGACTACCTAGAACTCTAAATGAATAATATAAAACATCAAATTTGTCGCATTCAATAATATGTTCATCACTTAACTCAACACAGGAATCATAGATATTAAAAAAACTAAGTCCCGTATGTTATTAGCAGAATTTTTTAGATCATTCAATTGAAATATTACACACCAATGACTACTAATATATTAGTAGTCATTGGTTTACACCAATCCGATAATATTCGGACAGCATTCCTAATAATACGTCCCTGTGGTCTCGAGTACCTTTGAATATTGACTGGTATCTAACCAAATGTAACTGGGAAAATTAAAATCATCCAGTAAAGAAAATTCACAATTCTTTAAATCGGATAGATTATCGCTAATAAAAGCGTGTATATAACTTAAATGATCCAATGATTAGTCAGGTGGTAAATAGCAAACACCAAGTATAAAATAAGTATTGTTAATAATTATTGTTACTAAAATATCATGCACTAGAATCTTTGTAAATCCAAATTTTTTATTAATTGCTATCAATACCCCACCATCACCTAGTTTGAAACTAGAGAAAATAGACCTATCACAGCGCACTATATTATAGTTAACTAAACATAATACCGAATTCTTATCATTATAATTTAGGCATGTTTCGGTTAACACAATAAAGTTATAATCACTAATAATATTAACATTAGCTCGCATCCTGTCAAGACGACCTTTAATGCACATTTTGATATAATACCCTCACAGTTATGGGACTAGCCTTGTCCTATACCGTTTGAGACTGACCAGCAATGCCAGAAACCTTTTGAACACCAATTGTTGGAGACCATTTGATGTATTTAATAAAAAGATTGTTCTCACCGCGCGATCTACGATTGTTTAATTCCTGTATAATTTAAGTACGATCAGCTCTTTGGATTTTAATGAAATCTTCTGTAATAATAACAGTTATCACCAATACTCGTCTTATGGGAAAAAAACAATGCAAATTTTCCTTACTGGGTGAAGTAATTTTAGGAGGGCGAGCTCTGCCATCAATAAATTGTATGCCTAGACGCTGATACTGAATATCATTAATGATGATAAATGATGGAAGTTCATCGCATGAAGAAAACAGAGCTGAGATACGTTGGCGATCACATTTTGCAAAGTCTACGGTGTTTTCCACATTATAAATAACAACATGTTTTTCATAGAATTGTCTTTGACAAAAACTTGGGATAGGGTATTTTCCACGCCATTTCTTGCATTATTCTCCAGTACAATAATCATATCTTCAGTGACATTAATTTTTGTATTTAATGTGTTAGTAGCCACAGAAAATTTCGATTCCAAGTTATTAAATCTTTGGTCTAATAGCTTCAAGAGAGCCTTGGAATTTTCATCTAACTGTAATATTTTAATTTCTTTAATTTCACACTCCGGTTCAGTTCTTGGATTTATTTAAAAACACAGTCCAAATCACTCTAATTTATTTCCACTACTTTAACACAATTTATATTCACAGAACGTTTTACAATTTATCTAAACTATACGGCAGTCGAATACTTAATGAATGCTTCCTCAGCTCTTCTTTTTTATATATTTCTTCTCGGAATTTTCCAGAACCTCAAAGAGCCGCCGAGACAAGGCTATATTCTTCGAGAATTACATCAAAGCAACAAGCCGCCGACATCGATGCGCCAGCCGAACATTTCGACTTTGTTTGAACCACCCTACTTAATTATAAATCCACTTCTGGGCTATATAACAAATTTATTCGACATTTTTTGAATCACCTTAAATAACTGTAACTTTACTTCACCCTATATTGCAACCATCCAGTATATACAGCTGTTGATTTGTCACCCAATATAAGTTTTTGAACACCTAACTCTTCACTACCCTATATTTCAGCTATGCAACTACTTATGGTCTACGCTGTATAACTATTTCTGATATTTTTTGAACCCCCTTTTAAAGTAAAATTTCTCTTTACCCTATATTTTAAGCAACCTGTATATACCGCTTTTTTAACAATGTCTTAAATACACTCTAAAATTATAATCTTGCTTCTCCCCATATTTCAACTCTACTTCCATCTGCATTACAACCATCCTGTATACACCGCTGCTAATTTGTCAAACATTATAACTTATTTTTTAACCATCCCTGTATAATCATAATTTTACTCTACACAATATTTCAACCACCCTGTATGTGCATCTGCTTAGAGGCCACCAAATATAAAATTTTTAAACACTTAACTCTGGTCCATTCACTATCTTATATGCAACTGCTTATGGACTACGCTATATAACCATTTCTGAATCATCCTTGAAAGTATAATTTGTCTCCACCTTGTATTTCAACCACACCCTATATGCATCTTTTTCGAACTTTGTTTTAATCACACTGTATGAACTATAATTTTACTTCGATCCATGTTTCAGATATTGCATACATGCAAGAGCTTATGTTCTATCCTACAAAAAAATATATCCAACCTGTTTAACTATAAATCTACTCCACCCGCTATTTCAACTACCTTGTATTTAGAACTACTTATCGGCCACCCAGTATAACATTTTTGTACCACCCTGTATAACTGTAAATCCATCAATGCTAAATATATTCCACCTAAACCACAACAGGTTAATGGGCACCGAATAATTTTTTTAATCACCTTGTATGTATTACAACTACGCTACTGCTTATTGGTCAACCAATATAACATTTTTTAAATAATTATCATAACATTTCTTCACCCTCTATTTCAACTATCCTATCCATGCAACTTATTATGAACTACGCTATTTCACAATTTTTCCTCATATTAAAGTATTATTTCTCTCCACACTTCATTTAAACCACCCTTTATTTCCTACTTTTTCTAACCTTGTTTGAATGACACTGTATAACTATAACTTACTGCGCACTATATTTCAGATACTCCATATATGCAACTGCTATATAACAAAATGTTTATAGCATATTTTCCCACCCTGTATAATTATAACTGTACACCAGCCTATATTTCAACAACCTTTTATATGTTACTACTTATTTGCCACCAACTATAACATTTTTGTACCACCCTGTATCCTTAGAATCCTACCCCACCCTATATTTCAACCATCCGGTAAATGGAATAGCTTGTTGATCATAACATTACTTTATAATATTTTGTAAACTCACCTGTATAGGTGTAATTATACTCCGCTACATATTTCAACCATTCTAGATGTGCAACTACTTGTGGATATAAAACAAGTTTTTAACCACAACGTAAACTATAATTCCACTCTATCTTATATTTCAAACACCCTGTATAAACAACTGCTTCTAACATTTCTTCAACCCATTTCAAACTATAGTATCTTATGAACATAATTCAAAGATCCTTATTGCTTATCTAACACATTTTTTTAAGATTTTTTTTCACTGTATAAATATTCTACTCTTTTTCAACCACTGGAACTGTTTATGGCCCACTTAATATAACTTTTTTGGACCACCCCGTATAATTAATTCCACTCCCCCTTATTTCCACCACATTGTATATATCCAGCTGCTTATAGGACGTCAAATATATTTTTTTTTTTTTGATTTTTTAAATCCATGTAATTCTACTCCGCTCTAAGTTTCCTATATACAAAAATTACGCTTGATATATGTTGATTTTTGTTAAATCGAAACATGTTACATTTGCACATTCCGAATTTTGAATAAAAGCTAAGCTGATACCAGTATCCAATACTTTGTGCGTGCAGTAGAACCAATTGAGTAGTTGCATTACCCAACATGGTACATGTTTTTTCGCTATATCTACCGTTTCTGTCAATGTAGGGAGATAAAATGTTTACCAGATTTTAAGTCAAACTATAGGCTTTGTCCCAAAAAAGATTTAGCAAAATCAGTTAAGTAGTTCGTACGTGATGCCCGAGCAAACAAACAAACAAACAAACAAACAAACAGACAAACTTACAATTTTATAATAGTATAGATTTAAATATTTTTTATGGAAGTTTACGGCATTTTTAAAACGAAAGGTCTGGGAAAGATTTCTTACCCATTTAACAAAATTAGAATATATTAAAAAGTTACCACTGCTTTCTTCCGCAAAAAATGTACTTAGTGGTAAATTTAGCGATTATGAGAATAGGGCGGTTTTTTGTTAGTGGTTTTCTGGTGGTTTCAGAAGTTGATTATAGTGGCGAGCGAGTTTAACTGTTGGCAACACTGCTTGGCACGATATTTGTGCATTGCAGGTACAAACTCCATGGTGATGGGTGATAAACAAGTTGATGGGTGACCATTTGTTTACTGCATGATCTGTGAATGTTTCACGTTCTCTGGTTGTCTCCCTTTACACCATTCAATAGAGATTTTTCGGTGACATAAAATTCAACAGCAAACCACATAAGCCATCACGTAAATAATGGTTTATGAGATAGTAGCCGTTACCCGCGGTTTCACCCGCGTATAGAATGTACAATTCTTTGCAAAAAGAAATAATATATGAATTATATGGGCCATCCAATATAACAATTTTTTCTAACATTTAACCCAAACTGCAAGTGCTTATGGGCCACATTATATAACAATTTTATCAACATTTTTTGGAACCACTTTGTATAACTGTAACCCTGCTTCACTCTGTAGTGCAACCATCCTGTATATGCTGATGTTTATTTGTTACCAAATATAACATTTTTTAATTACCTAACTATAGTTCTACTCCACCCTATACGTTATATAACTATTATTTCTGGTAGTTTTTGGGTTACTTGGTAAACTATCATTTTAACCGGGCTTTATATGCAACTTTTCTAGCATTGTGTTAAACACAATATGTAAATATAATTTTTTAATCCACCCTGTAAAACTATAATTCTACTAAGTCCCCAATCTCAACCACTTTATATATAGAACTACTTATGCGCTACGCAATATAAAATTGTTTGTAACCACTCTGTATAATTAAATTCACCAATCCCCAACATATTTCACAAAACCGCAACTATACATGGCCACCCTATGTACCAATTTTATTCAACATTTTGAGAACTGCCTTCTATAGCTATAACTCTACTTCCATCTATATTTAAACTATCTTGTATATACTGCTGCCAATTAGTCAACCATTATAACTTATGTGTCTATCAGTTTTTGAACCTTCCTGTTTAACCATAAGTAAAATTCTGCAAAATATTTCAACTACGCTGTATATGCGTCTGCTTTTGAGGCCACCAAAGATCAACTACCCCTTATATGCAACTTTTTCTAACACGTTTTAATCACACTATATAACTATTTTACTTCGCCCATGTTTCAGATATTGCATATTTGCAACAGCTCATGTCCTATCTTAAAAAAAAAATCCAACAATTTTTCATCCACACTGGTTAATTATAATTCTACTCCACCCTCTATTTTAACCACATTGTATGTGCAACTACTTATAGGCGGCCACCCAATTTGACAGTTTTTGTAACACCCTGTATAAATGTAAATCCTTCAATTTTCCATAAATTTCACCAAAACTGCAAATGCTACACCCTGTGTAACAAATTTTAAATATTAAACTACTTAAGTCTACTCTTCCCTATATTTCAAATATCCTATCTGTGCAACTAATTATGGGCTACGCTATTACCTTACAATTTTTAAAGCATAGTATAAAATATAATTTCTCTCCACACTTCATTAAAACCATCCTTCATTTGCAACTTTTTCTAACTTTTTTACCCTTACTGTATAATTATTGTTGTACCGCACACTATATTTCAACTACCTTTTATATGAAATTACTTATGGGCCACCTTATATAATATTTTTTCACCACCCTGTATACTTACAATTCTAGTCCACCCTATATTGCATCTATTCGGTATATAAAACTGGTTGTAGATCATAACAATTTTATAATATTTTTTAAACTCACCTGTAGATATAGGTGTAATTATGCTCTGCTACATATTTCAATCATCCTTTAATATGCTACTTGTGAACTTGTGAACTATTTGTGGTTATAAAACTACCCTAAAAACTATAATTCCCCTCCATATTATATTTCAACCATCCTGTATAAACAACTGCTTCTAAAATTTTTTTCAACCAATTTAGTAACTATAATAATAGCTCAAGAAAATTCAAATATCCTAACTGCTTACGTAACATATTTTTTATCCACCCTGTATAAATATAATTCTATTTCACCCACATTGTATATGCAACCACTTATGATCCTAACAATTATAACATTTTGTTATCCGCCATGAATAAGTATAATTCAACTCCAGCCCTTTTTCAACCACCTGTATATGCAACTGTTTATGGTCCACTCAATATATCTTTCTTGAACCACGCCGTATAACTTACCCCTTATTTCAACAATATTGTTTATAACTCCTTACGGGCCACCTAATATACCTTTTTTTTAAGATTCTTTAAACCCATTTAATTCTACATATATAACATTATATATGTAACACCCTATAAAATTACACTTGATATATCAGTTCGATTTTCTTTTAAAATCGAAACATGTTACATTGGCATATTCGAATTTTGAATAAAAGCTAAGCTGGTGCAAGTATCTAAAATTTGGTGCATGCGGTGGAACCAATTGACTAATTGTTTACCTACGTATTACGGAATATGGTAGTAGATTTTTCCTTATATCTACCGTTTCTGTCAATTGTGGGGAGATAAAATGTATACCAGATTTTAAGTCAATCTACAAGCTTTGCAACAAAAAAAGATTCAGCAAAATCAGTTCAGTAGTTCTTACGTGATGAGGTAACAAACAAACAAACAAACAAACAAACAGACAACTACAATTTTATAATAGTACTACCCGTTACCCGCGGTTTCACCCGCGTACGGAATGTTCAAGCCTTCGCAAAAAGAAATAACTTATGAAATATATGGGTTATCCTATATAAAAAAAACTTGTTTGAACCACCCTACTTAACCATAAATCCACCAATCCGGAATATATTTCACCCAAACTGCAAATACTTATGGACCACCCTACATAACTATTTTGTTCGACATTTTTTGAATCACCTTGAATAACTGTAACTCTACTTCACCCTATATTGCAACCATTCTGTATATGCTGTTTTATAATTTTTTGAACGCCTGACTAATAACTTTTCCCTACCCTATATTTCAGCTATGCAACTGCTTATGGTGTACCCTGTATAACAATTATTTCTGATATTTTTTTAACCACCTTTTAAATTAAAATTTCTCCTTACTATATATATATATATATATATATATATATATATATATATATATATATATATTTGTTTTTTTAGTTTTCGCGGGCACTAAATGTTTTAGGTGGTTCCGGGAATTCATCCGCGTAGTTGATAACAATTTAATAACTATATAACAATTTTTGTAAACTTTTTTGATTCATCCTAATGGAAATGATGTGGATCCCTTCGTGAGCAGCAAATATAAAAACACAGTTTTGCACCCTAACACCAAACTTCTCTTTAAACCCTCACCCAAACTGCAGCTGCTTATTGGCCACCCTGTATAACAATTTTATTCTAAAAAATGTTTAACCGCTTTGTATAACTAACTCTACGTCCATATACATTAACCGCTGCCAATTTGTCAAACATTACAACTTATTTTTTAACCACCCTGTATAATCATAATTTTACTCTACAAAATATTTCAACCACCCTGTATATGCATCTGCTTAGGGGCAACCAAATATAAAATTTTTAAATACCTACTTCTAATCACACTGTATGAACTATAATTTTACTTCGATCCATGTTTCAGATATTGCAGATATGCAACAGCTCATGTTCTATCCTACAAAAAAAATTATCCAACCTGTTTGACTATAAATCTACTCCACCCGCTATTTCAATCACCTTGTATTTGTAACTACTGATTGGCCACCCAGTATAACATTTTTTCTACCACCCTGTATAACTATAAATCCATCAATGCCAAGTATATTTCACCAAAACCGCAACTGCTAATAAGGCACTGAAAATAACAATTTGGTTCAGCATGTTTTTTAATCACCTTGTATGTATTACAACTACCCTGTATACGCTACTGCTTATTGGTCAACCAATATAACATTTTTTTAAATAATTATCATAACACTTTTTCACCCTATGTTTCAACTATCCTATCTTTGCAACTCATTATGAACTACGCTATTTCACATTTTTCCTTAATATTTTTTTCAAGATAAATTAAAGTATATTTTCTCTCCACACTTCATTTAAACCACCCTTCATTTACAACTTTTTCTAACCTTGTTTGAATGACACTGTATAACTATAACTTTACTGCGCACCATACTTCAGGTACTCTATATATGCAAGTGCTATATAACAAAATTTTTCTAGCATTTTTTACCCATCCTGTATAATTCTAACTGTAAGTCACCCTACAACAACCTTTTATATGCAACTACTTATTTGCCACCAAATATAACATTTTTTAGAATCCTACTCCACCCAATATTTCATCCATCCGGTAAATGGAACAGCTCGCAGATCATATCATTACTTAAATGTAT
This sequence comes from Octodonta nipae, assembly GCA_034190945.1. Taxonomy (NCBI): domain Eukaryota; kingdom Metazoa; phylum Arthropoda; class Insecta; order Coleoptera; family Chrysomelidae; genus Octodonta; species Octodonta nipae. The sequence goes on from CM067216.1 coordinate 156,352,876, forward strand.
TTTTTAACCCACCTGTAAAGCTGTTATTATACTCCGCTACATATTTCAACCATACTATATATGTATCTACTTGTGGATATAAAACAAGTTTTTAACCACAACATAAACTATACTTCCACTCCATCTTATATTTCAAACACCCTGTGTAAACAACGGCCTCTAACATTTCTTTAACCCATTTCATAATAATTCAAAGATCCTAACTGCTTACCTAAGACATTTTTTAAGTTTTTTTATTCACTGTATAGATATTCTACCCTTTTTCAACCAAATGTTATATGTAAATGTTTATGGTGCACTCAATATAATTTTTTGGACCACCCCGTATAATTAATTCCACTCCCCCTTATTTCCAACCACATCGTATATATCCAGCTGCTTATAGGACACCAAATATAACTTTTTTTAGATTTTTTAAATCCATGTAATTCTACTCCGCTCTAAGTTTCCTATATACAGAATACCCTGTAAAATTACGCTTGATTTATGTTGATTTTTGTTAAATCAAAACATTTTACATTTGCACATTCCAAATTTTGAATAAAAGCTAAGCTGATGCCAGTATCTAATATTTTGTGCATGCGGTGGAGCCAATTGAGTAATAGAATTACCCAACACGGTAGAAGTTTTTTCGCTATATCTACCTTTTATGTCAAGTTAGAGAGATAAAATGTCTACAAGATTTTAAGTCAAACTATAGGCTTCGCAACTAAAAAAGATTCTGCAAAATCAGTTAAGTAGTTCTTACGTGATGCCCGAACAAACAAACAAACATACAAACAAACAAACAGACAAACTTACAATTTTATAATAGTATAGATTACTGACATAATTTTAACAGCAAACTCGTAGAAGCAAATGATTTGAGCCTTAAAAACCCAAAAAAATATGCGGTATTTTCATTTTTTCCTTATAGTGTGAAAAGTACTCATCTGTTCATAATGCCGCTAATAGAAGTGTTGTAAAGAATCAGAACATCTTCACAATTAGTATTTATAAATTTTGACAGCAGCATTTTTCATAAAGAAAAGCTGGAAATGTAGCTTATATCGTTGAAATTAATAAAGCTGAAGATTGATATTGTCCATTAAGTAGAAGTTGCAGAATTGAAATTAAAATAATTTGTAGAAAAATTTAGCATTAACCACAATAGGATATGCTAAATATATTTTGAAAGCTGAGAAAATGAAGTTCACTTTTAATTTTGACTTAAACGACTCGTCCTTATTTCTCGTCAAATGTCTTGACAGTGGAAAGAAGTAATTTAATTATTAACATTAAACAGCATTCAGATAACCATTAACTTAATAAACCAATGGAAAAATAGTTACGTAAATAAAAACCTTATAAACTGATGAGATAATAATACAATTTACCATAATTTTCATCTCGTGCTCAAGAAAATACTAGATCCGTCCATGAGCCTTGACTGCTATTCTCAATGCACCGCTGGCTGGCTGTGGCATATTTGTCTATTTAATGCAATATTTACTATTGTTTTAAAACAATTTCCCGGCATTATAGGCAAAACCCAAGATAGACAAATTGAACTTATTCAATAGTATCCATCGTGTTTCGTGAGCCCTTGTAAACTTAATATCATACACTATCGTTTTGACGATGATTAATATTCCAGTGTTAGTTACCAGAAAGTTATTAATTTTTGAAAAAAAAATCCACTTTTTACCATTTTTTCTAATTTTCTCAATGAAAAATGATCGATTATTATCGATTATTCAAATTGTAATCGATTGCGGTCGATTATTTTAATAATCGATTCTTGATAATCGATTTCGCACATCACTTTCACATGTTATTCAGAGGTTAAGTTGTGTTAACTGTACGCGTGATGGCGTTAGGTATTTTAATGATTTCTTTCATATAATGGCATCAAAACGGTCCAAATAATTACAATCTTAATAAAACGTCTGTCTGGTCAGTGAGGTAAACATATTTTTGGCTTATTCAGTTAACGAGACCCAATTCATTTTATTCGTAAACTTTTTCCTGTCAATTTAAATGAAAATGTATCATTCTGAAAAGTTGAGGTTTCGTTATTACCGGATCTATTAAGGTTATACCTACAAAATAAAGAATAAAGAATAAAAATTACCCGAGATGAAAAAAACTAAAAAATTGTAAATAAAACATTTAAAAAATATATAACCGACTTAGAAGTATAATTAAAAAGTTGAAAATAATTATAACAAAATACAAACCTAGACAATAAATAACACATTCAATGTTGAAGACACGAGTTTAAAGACCGACATCTAGGATTTTCGTAGAAACTAGCACATAGAGGTTCCGAATCTGGAGCCGTTCCATGTAATTGCTGCTATCCGTAATTCCTCGGTTACAATGTCACGAAAATTTTCAGGTTAACTTCACCTGTCAGAGATATTGAATACTCTCTTCGAGGTGTCATTCTTTTTTACGCAAGACAATATATATAATATATATTGTTTCTATTTAGGGAACCTTCATCAGTTGCGCTTCCCACAATTGAATGTCCTCTCGAACACTTCTTTATGTATTTGATACATTTCGTTAAATTTGAAGACGGGAGATTAAAGACCAACATCTAGGATTTTCGGAGAAACTAGCACAACCTGCGATCAACAAGGAGAGCACCATTTTGAACATTTACTTAAAAGTATTACCAATGACTCATTGTGTGTTACTTATTTACTATTTTATGTTCGAGGTTATTGGTAATTCTTGTTCATTTCATTGACTAAGACAAATACAATTAGAAGGAAAGTATTAGACACAAACATCTCATATAGTTGGAAAAGTAACGATTTTTTTAAAATATTTTATGAATGTTAAAAACACAAAAAAAAACGGTTTGATTCCTTAATTTCTTCAGAAACTGTTAGAAATAGACACACACATAACCTGGACTTCCGGTTAAGATGACATGACAACCTGTTTCTATAGCTAGTAGTAAAGAAAAATAGTTAATAATTGTATAGTTATGAAAAGTCTTTGTTTTAGAAGATTAAGTTATACATTGATAATTCAAATCCGTGAAGTTTCTCATAATTCCCATTTATTTAACGCCCGTTAAAGTGAAAGATACTTTAGAAGTGATTGGTATTTAAGTCAAAGATACTGTCAGAAATGCTTTAATAGGGACAGCCGTTTAAAAAAGCAATTAGTTTTAAATAGTGAAGTTGAAGTGAAAGGGAATCCATGTTGGATTGTCCCAGTCCCACTTCAGTCCATTACTTGCATAATAAAAAATTCGAGGCTGGCTAAATTCTTATAGGTGAGGGCCACAAATCAATCAACCAAGCACACATAACCTGATATAGGATAAAAGGAGGTTCAACTTGAACAAATCAATTTATCCATAAACTTTTCAAAATTGGATTAACGTTATCTAGAACAACAGAGTTCATTATTCCAACTCTGGCTCTTGGTAGTATAGAAGATGATCAATAGTTCCTCCAAATACAGCCTCTTGAGATGGTGGACCCCGCTGATATTCAACTGTTTCTAGAGGTCAACATTTTCACAAAATGGTGATTAACGCCCAAACAACGGTGCATTTTTTGTATCATGCATAATACATAAAGTCATACTAAAATTGTCAGGGATGCAAATATGTAATAATATGCAGTGTTCCATTAAAAAATGCAACTTTAATGTCTCAGAATTTCAGTGAAATTATTTTTATTACTGATTTCACGATTAGTGCCAGTGTATAATTCATGGTTTTCCAGGCATTTCTTGCCATGATCTGTTGGAATATTCCACGCGAGAAGTCTACGCCACTAAAGATATCTGCCGCAGTTGCAAATGAGACGTTCGAACGAAATCCCAACAGAGAACGGCAAAACAGCCCGGACAACCATAGTTTATCTAAATTATCTTTAGTTTGCATTTCTCACTACCCCTCCACCTTTCCTGGTCACAGAATTTTTAAATATTTATCAGTATAGTCACAATCTTCCGTCCGCACGCTGTTGGGCCACCCTGTATTGGTAATCAGCCAAATGTCACACAACTGTCTTCAACCACAGAAGTCTATTTAAAAAATGTAATATAGCAAGAAGTACCCACCAATAAGAAAATCTCTGCATAAATACTGATTGTAGACATAAATTAAAACACTCAATAAATGAACCATCTGTTAAAATTAATTTTAATGGTATGTAGTAGTTGCCAATAAATTATTTAACTCTCCATACTAATAGACTCTCCATACTAATAGAATTGTCAAAAATGTTAAGAAAAAAATGTTTTTTTGGTAAAGAAAAGTATTTAGGAAGATATTCAAATTACGGTGTGACTAAACTATTTTCAGTATACATGTAACTGGTAAGAAATTAAGTAAAAGTAAGTTATATGCAGGCTTAATTGTAAATAAAACACCATCTAAATATGGGGTTCATCTTCGAGAAGTATCTATTGCTTCAGAACTAATTCACCCTTAAATAAAAAAGGTAGGATAAAATAAAGTAATATATGCAACTAGTAAAGGACTAAATAACCCAAAAAAGTAACAATTTTCTCGTATTGAACATTTCCGTTTCATATTCACCGTTAGGTCTCGGAAGTACTATTCTTATTTATTCCGTATCGAGGCGCGGTCCTTACTTTTGGATTTTCGGCCTCTAAGTTCTCGGTAGGTGGCGCTAACATGCACAAATAGCTCCTTTGGTGGCCACGACTCACAAGTACTCAAAGACGTTAATAATGTACACTAACCATGTTTAATTAAAGTATTCTAAGCGAGCTCTTATTACAATTAATTTGAAAGAAATTTGGCAACTATTTATTGACACCAGAAATCAATTTACACTGAAAAACTTTGAGGTATACATTCAGATCTACAGCTAACACTTTCTAATAATGGAAATTAAGAGATAGAGAGCTAAATGTACTTCAAAATATATTTACACATATACAAGATTTACGAATTTGTGTGTATCTAATTTTATAATGTACACAATGGCAATCCGAAAAAGTAAATACAGCTAATTAACTATTTAAACAATTACTTTTAATAATTACTTTGGAATCACATTTCTGCATTGTTATAAATATATTTGTAAATATTTACACGTACAGTTAACATTTCATACATACTACAGACTAAAATATATTTAAACTATAAACATAAAATTAACTGACAAAACTTGGTTTGAGCAAATGAAGTATTATTAAATGTCAGTATAATAAAATACTTAATCATCATTTATAATTACACAATTATTCTTAATGAAATATGATTATTAAACGGAACAATATCCAGTTCAAGAATAAATCATTTCCAGATTTGAAAAAAAATCCCATTAAATAATACTATAATGTGAAAATATTTAAATAGTTATTAAAACATCTGTGTTCGTCTGCGTTACATGCGTTTTTTTATAAAATACTAAAATAAATTTTGTGGATAGGGAAATGAAAATATTATTTAAAATATTCATAACATTAATACACAACTTATATATATATATATATATATATATATATATATATATATATATATGTATATATATATATACAGTGTTCAAGAAGTCCGAGTTCGAGCCGATAACCCCATTTTTTAGTTGGAAGCGAAAGCAGAAGGCGGAAAATTTCACGTCCAGAATGTGGCATGCGAACCATTTTTTTCACAAGACCTTGATGAGAGCTCAATTGAGGTAAAGCAGATGTGACCACGAAGACTGCCGAAACGTCGTAAAAAATTAGTTTTTGAGATTGCTGATGACAAATCTCATAAGTTTTCAATGCTTTCCCTCAATTTGAGCAACACTGACTATCGATGTCATGTCAAAAAATGGCTCAAGGCGCAGATTGGACCTGTAATTTTTCGCTCTTTCCATTCCAGACATAAAAAATGGAGTTCCCATTTGAAAAAAATCTTGATATGACCTTCAAGGTCAAAACGGACATGGTCATTGGGTAGCTGGGGAAAATATATATATTTTTCCTCTATCCTCTATATATATATATATATATATATATATATATATATATATAATATATATATATATACAAAGCTGCTGATCAGTGGACAGTGTACTTGAGAATTAATTAAAATGCAACAAAAATTGTTACCAAATGAAAAGTTTCAACAATGTAAAAAAGTCAGTATGCGGCTTACAATATTTCCACCACCTGATGCCCAGCTCAAACCAATTTGAACGTTTATTACCTATTTTTTACTTATAATCCATAGTTCACCCAATAAATCATTATTACACTAATTTAGTAATATATGATTATTTTGCCTAATATGTATAAGTTTCCGCTCTAATACAATCCAAGTACAATAGTTTATACAAAAAAAGTTGATCATAATCAGATTCTAAAAAATTTACTTTTATAACAGAATTCCTTCTCGATAATCCCCTATTACTATTTGAGACCTCTTATTGCACAATTCATGGTAATGTTGCTTGAGAAAATATAATACAGAGTAATACCAACACTACACATGGACTACAGATTATAATGATGTAGTACTTTAACAAGATCACAAGTAGCCCAGTAAATAATTCACACTATCGATATTATAAAAAAACAGTAACTAGATAACGGTTGGTACTCGAGCTCCTGATTTCCCAATATTATTATGATATCAAATATAAATTATATACATGAAAATTGCAATATCCAGTTCTTAATCACAAGTGTTGTGTGTTTGCCCCAAATTATCCTTATACAACCAGTGCAAGAAAAATTGTGTAAATAACTCATATTTAATTTCAATGAAAGATAAAAAGTGAGAGTGGCTTATTAACAGCACTCTGGTGACTTTTGAACGGATTTCTTGACCGAGTTTAATACACACGCGTAAACTTATGAAATCTCTTTAAACAACATATTTCATTTCTCTAAATTGCTAATTTTTAGTATTGAACACTAACTATTCTTAGTAATATAGATTTGTACATTATACTTGCACAACGCGAGTGGAACCTCTTACAGGTACAAGAGGTTTAATTCGCAACTGCACTTTAACATCGATAGCGGGCGCTACCTTCAACAATATGTGCAACAGTCAGTTTCTATTACTTTTAGACGTATTCTAACGTGTATTTCATATATAAACATATCGGTAAAATGAATAGAATCTTTCATGTTCTACGGTGATCAGCTGGCGCATTACCCCCCCCCCCCAAATGACAAGCTAATGGCCATCTTTTATATTAAAGTAATAATGTAATTATATGTCATCAAGAAATTCGGTTAGCACTGAAGTTTGATTAAATATTTTGTCTTTTTTTTTGCTCAAACCAAGCTATACATCCATTTTAAATTAAAGGATTCATGTACTTTGTTGATTTCCCAAAGCATGCAGGCGACTTTGCTGCTGTTGAAAAAAATCACGCCTTTGTTGCTTTTTTTTTCGACAGTCGGGACAAAACCATTGTCCTTTCGGCGGTACCATTATTCCTACACATTCAAAATGGAACCATTCAATTGCACAATCGCTAGCATCACAGCCAATCATTTCTGATACTTCGTCATAAGGGCATCTAGAACAACATTAAAAAAAAGTAGAAAAAAATATATATCAAACTGAAAAAATTCGTCATTTAGAGAACGATCACTTAACCTAACTTAAAACTGCTACCAGTGAGCAATCTTATAGAGAGGAAGTAGTAAATCGGCTTATGTATTGAATTGGGTTGGGCTTGAGTCATTTGCGACAAATTAACCCGATGGCAATTAAACAATTTTAAAGCTTTAAATTTTTTTAATTTCAGACAAAAATAATATATTGAAAAAACACTACACCGGGGCGCTTAAATTAATACTTTTCTGAAAGCTGACAAATGAGTAATAATTCCAAACATACCTATTTCAATTTCCAAAATTTCAATAACCTCGGAAATAAGACATGTCAAGTTACAAAAATTATTGCTTTATAGTATATTTTTTTAATTTATTTATTTATTTTTTTATTTACGGTGGTAACACTTTACCAGAAATTAACATTAATTTTAAGAAAGAAGAGTGATAAAAAATAATTTGTATACAAAAAATGTAAATTAGAAATTTACATGTTCAAAAGTTTAATTAATCTTTTAAATGTTGTTGTAGATATTCCAAATAACTTTAAACTACTACCATGAAGATTGGCCAGTCTTAAAATCCTAGTAATAGGTTCATTACAACCATAATTTGTATTATGAAATGGAACATTGAAAATCACAGTATTACGTGTTCCTCTAGTATTAACAATAAAATTTATCTCAAATCTGCTTCCATTCTTTTGTCATGTAATGACAATATGTTAAGTATTGAGAGGATCTCATCATATGTATACATGTTTTCTACTGATACCTATTTTATATGCGCACACTCTTTAAAATTTGTTTTGTACTCTCTCAATGTTGTCCATATCCGTATTATATGAAGGAGACCAAATAAGTGAACCATATTCCAAAATAGATCGAACTAAGCTAAAATATAACTACTTAAAGGTTTGTACAGAAAACTGATTACTATTTCTAAGAACAAATCCTAACATTTTTAAGGCCTTAGTTGTAATATCGTAAATATGATGCTTGAAAGTTAACTTTGAATCAAAGTAAATTCCTAAATCTTTGAATTCGCCTTGTTTTTGTAGCAGTTATATTGTTTACATTATAGGAATAATTTACAAGTTGTCTAGTCCTACAGAAATATAATTTTAAAACATTTTTTACATTTAAGGAAAGCATATTTATATCGCCCCAACTGGCTAAACATTTGAGATCATTTGGTAACAGAATGGCATCATTTAAGTTGTTAATTATTCGATAGATTTTAAGATCGTCGGCAAACAAAATAATCTTGCTATTTATAATTATTATTAAACAATAGAGGTCCAATATGAGACCCCTGACGAACTCCTGAATGTCACAGGTATGCATTCAAGCAATTTACCCCCAAATCCATAACCTTGTAGTTTAGCAATAAGCAGGTCATGGTTAACTCTATTAAAGGCTTCAGAGAAGTCTGTGTAGATGGCGTCAAGCTGATTCTTGTGTTCCATTGAATTGGAAATAAAATGACTATAAAGTACCAAAATTAGTACTTGTACCTTTGCAAAAACCATGCTGCTGATAATCAACTAAATCTTTACAATCCCACATTAAAAATTTATGAACAAGGCAATCAAATAATTTAGGTAAGGCTGATTGGTTACAGTTACTATAATTTTCAATATTATTTTTATTGCCAGACTTCAATATAGATACTAAATAACTAGTTTTCCAAAAATCTGGAAAAAACCCAGAGTTTAATTAACAATAGATTAAATAAGTAGTGAATAGGTTTCACAAGGGTAAATATACAATGCTTAAGCACAAATACTGTCAGGCAATCTGGACCATTGCATAATTTCCATGGCATATTTAAAACATTTTCAATTATGTCTAAAAAAAATATGATAACTTTTATGTTTTTTTGGACAATAACACCACAATCGAAATAAAACGACGTATATTGAAGGAAAACCAAACGTTTCAAAGTCTATTCTGACTTCGCTGTCAATGGCTTTATATTTATTGATAACTATTCACATCAATGTTCTATTTGTAATTATAAATTGGAATCTGATTAATTTTAGAATTTGAACTTGTATAGACAAAAATGTACGAAATAAATGAACTATATCCTGATTATTACCCCCTGAGCTATGGCCATAGAACATACTAGAAGGCAGACTACGAGATTTTCTTTTATTATTTATAAATTTCCAAACATGTTTAGGATCCGACAAAATCTTATTTCAATACTATTTAAGTAGTTTGTGTAACACTGAACGGAAAGTTGTTTGCATTCATTTCTCAATTGAAAAAATCTTAAGTAATCATCTCTTCTTCCAGACAATTTATATTTACGATGCATTTTCTGTTTTAAATCAAGTTAACCGCTTTAATTTGCCATTAAACCAAACTGGAAATGAACTGGTTTTAAATTTCTTAATCGGGATGAATAAGTCAAAACCAGTATATATTGTTATAAACTCCGTGGGTTCAATTAATTAAAATTTAAAAACTAATATTCACTCTCACTTTCTAGAAACCTTTATTTACATCAAATATACACAACAGCTGATTCGAATATCTAAATAATAACACGAAATAAACTTTTTCGCAATAACTAACTGACTGCTGCGATGATGGGCCGCTCCTTTCAAAATCAGCTTCGAATTCTCTCGTACAATCCAGTGTCAATTTTACAGTTGTCGAGTTATTTCGAGATAATTTTTTTCCCATCCGAACCTTCTAGCTCTCCTTTTTTTATTATCCCAACGATTGATGTCTCACGGAATGAAACCAGGGACGGACTGGATAGATTTTTATAACAATATAATATCAAAAAATACCGCTACAGTATGATTAACATCATGTAGGTTTGACAAAAGTAGCTCCCAGTTAATGCCAGCAAATTAAACATTTAATTCTACATAATTTGCATTTCTAAAATCAAAATAAAATTCCTCATAATTTAGAATATTTAGATGATTGTTTTTTTCTACAACCAGGTAATTTTAAAACAATGGCCGAATGATGAACACTATTATCAAACAATTAGGTGTATTATTAATTTGATACATATTGAAGTAACTGAAGGAATAAGATAAATACACTACAGGAGAGTCATCCGGGCATTCCACAACTAAACCAAATGAAATAGAGGTTGAAATGACCTTGGAAAACACAACTTTCCTACATCGAGCATTCGTGGTAGACGAAGTAATCATTGGAATTATGTCATGAGCTCCAACTTCAAAAATGGAGTTCTAACAGCGACAGGAGAAACAGCGAAAGTCCATGGTGAATTAGAGGTTGAAATGACCTTGGGAAACACAACCCTCCTACATCGAGCATTCATGGCAGACAGCGAAGACGAAGTAATGATTGGAATGATGTCATGAGCTCCAACTTCAAAGATGGAGTTCTGAGAGTGAATGACGAAGTGGTGCTTCATGAAAATAATAAATAATACTTCGAGCCATCTTAGCCGAGGATGTCAATGTTCCGGAAAGAGCTGAAATCATTATAAGTGCTTGCTTAGATGGGAAAGCTAAAGCTGGAACAGTAATGATGTTTGATCCCGAACTTAACGACGGAAATGTAGGCAGAGGAGTCGCACTGGGGAAGACTCTGTTTCGTGCCAGGGAGATTGTGCCAGTAGGAATAATGAACCTGAATCATTACTCGGTTGTGCTAAAGAAAGGAAAAACTTTGGGCCATTGTACAACAGTTTCCTCTGTAGTCAGAAGCACACAGCATGCAGAAATAACACCAGGTAAACTATCTGAGGAACTGGAAAAACTAATCACCGATTCATCTAAGATTTTGAAACCAAACCAGAAAGCAAAATTGAGGGACATCGTTAGAAACTACCAGGATATCTTTGATGTAGGAAACGGAAAAAGAGAACGGACTGACCTGGTGAAACATAAAATTAATACCGGGGACGCTCAGCCTATTCGACAGTCGGCAAGGAGACTACCCCTAGCCAAAAGAGAAGAAGCCGATAGAATAGTCCGCGAAATGGAGGAAGAAGGTGTAATTGAACCATCCAATAGCCCTTGGACTTCTCCAGTTGTCTTGATTATAAAGAAAGATGGTTCAACTCGATTTTGCGTGGACTATAGGCAATTCAACCACGCTACAAAGAAACAGCTATCCTCTCTCAAGAATAAACGACACCCTAGATACGTTGGCTGGATCGAAGATGTTTTCCACCCTGGACTTGAAGAGCGGTTAATAGCAGGTGGAACTTGCCAAAGCAGAACGCGAAAAGACTGCTTTTACCATTGGCTCAGGACTTTACCAATTCATGGTGATGCCGTTTGGATTGTGTAATGCTCCAGCAACATTTAAAAGATTGATGGAAACAGTGTTAAAAGGGATTTCATGGAAAACATGCCTGGTGTATGTTGACGACATTATCGTGGTTGGAAGATCATTTGAAGACAACGTGAAGAACCTGGAGGTGTTTCAGCGACTAAAGTGAAGCCCGAAGAACAGAAACAGAAAATGAAAGCTGTCCATGAATGGCCGATACCTAAAGAAATCCACCAGTTAAGAAGTTTCCTGGGGTTATGCACGTACTATCGCCGGTACGTAACCGGATTTGCCAACATCGCCAAGCCACTTACTAGACTCACAGAGGGGAAGGTGCAGTACCAGTGGCACGAGGAATGCCAACGATCATTCGAGACACTGAAAAGAGCATTGACGAATGCCCCCGTTTTATTATCCTTTGCCAGACTTCGATACCGACACAAGCAATGTCCGAATTGGTGCGGTGCTTTCGCCGATCCAAGACGGTCAGAAAAAGTCATCGGTTATTTCAGCAAGATCCTGAGCAAGCCTGAACGGAATTACTGCGTTACTCGCAGGGAAACTCTTGGCTGTGGTAAAGGGGTAGAACATTTCGACAAGTACCTCTATGGTAAAAGAGTCCTCCTGAGGACTGATCATGCAGCATTGAAGTGGCTGTTGCAGTTTAAAAACCCCGAAGGACAAGTGGCTAGGTGGATTGAGCGGTTGCAAGAATTCGACTTCGAGACTGAACACCGAGCCTTAAGAATGCTCATGCCCTATAGAGGAGACCATGCCCTGATGATTGCAAACATTGTCAGCGAGCTAAAGAAAAGGGGGCTGTTCCCTGTAGAACTACCGTCATCGCTGACCATTGGGAATCTGAGGAGATCCAGAAAGACCAGAAAATGGATCCGGAGTTAAAAGAAGTTATCCGGTGGAAGGAAGAAAACCGCAAACCTATGTGGCAGGAGATTTCCCGTTTCTCGCCCACCATTAAGTCATATTGGGCTCAGTGGAACTCCCTCATCCTGGAGAATTGACTTCTGAAGCGTGTCCTGAAAACTCCAGAGGAAGACAAGGGCAACAAGCAGATTGTAGTCCCTAAAAATAGGAGACCAGAGGTTTTGCGAGAACTACATGACGGTAGAACCGAAGGACATCTGGGAGTGACCAAAAACCTGGGGAAGTTGAGAGAACGCTTCTATTGGGTGAACTGCCAAGCAGATATTAAGGATTGGTGCCGGAAATGTACAGTTTGTGCAGCAAGTAATGGGCCTCAGAAGCGACCAAAAGCTCCCATGAAGCAATATAACGTGGGCAGTCCATTCCAATGTAGTCATTGATGCTGCCGGTACATTTCCTGAATCCGACTCTGGAAATAAATACATTGTGGTGATGATGGACTATTTTAGTAAATGGGCCGAAACGTATGCCTTGCCGAATCAAGAAGCCTTGACCGTTGCTGATGTCCTTGTCAAGGAATGGATCAGTCGTTTTGGTGTTCCCTTGGAGTTGCACTCAGACCATGGTAGAAATTTCGAGTCTACTCTTTTCCAAGCCGTTTGCAAGCTCTTGAAGATCAATAAAACACGGACGACAGCATTACACCCGCAATCCGATGGAAGGATAGAACGGATAAATAGAACCATTAACCGGCATTTGTCAAAGGTAGTCTCTGACCACCAAAGAGACTGGGACCAGTATCTACACTTGTTTCTAATTGCATATCGTTCGTCTGTCCACGAATCCACGGGTTAGACTCCGGCCAGTATTATTATGGGACGAGAATTAAGACTACCATGCGATTTGAACTTTTGGATGTCCCCCAGGAGAAGAAACCGCAGGTGAAGACTATGTCAGCCAGCTACGTCAAAGGATGAACGACATCCATCAACGCGTCCGGTTAAATATCGAAAATGCCAGTGCTCGAATGAAGGAAGCCTACGGAGAATCCCCAGAGAATCCCAAGTTGATGATCTTGTTTAGTTGTATAACCCGCAACGTCGTCGTGGATATTCGCCCAAGCTACAGAGATCTTGGGAGGGGCCGTACCAAATTGTGAAGAAAATCAACGATGTTGTCTACAGAATAAAGAAGCTACCTCGAGGAAAACCAAAGGTGGTACATTTCAACAGCCCCTTATGCCGGAAGTCATGACAGCGAAGTTGACCAAGCCCAAGTCCGCAGCATCCAACCACCCGATGACGCGATGACCTTCGAACAGTTTATGCACTGTACTCTAATGAGTAGAATGTGCAGCACGACGTGACCACAGAGGAACCCCGAGAGCTGTTTGAGGTGCCCATAGAATTGCCCTGGCTCATTGTGTGGCTCGAGATCTCCGGATGTCCAGAGGAATAGCCAAGGTGTTTGCCAAAAGTACGGCCAGTTATAGAAGCTACGGGAGCAAGATTCAGTGGTAGGGAAGGTCCTTCATCTCGAAGATAATCAACCAGTGGGTACCAGAGACACCTTTTATTTGGGAACGAAAACAGTCTCGCAGGACAAGCCATACAGCGATCTTTAGAAGACTCTAGCAGAATTGAGGAATGTGATAATGGAGAAGAATCTGATGAAATTGGCGGTCCCAAAGATAGCCGGCGGGTTGGATGGACTGAATTCGAGAGTGGTGAGAAGTATGATGGAAACAATCTTTCAATTCTGTGGCATCGACATCCTGGTAAGCTGTCTCAATATTCGCAGCCTAGATTCGAAGACCGTTGACTGTTACTTCCACCAAACTTCCCGTTGTCGAGTCCTGCAATATCGTCACACCACGAAGGATTGTAGAACATTCCGGGACGAAATGGTCTTAAGGAGGGGGCAATGTTACGATAATTCATCAGACAGCTGGCGCAATTGGCCATCAACCAATTCGTGGAGGGGACATTATTCCGATACTTCTGGGAATCCGAAATGTTTTGTCTCTCAACAGGCCGACCGCTGCCGTTACTGGAAATTCCCTTGAAGCTTCAAGAACACATGAAAGAAGTTTCCCGATAGTTCATTGACTTTCCAGAATAATTCCGAGAGAAATATTTAAATAAGGACAGCTGGCGATGGGATTCATTCAGTATTCGACGGTCCTATTGTTAAGTTAAGATAAATTGTAAATAGTACTGGTGAATATAAATTGTGTTAAAATGGTGGAAATAAATTAGTGAGTTGGACTGTGTTTTTAAATAAATCTAAGAACTGAACAGAACCCGAGTGTGAAAATAAAAACATTACAATATGTTTTTAGCTTTAGCAACTTTAAAGTTTGTTTTTCAAAATATAATGACATCAAAACTTAGTGCACGAGCTCCGTTCTTATTGTTTTTCCAATTTTACAGTTTTGACAACTTTAATATCTTCTTGAGTAATATCTTTAAATATTGAGGATGTAGTGGCTAAATCCTCAGAAATTATATCCCTTTTATTCACAGGTTCCACTAAATTATAAATAATTAAGTTGTTCGTTCTCTTTTGTCGTTCATATAGTTCATTGATTATATCTTCTTGGTTATTAGTATTTTGGCAGTTTCATATTGTTAACTTCATTTTGTAACTTTTCAATTATTTTAAACAGTTTTTGGAGCAAGTTTCCCCGTTTTTTCTTTAATTCCATTACTTTGATCTCCGATGAGCAAAGACCAGAGCAATTAGGATCCTTGTGAACAGGTCTTTCACAGCTATTACAGTAAAGCATTTCTTCGTCAGAACCATCTGTCTTGCATTCCGACACCTCATTTCAAATTAATTTTTTTAAAGCCGGTCCTGTCTGTTGAATCTTATCCGTTTGTCTTGGGATATGCTATACGCTTTTTGCCTAAATGACGCGAAAAGCAAAGTAATAAGGATTATCACTTAACACAAAATAAACAGTTATTAAACACACTTTGTAGATTTCAAATACCACTGAACTCAGCTTCAGACTAATATCAAATTATGTAATTAATTTAAACTTTGAACTATTGTAATTTTAGCATCTTGGATAAAACTTTTTTTAATATCTTTACACATCCGTACTCTTGACCTATTTGAATCAAAATAGGTAAAAATATTCATGAAATTTTCTCGAAATGTCAAAAACTTCAATTATAAAACGAAATAAATTATTCATACGCTAATAGCTTTCATGCTTGTTAACTAAATATTATGCTAAAACATCATTCCTTAGAATGACTGCTTAGAAAACGAGGGAATACGCATATATTATGTATTGTTACGGGTTTTGTAATGGTAACTCCGCTGCAAAAAATAAATGTGGAGCATTCATCACAGCGATAGACCACATGTTTGTAACTTGCCGATGGGATTTTGAAACCGCACAATTTCCACAACAACTGTATTGAGTTTTTATGATGTAACAACTAAAGCTGTAGTTCACTGTACATATGGTACAGCTTTAACCTTTTCAGTAGACGCCATTGAGAAAAACAACCATGTAAGTCTAAGTTCGATCGCTACGTGATAGCAAATTATCAAAATGCGCACCTGTACTCATAAAGAATAAAATCCATGAATATTCAAAGTAACTTCCGCCCAAGAAGTTTTGCATTAAATGTGTAGATTCTTTCTGTATGAAATTTTGAACGTATAAAAATCTTTTACGCAAGAAAGTCTTGATGCTACTGAGGTTGTCCCATTGGCCATGATAAGAGATCGTTCAGCAGTGGACCCAACATGTATAGAAAATTTGAAAACTAGAATCATTCAAGTTCATATGTAACCTATAAATTCCAGCTCTTTCCGGGTCTCAAAATCATTTTGGTTTTACAAAAGTGCGATATTTTTATATAGTTATATGTTTACTCACCTGCAATAACAATAGAGTTGAGGTTGAGATGCTTTATTGGCAAAATTCCTTGTTCTTCGAGCTTGAATCGTTCGAATCGGTCCCGCTGTCATCGTCATTTCCTCTTCGAGATAATAATTTAATTGGTGGAATAGTAGGTGGTCTTGTCGTGGTCTTTGGACTCGGAAATCACTCAAATGTGTTCCAGTACGAATGGAAATAGGTTCCACAACTTGAACAGGAGGTGGGAGGTGGTTGTGGTGTTGTTTTGATAGTAATTGGTGCACCGTAAGGGCGATCGAGGTAAAGTTGCCTAAAAATGCAAAATTTAGAGGGTTACATACAGAA